>JARBWK010000001.1:109762567-110297918 GCA_030556195.1 Anolis apletophallus
CAGCCTCAGGCAAACTTGGGCCTTTGAGGTGTTTTGGACTTCAACTCACAGCCCACAATTCCTCACAGCCTCAGGCAAACTTGGGCCTTTGAGGTGTTTTGGACTCCAACTCCCACAACTCCTCACAGCCTCAGGCAAACTTGGGCCTTTGAGGTGTTTTGGACTTCAACTCCCACAATTCCTCACAGCCTCAGGCAAACTTGGGCCTTTCAGGTGTTTTGGACTTCAACTCCACAATTCCTCACAGCCTCAGGCAAACTTGGGCCTTTGAGGTGTTTTGGACTCCAACTCCCACAATTCCTCACAGCCTCAGGCAAACTTGGGCCTTTGAGGTGTTTTGGACTTCAACTCCCACAATTCCTCACAGCCTCAGGCAAACTTGGGCCTTTGAGGTGTTTTGGACTCCAACTCCCACAATTCCTCACAGCCTCAGGCAAACTTGGGCCTTTCAGGTGTTTTGGACTTCAACTCCCACAATTCCTCACAGGCTCAGGCAAACTTGGGCCTTTGAGGTGTTTTGGACTTCAACTCCCACAATTCCTCACAGCCTCAGGCAAACTTGGGCCTTTGAGGTGTTTTGGACTCCAACTCCCACAAAACACCTGAAAGGCCCAAGTTTGCCCAGGCCTGGCCTACAAGGTGGCGCCCCGCCCCGTTCTCCGCACTCTCTTCTATCATTGGACTTCCCTCCTTGCTCTGGGGGAATCTGCCTGCCAATCGTATGGAAGAATCTGTTGCCATGGAGACGTGCGGGTTTTTTTGCACGCACGCGCCGCCCGGCGTTGTTTACGTCGTTTCCGCGCGCCGGACGAGGATTCCATTGAGGAAAAAATGGCGGCGGCGAAAAAGAGTGTTCTGTCTTCGTTGGCGGTTTACGCGGAAGATTCCGAGGCCGAATCCGACAGCGAGGCCGGCGGGGCGGCCAGCGAGCGGGGAGCGGGGACGGGTGAGGCCCCGAGGAAGGCGTAACGGGCGGGCGGGCGGGCGGGCGAGCGAGCGGGGAAACTCCTTTGGCCTGGCTTCACTGGGCTTCCTTTCCCCGAGGCCTACTTTGCTCCGAGGCTGTTTAGATGGAAAGGCCAGGGGAGAAGCTCCTTCCTCCTTGCCGTGAAGGAACAAAAGGTGGTATCCTGCGCCCGTGAAGGAACAAGGGAATCAAGGAAATGGTATCCTGCGCCATTATTAGACTTTCCCCTGGTTGTGTGGGGGTCCAGGTAAGCCTTCTTTCTGCTAGAGATCCCTGTTTATGGGCCAGTCGCCATGGGCGAGCTTGTGGTCTGACTTTTCTCTGTTTATAGTAGCTTGTGGTCTGTTTCTCTATATAAAGATTTCCTGAAGGAGGTCAGACTGGAGCGATATGACACCCAGGCTGCCTGGGCCTTGCCCCTCAAGTTCCTAACGGTCGACTTAAGCGCGCCATTTATTGCTTGAGTGGGCAATATATATAATAATAGGCTTCACCTGGTCCCGTGGCCCTCATCAGACTTCCAGGCCTCAGCTATTGAACTCCTGTCTCCTCACCTCCGGGCTAACACCTCCCAACAAAGGATTCCCCCAGGCAGCAACCAGCCAGGCGTTGAAGCTGCAAGGCCATTCAGTGCTAATCAAGCTGGCCAATTGCAACATTCCCTCTTGCCCCAAGTAGGCAAGAGTTCTTTCTCCCACCTTGGACATACCATAGATATATAAATTCCACTTGCCAAGTTTCCAGCAGACCTCTCAACCTCTGAGGATGCCTGCCATAGATGTGGGCGAAACGTCAGGAGAGAATGCTTCTCGAACATGACCATGCAGTACAGAAAACTCACATCACCCCATTCATGGGGTTCTCTGTGGGCTTCCAAGTTTTTTAAGGGTTCACAACCTTTCTCTTGCAGGCTGTTTTCTTTTTTAACGCCATAATTTAAATGCAGTAGGATTTAAAGTAGGATCAATTTAATGTCTTTGTCTATATATGTTGTGTGTCTATGGCAGGGGTGCTCATTAGGTAGATTGCGAGCTACTGGTAGATCTACTGGTAGATCGCAGGCAGGGTGGGAGGTGTCAGTCCCACCCCACAGGCTCCTAGATCGCCCAGGTGCAGAAGGGGTGGGAGGCTCAGTCCCTCCTATTCTAGGAACCCATTGTTATTATTATTATCAGAGGCTGAATGGCCATCTGTGAGGAATGTTTTGATTGTGTTTTTCCCTTATGGCAGAAGGAGGTTGGACTGGATGGTCCTTGGAGGTCTCCTCCTATTCTAGGAACTTATTGTTGTTGTTACTACTATTAGTAGTAGTAGTAGTAGTAGTAGTAGCAGAGGCTGAATGAATATTATCATTATTATGAATAAATTCAGGAGCTTATTATGCTCATATTTAGTTGAATTCAGTCTTAAAATATATTATATGGCTCTCACTGAAATACATTTCCAAATATTTTGCTTTTATGGCTCTCTGAGTAGTGGGTAGGTAGATCATTTTGACTTGGTTGTTTTATAAGTAGCTCGCATGCTGAAAAAGTGTGAGCACCCCTGGTCTATGGCATTGAATGTTTGCTGTATATGTACATTGTAATCTGCCCTGAGTTCCCTGCGGGGTGAGAAGGGTGGAATATAAATGATATAAATAAATAAATTTAAATTGGGATACGCTGGGGTTTGGTTCCAGGACGCGCATGGACCATTATATACCAATATCCATGGATGATGAAGTTTTATTACACTATGTAACATGCTTTTTGTTCCTGGGTTATCAATGTCATTTCCTAATTGGGTCTATCATAAAAACATGAAAAAAGTTTATTAAACTGCAATAACTTTGTTTTTGCGGAATATCCTGCAGTACATTTTGCTCTAGTTTTTCAGTGAATATTTGATAGAGTCGCAACCACTTCAATATAGTTTGTGGCAGTATAACAACTACTTTCAAAGTAAGTACTGCACAATTAAACATGACATAACACTTTCAAACCAGGAACAGATTTTTTTCAAATGTTGTTACATAGTGTTATATACAATGTCTTACTAAAATGGTATTTCTTATTATAAATTGCGAAATCATGCCTTACTTTTGAGGTTTTGAAGAATATTTTCAGGATATGAACTGTTGAATCCATGGATGTGGCAGGCCAACTGCATCTATAGTTTTAAACCTATTTCCTAACAATGACTGACACAGAAATTTGTATATGTAACTAGCTGAACCCGGCACCCTTTGCTGTGCCCTATTTAGGAGATGTGTGGAAGTCTGAGTATGTATGGGTTGGTAGTGATGTGACTATGTGTTTTGTGTGTGTTTTATGTGTCTGTTTGGGTGTATTTATGTGTGTGTATGTGTGTTAATTTTTCTGTGTATGTATATGTGTATATATATGTGTGTGTGTGTACGTGTATGTATGTTTGTTTGTGTATGTATGTGTATGTTTGTGTGTATGTGTACAGTATGTTTATGTGTTTGTGTGTGTATATATGTGTAGCTGGGTATGTATATGTTTATATATGTGTTTGTGTTTGTATATATGTGTATGTATATGTGTATATATGTGTGTGTATTTATGTGTGTTTGTGTTTGTATGTGTGTGTATATGTGTGTGTGTATATGTGTATGTGTGTATATTTGTGTTTGTATTTATTTGTGTATGTATATATATGTTTGTGTGTATTTGTGTGTGTGTGTGTGTATGTATTTGTATGTGTATATATATGTGTGTGTGTGTGCCGTTGGGGGGGAGGTGCGATGGGGGACCCTGGGTAGGATGTTGGTTGTTGCGCTGTGTCTCTCCCTTCGGCCTCGTCTTCCAGGAATGGCAGGGAGGTGGGGCGTTCCCTCGTCGCTCTTGTTCGCCACTTCCCTGCCGAAGGGGGGGGGGGCGAAGGGGGACCTTCGCGAGGAGGACGGGTGCGGCGCCTCATTGGTTTCCTCTGTGGTCCCGGGCCACGTGTGTTGGGTCCGGGAACGCTTGGGGTGCTGGGAGTCGGAGGAGGAGGCGGATACGGGCATGGGACTTCAGTTCCCAGAAAGCTCTGCCCCTGCTTCCCAGTGAGAGGCGCAGAGCCTTCTGGGAGGTGTAGTTCCTTGTCCGTAGTCGTCTCCTCCATCGTTTCCCAGGCGCCCCATGGGCCCTGGTTGCGTGGGCGCCGCCGTGGGCGCCTTCTCCGTTGCGTCCTTGTCCTTCCTCGGCGGCTGCCATCCTGGGCTGGGTCCAGAACTGGATGGCATTCGCCGAAGAAGGGTAAGGACGCAGCGGAGAAGGCGGCCAGGGCACCGCCGTGGGCGCCTTCTCCGCTGCGTCCTTGGCTTTCCTCAGCGGCTGCCATCCTGGCCTGGGTTCAGAACCGGATGGCAGTCGCCGAGGAAGGGCAAGGACGCTGCGGAGAAGGCGGCCAAGGCGGCGCCCGCGTGTCCCGGCTTGAGGAGCGGCCTGGTAGCGGTGGAGGAGGTGGGCATGGCATCGGCGGCGCGGGTGGGGTCCTGTGGTGGGGCCTGGAGGAGGGGTGGGAGGGAGGAGGAGGAGGGGCGGGGCCAGGGGGAGGCGGTGTGGGAGGGGTGCTGGAGGAGGAGTTGCCGGCGCCGCCGTTCTCCGTTTGTGCATGCGTGGAAAGGTTGTTTTTCGGGGGTGTTTTAGAGGGTGGTGGGTTGTGTTTCGGGGTGCTTTTGGGGGTCCTATAGGGACCTCAGGGTATGGGTCAGTGGCCTGGCGATTTTCGTGGGTCTTGGACATGTAGGTTTCGCGCCTGTTTGCCGGGTACCACGACCACTCTCTTTATATATATATAGATTGATGCTGTCTAAATTTTAAGAAAAACCTTTGGTACTTTGGTATCTACAATTTATTTTGAGGCCTTGACTATGTGTCTAGGGCTGTAATTATAAGGGATGTAACACATTTGTGGTCTTTCCTTGCACAATGGCCACAACTATGTGACATGTAAGAGAGAACCATTAACAGAGAGGAACCATTAACAGTGCCAAATTATACCAGTTTGACACCCCTTTAACTTCCATGGCCGAATACTATAGGATCTTGGGAGTTGTAATTTGTTGTAGCACCAGAGCTTTCTGAATGAATAGGCTAAATATCTCCCAAAACCACAGGTTCTAGAATTCCAGAGCATGAAGCCATGGTACTTAACATGCTTATAATTTTACAGCCAGCAGTATATTTAGTTCATTGCATATCCATATGTTGTGTGTATTCCCACTGGGATGCCAAATTACTATTATTATGTATTATTATTTACCAGTATTTATTTATTTCTATCCCACTTTGCTCCCAAATCGGGACTCAAAGCAGCAAACAACATGTCAACAAAACATACCCTTCATAAAAATAAACATCATCAACAGATCAAAACATATCTGACACTCTTCATTATTTTTCTTCCTCAATTTGATTGTACTAGAAGAAAAAGGAGGACTTGTTTCAGAAGGCTATGGTGAAGATGACTTCAGTAAAATGGAAGGCGAGGAGGATGGTTATGATGAAGATGAAGATGATGATGAAAACAGCAGGCAGTCGGTATGCAGTTATTTTTGCCCATTCTGATATTCAGTATATCTTGTTATTGCATTTTCTAGCGCAGAATGAAAAGTAGGCGTGCTAATTCCTTGTTTCTTCTTTGTGTTTCTTTTTCTTGCAAGTTATTTTGAATGTGCTAATGAATAGTATCTGTTCATGGGTTACTAGTTTAAAATACCCGCCCCATCCAAAAAGAAAGTGAGAGAGATCAGGACACTATTTGTTGTGATTTATCTCTGGTCCTTAGGCGTAATTTGTTCTAATTAGCAATGTCTATGATTATTCTTTGCAACATTTACTTTCATGAGAGCATGACAAGATGTGACAAATGCTCTAACTCAGCTGTAAAAAGGTCCCCCTGACTCTAATATAACAAATTGATATTATATGACAGAGGAAGATGTCAAGGAGGAAAAGGTCCAGATTGATATGCTAGAGGGGATATTCTTTTACATCATGCGTTCCATCAATTGCCTGATATGTTACCTTTGTCCTTCATGAAACACGTTACTATTTGGTGCTTCATAAATGGGTGGGTTGAGTTACAGTATTGACTTTCCCATTTTACCCTTCTGTTGGAGTCCCTGAACCTTCCATAAAAAGATAGGATTAACTACATAAAAAGAGCATAAGTGATTGACAATCATTTTCTCTTGCCCAGTTGAATTAGATAGCACTATTATTATTCATATAATATTTTTTAAGATAGTTTCTTTGCCTTTTGTAGCATACTTGTAATATGTGTGACTGGTTCTAATCATGACACATATATCCAATAATTCATCAGGGGTGGGATATGATTTGCTGCATGTGCTTTGAAATAATTCCTTTTTTTATTTAGAGGATATTACAGAGATAATCCTTAAACTGTATTGTAAAGTTGCAACTTGTTACAGTTTGTGGCAAAGATATATTTTAAATACCTTTCCTTATATATTATAGTGCACCGCCCATAACTTCTTTTGGAACATTTCCAATTGTGATTTTGGAACATTTACTCATTTATTTGTGATTTTGAATTTATTAAGTTACATATGTACTCATTTGCAACAAGTAGAATACTACTGCAGCATGTGGCTTCTTGTCTGTATTCCTGCTGTCTTCGTCTGCTTGCACTTGCAATTTGCATATACAGTGGGCTCTTGGTATACACTGGGATTTTATTCCAGGGCCCTCTGTGGTTACCAAAATCTCTGGATGCTCTAGTCCCATTTTATACAAAATAGCAAAAATCAAGATTTGCTGTTTGGTTTGCGGGGGAGGGGGTGTTTTGAATCTGTGAATTGCTGAATTTATGAATACAAGATCTGTGGATATCGATGATTTTAGGTTAGGTAACACAAGTTGAGCATTTCTGATGTAGAATTCCTAAATACTCCAAAATCATCTACCTTTGCTTTCTTATGGCTCAGTGTGAGTAAACTTTATTTCATGCACAAAATTATAAATACTATTAAATACTGTGTATAAGATTACCTCTATGCTTGGTAGATTAGGTATATATGATACAAAAATGAATTTTTATTTACACTTTGATCCCATCTGCAAGATAGTTTATTATGTACATATATTTACATATGTCATAAATAAATAAATAAATAAATAAAAATAAATATAGCCCATTCCAAAATACCAAAGAGTTTTGACCCCAAGCTTTTTAGATAAGGGATATCCTTAGTTATTAAACTCTATTTACAAATAACAGACTTGACATATTGGTGTTTTTTTCTTTGAAAAATCTATTCAGTACCTTGCATTGAATAGATGGAAGTAGTCAAATATCTCACAGAACACAGCCTTATGACCCAAGTAGTGGCCTTTTTAAAGTGTAGATTGGGGTAATGTTTTGGCTCTCTGTTTTCTAAGAGGTAATAGAGGCACTATACTCAGGTATTCTCCTTTATACAGTATAATATATCATCTTGTTTCTTCAGCATTTCCTTGTGCATAAAAGAACATTTTCTATCAAAGAGGTTCAGTGATTAGTTAAATGTCAGATTACTCTGCTATTGAGCACTAAAGATTAAAATATCTACAATATACAGTAGGTTTTTGTTCCAGCATTCAGCTATACATTCTCATTGGGAAGAGAAGTCAATGCCTGGAGCCATTCCTAATTTCACTGCATGTCGGAGAGGGAAGTAGCCCATACCCTGAGATGCCTGATCTGGCCATGGTAGTCCATGCCTTAGTCACATCCCATTTGGACTACTCTTTGTGGGGCTGCCTTAAAAGATAGCTCGGAAACTACATTTAGTTCAGAGATCGGCAGCCAGGTTACTAACTAGGGCTCCGAACAGGGAGAGAACTACTCCCATTTTGAGGCAGCTCCACTGGCTGCCGGTCTGCTTCAGAGCTAAATACAAAGTGCTGGTAGTTACCGATAAAGCCCTAAACATTTTGGGTCCAGGGTATTTCTCCAATCACATCTCCCCATATAGACCATCTCATGCACTGCAGTCAGCAGAGGAGGCCCTACTCTCAGTCCCATCCCCGTCACAAGTGCGGTTGGTGGGAACGAGAGAGAGGACCTTCTCCATGATCACTCCCTGTCTCATGAACTCCCTCCCAAAGGAAATAAAAATTGACTCCACACTCTTCCCTTTAAAAAATGCTTGAAAACACACCTTTGCACCTTGGCATGTGAAGAAGAGGACTAGGACACTCCCAATCTTACTTGAAATGTTGGCTGACCTACCTGTACCATGTAGCCACTCTGGCACATTTTAAAGAACAAATATAACAGCCAATTTTCATTTAGTGGGTTGTTCTAAGTTTTTTGTGTTGTGTGGCTATGTACCAGAAGCATTCTCTCCTGACATTTCGCCTGTATTTATGGCAGGTATCCTCAGAGGTTGTGACGCCACAATTATTTATTTATTTAAAACATTCATATTCCGCTCTTCTCACCCCTAAGGGGACTCAGGGTGGAGCACAGCATATATATGGCAAACATTCAATGCCGGGACAAGAATTCATAAGAACATAAGAAGAGCCATGCTGAATCGGCCCATCTAGTCCAGCATTCTGTGTCACACAGTGGCCCACTAGTTGTACACAGGGATCTCTAGCAGAAAGGAGGGCAAAACCCTCACCTGCTCCCGACCCCCACAACCAGTACCCGGGAAAATCCTGCCTGCCTCCATCAACACAGAGGTGGCACTTGGATGTCCATTTCAGTAACTACTGATTCCCTTGGTATCCATGAATCTGTCTAATCCTGCCTTGAAGCTGTCCAGGCTGACAGCTGTCACAACCTCCTCTGGAAGTGAGTTCCATAACCCAATGACCCTCTGGGTGAAGAAATATTTCCCTTTATTAGTCCTAACTTTCCTACCTTGGAGCTTTAGGGAGTGCCCCTAGTCCTAGTGTTGTGTGACAGAGAAAATATTTTTCTCTATTCACCTTTTCTATCCCATGCATGATTTTATACACTTCGATCAAGTCACCTCTTAAACGCCGTCTTTCAAGGCTGAAAAGACCAAGGCGTTGCAACCTGATTTCATAAGGGAGCTGCTCCATCCCTTGGATCATTTTTGTTGCCCTTCTTTGTACCTTTTCCAGTTCCGTTATATCCTTCTTGAGGTGCGGTGACCAGAATTGTACACAGTACTCCAGATGTGGCCTCACCATAGATGTGTAGAGAGGCAATACAACATTTGCCGACCTATTTTCGATTCCCTTCCTGATCATGCCAAGCATAGAATTTGCTTTTTTCACTGCTGCAGCGCACTGGGTTGACATCTTCATTGAGCTGTCCACCAAAACCCCAAGATCCCTTTCCTGGTTTGTCTCAGAAAGCTTTGATCCCATCAGTTGATAAGTGTATTTGGGGTTCTTGCCCCGATGTGCATGACTTTACACTTGTTTAGGTTAAAATGCATTTGCCACTTTGTTGCCCATTCACTCAATTTCGAGAGATCTTTCTGGAGCTCTTTACAGTCAGTTTCATTTTTAACTACCCTGAACAGTTTAGTGTCATCTGCAAACTTTGCTACCTCACAATTTACTTCTACATCCAGATCATTTATGAATAAATTAAAAAGTAACGGTCCTAAAACTGAACCTTGGGGTACGCCACTTCTCACCTCTTTCCATCCAGAGAAGTGTCCATTTATTACCACCCTTTGTTTCCTACAGTTTAGCCAGGTTCCAATCCAGGACAAGACCTGTCCCCTCATTCCATGGCTGAAGAGCTTATTTAGGAGCCTTTGGTGAGGGACTTTGTCAAAAGCCTTTTGAAAGTCAAGGTAAACAATATCGACTGGGTCCCCTTTATCTATGTGTTTATTTACACCCTCAAAGAATTCTATCAAGTTAGTAAGACATGATTTGCCTTTGCAGAAACCATGTTGATTTTCCTTCAGCAATGCCTGTTCTTCTATGTGCTTAGTAATTTTTTCTTTAATAATGGTTTCCATCACTTTGCCTGGAACTGAGGTTAGACTAACTGGCCTATAATTTCCTGGATCACCCCTGGATCCTTTCTTGAAGATCGGAGTTACATTTGCCTCCCTCCAGTCCAATTCATATAGGCATACATAAACATTAAAAGCATTTATCTCAATATTAAAATACACCATTTAAAACTGTCTTGGTCAACCTCTCAGGATGCCTGCCATAGATGCAGGCAAAATGTCAGGAGAGAATGTTTCTGGAATATGGACATACAGCCTGAAAAACTTAGAACAACCTAGTGATTCCGGCCATGAAAGCCTTTGACAATACAATTTTCATTTATTTTAATGGGGTTTTTTTATCATGTGAAGTGTTTTAATGTTGAATGTGTGATTAGTGTAACTTGTTTTTATGTGACTACTTGTATTCTGTTTTTTGTTTTGATGTCAATTTTAATGTGATAAGCTCACTGTTATTGTATTGTCTTTGCATTTGTCCAGGCATTGAATGATTGCCTTTTTTGTGTGTAGACCACCCTGAGTCCCTTCAGGGAGAGAGGGTGGCCTATAAATTTATTATTATTAATATTATTATTATTAGTATTTTCTAGACAAACCTTAAATAAAGAATAGCATTTCAGTAAATTACCTTTGAAGATAAAGCTGAATTACATTTAGCCTTAATTTGATTAGAAATGGTGGACCTTAGTGTGTATCTACCTGTAGAATCAGGGCAGTTTGACACCACTTTAATTACCATTGCTCACTATGATCAGGAAAGGGAGTTTCGTCCAATCTAGGACAGGTGGTATAACTGTACAATTGCATATCCCTGGGGGATACTTCCCTGGACTTACAATGGAAACAGAAAACAGTGGATAACAGTGAACCTTATTGAACTGAATGGCTTCCACTGGAAGTTACCATCGACCCACAGAATTAGAGTGAAACAGGGCTTTATAAAGCAGTCCCCTTGCTACACATGCAAGAAGTTGCTGAGTCCTCTTTTTAAAACTTAATCCTGTAAATTCTTTGTTTTATAGGAAGATGACGATTCAGAGACTGAAAAACCTGAGACTGATGAACTAAAGGTATTTTAAGAGTGTTATGGGTAACCATCTATTATATAAATGGGTTCACGTCATGTGATGTATACCTCAAACAAAGAAACCATACAACGCAGAAAAACAATACTTGCCAACAGAAATAGGCCTCAAGCAAGGTACGTTTGTAGCAAAGAAACTTTCCCCCAAAACCTAAAAGGCCCCCAAAACAACGAGTAAAAATAAAACTACATTTCCCAGTATCCTCCGGGGCAGCCAACTACTCACCCAGCCTCTACATTCTGAACAACATGATTGGCTGCCAATAAGGGCGGATTTGCATAACTGCTGTAACCATAGCAATGCTGGCAAGAGCCATCCAAGGCTAGGATAGAATGCTGAGAGATTTCAGTTGGTGTTTGAGGGTTAAACTGCCAAAACCAAACTCTGAGGGAGCAATTCTCCAGCAAATTCCTACCCACACAACACAACTTCCAATCACAACCCATCCCACCAACCTTACGGGACCCCGTACACACAACACCTACAAACACCACAAACTAAAACCATTCCTTCCTTCCACACAGACATAAACTGACCCAAAAGACAAGCCATGCCTTATAAAAATACAAGCATCGGACGACACACTCACAACGCTACATACATCAAACAAAAAAGGGCAGAACAAACGGCAGAACAGAAACACACTGCGCAGCAGAGACACAAACAACAGGTCACTGCACGACGCACAGCTGAGAACCAAATGCAAAGAACTGCACGACAAGAAGAGCGCGCAGCCAGGAACAACAAAGACGCAGAAATGCAACACAACAGCAGCGCGCAAGGAGCGCAGAAACACAACGTCGCAACACAGAAAACAAACTTCAAAAACACTACAACCAATTCCACCGCCTAGCTTTCAGATACAACGCTGCAGAAGACTACAGCATGGTGCCAGAGGCCGACATTGGAACCCTAACGCACATCTGCACACACTGCAAAGCCCTGAAATACCCAGCAGAAACAACAGGAATGTGCTGCCTAGCCGGTAAAGTCTCTCTACCACCACTTGCCACTCCTCCACAACCACTACAGACTTTGCTGAGTGGACACACTCCAGAATCAAAACACTTCCTCCGCTATATAAGACAATACAACTCATGCTTCCAGATGACATCATTTGGAGCACACATAGAAAGTGCGCCATTCATGCCTACATGACCCCACCAAGACCGTAAGTAACATCATTTCCAACCCTTACATCTCGCATCTCCTAAATAGGGCACAGCAACGCGTGCCGGGTACAGCTAGTACTAACATGATTTAGCTTCTTGTTTGCGTCTTCTGACATTAGGAAGCCATTTTTTTAAATCTTGGTGGTGCTGTGTGAGATTCCTGGGAAAGTAGTCTCAAGTGTGTTAAGTAGTAGAAAGGCAACTAAGGTACTTCAGAGTATGAAATATTTTTCCAACATTTTGATACTGTGCTTTAATAAAATGTATTGCAGTTGTTCAATCCGTAATGCAGTTTAAAGTGGTACAAATCTCTTATTGGACTGTAATCATATTTTGTTGCATAATGAGATTTCCAACATTGTCTTACAATTTTTTTTTACTGGACAGCTCTCAGATGCAGCTTATCCCTAGCCCCCTTGCATACCAAATATCTTTGCTAGCCTACTGTCACCTTGCTGGCCCAGAATTCAATGTAATTAAGCTGTGTGTGTGTGTCAGGGACAACTTGAGAAGCTGCAAGTCACTTCTGGTGTGAGATAATTGGCTGTCTGCAAGGATGTTGCCCAGGGGATGCCCAGATGTATTACCATCCTGTGGGAGGCTTCTCTCAAGTCCCCACATGTATAGCTGGAGCTGACAGACAGGAGCTCACCCCGCTATGTAATTAAGCTGATAGAACTTTACATCCCATCAGTTTTTGATAGGCTGTCAGCCAAAATGTAGATTTTTAAAAGCACATCAAAGCAGCCTTATCCCATTATAAATAACTGATGCATAGAGCCACACAGACAGCCACCTCCTAAAAGACTGCTATGAATGAAATACTGCAGAGTGTGTCCATGGATGTGGAACCGTGACCCCTGAGTAGATTGATAGATGCTATCAATTTTTGGAATGGTCCAGTTGTAGCATCACTTTGCAAGAAATTAAAATGGCCTGAAGATATTCAAGCAGTTTTTTTTCCCCACTTCATATGTTAAACCTTTTTAAAATGGATCCTCAGAAGCTGTATGCTATCCAGAATGTGTCTTTGGTGCTCATATGTCAAGAGAACAAACTTTGAAAGTGATATATCATGCCACTTTCTAAAAACATGCTGGGTGTGAACTCCTTAAAAGCTGAGATTTAAAAGTTAAGCGGTGCCTTTATACCTGCTTTGTCCATGCAGTGGCAGTATTTCTTTACCAGTCTGTTGGTCTCTCTTTCTCTCTTTGACCTCAACGGCCATATCTAAGGCCACTATATGATATACCTTGTGGGAGATGTTGAGATAAAGATACTTATAAGGTTGATGGATTATCATGTCAATAGCTTTAAATGTCCAATTAGAGATCAAAGCGGAAATGTAGACAACTTGATTATACCCAGATTATGTACCGTAAACATAACCTGTGAACATGAATGGATTGTTCCCTCTTTCATTTACAATAATTATAATTCATATGACTATTAAAAGAGACAAGAAGTACTCATTAAAACAGAAGAAGTAACCTTCATCCACTTATAAAAATCCATAGTCAGACAGTGCTTTTATTAGGAACAACTAAATACACACGTCTCTCACATCTTTTCATAAGACAAGACCTTATAGCAAAACATAGAAGAAAAAGGAGGGAACATTCTGGATTTTGGTAGGCTTATTTTCTGGCCATGGTTTAGAAGTGGATAAGATACATTTCTAGCAAATCAGTGTGATCAGAAGGTATATAAATTGAGTTGTGTTATTGCCATAATCTTCTGCATGCATTAACATACTTAGCTTGGATTTATCAAGTAATAACAATGAGCAAACAGTACTAATGCAGCATTTACTGGTCAAACTTTATTCTGTGAAATGTTTCTATGAAGCTACAAAACTGGGTCAATTCTATTTCAAGCACAGTATTCTGTGTCTTGACCTACAATTGAGTTTAATGCCTGGAGAATTCTGTCTTACCACCTGCTACTCTCATTTTTGTATTCCTCAAAATGCAAAAAGAAACTTCAGATCTTAAAGATGTAAAGCATGTGTTCTAATCTATAATTCCACTAACATTTAACACAAGAAGCAACATAGGAGCAGTTACAACATTTTTATTGTTCTTGTGTGTGTTCAAGTTGTGTTCACCCTTTAACAACTCTGAGGTGAGCGTATCAGAGGGATTCCTTTACAAGATTGATTCAGAAGAGGTTTACTCTTGTATTCCTTGGATGCTAAGAGAATATCAACTCGCCAAGATCTCCTAGTGGCTGGGGAAGAATTTGAACCCTGGTTTCTTACCTTGTTCCTATGTATGCACAGGTCTTAGAGAAATTGTTATAGGTTTTTGTTTGGCTCCATAAGTGTTTTGGAAGTGTTTCTGTGCATAGATGTTTAATAAATCTGTTGTCGATTTTCTTGTTCTCAACATAAACTTTAATAGCATCAGATCTGACTATGATAACTTTCTCAAACTTTCTGAACCTATCATGGGTTTCCTTGGCAAAATTTGTTCAGAGTTTGCCTTTCTCTAAGGCTTGGAGAGCATGACTTGCCCAAGGTTGCACAATGAGATTCCATGGCTGGGGATTCAAACCATGGTCTCAGGAGTCATAATCCAACACTCAAATAATTATGGAACATTGGTTTAGATAGTTCTTATTGTTAATATCAATTCAGTATAGCCATTTTAAAAACTTTCCAATTATAATTTGAGAGAAAAGTTGTGAATATTTGTTTAATCCTGTGGTTTGTTTTCTTGTTATCTTCAGTATATTTATTTTTTTTGTTTAACCCCGCTTTTATCTCAGAAACAAAGACCCAAGCAGCTTACAATCTTAAAAAAACCTAGTTTGAAAACCTTCAAAATATAAATATTAAATTAAAAGTAAATGCTACCACTATTAAAGCAATTCATTTTAAATCGTATAAAACAAGTAAATATAAAACTGTTAAAAACAAGTATTTGTCGCTTATTCTTAAAAATTTTCTGCTTTGAAAGACTTCCCATAGCAGCCTACTACATGTTACATTAAACTGTCACATACTCATTGAAGGCAGATTATTCTGATGTCCATTTAGCAACTCAAGTTGCTGTTGTTGATTTTACTGTAGATAATAATAGAGGTCAGCACTTTGCAGGAGTGCTTTTCTCTGGCTTTCCAGTCATGCTGCCTAGCAGAACAGCATGTCCTTGTATACTATTCAGACATGTCAAGGAGTGATTTCCCTTTAGCCCCAGGGTATAGTCTTTTAAGCAAAATATATATTTTTAAGTACTGCTGGGGGGGGGGATCACAAATATTTTGAGGAAATAAAGTAGTTTTAAGTAGTACAAAGTGTGATTCTTTGTACTGCTGCTGTCTGGGACTTTGTAGACATGTCCTCTCTCTTTGCACTCTTTGTATTATCCCTCCCCCCCCCCAAAAAGGATTGACAGTGATTCCAGATCCTGTGGACACAAATGAGAACATCCAAAGGTCAGGAGAGTGAGTAATATTAAAAGATAAATTACTGACTTTTAAGGAGGGAAATCCATTGTTGACTTTCCTTACCTATGAATCTGCAACAGAAGGCTTTGATTTTGCTACTTGTGCAATCTAGACTAATTTGAGAAACATGTCTGAAGTAGTTTGTTTTGCCTAATTATTCTTTTCTTAGTCATGAACCAAGGGCAAGGAGCTGTGAGGCGCCACTGGAAAAAGTACCTTGCCTCTGCTATATTCTGCATAATTTTGAGGTTCTTTTCATTGCTATACATTAGCATGGAAAATTTGTTTGTTATAGTTATGAATATGTTGCTCAGTAGCTATTACCCTTACTACTTTAAAGGCATTCACTACTGAAATTGTTCTACCAATTTAAAAATTATCAGAATTACACTTGTAAAACAAAACCTGATAACTGATTGTATTGGAGATTCATGTCTGGGCACGTAAATGTAGAGCACACAGTACAAACTGTTTACCATGCCAAGGCCCCTCTTGAAAAATTCTGGTCAAGTAAAGCAGAGATAAACATGTCTGCTTTAACCATTCAATGATGATCATGGGAAAATATTTAACTTGTTACATGATTAGTGGTCTAATCATGCTGATATAAGTAAGTCAGTAAACAGTGCCCTTCCCCATTAAAGTGAACATTTAACACTTGTTTCTATGTTTTTAAACACTTTATCAACTAAGGAGTGCCTTCAGTTGAGACCGGTCTTCCTCTTATTTCAGCATTTAGTTAGAACTAGTTGTACCTGGCACGCGTTGCTGTGCCCTATTTAGGAGATGCGAGAAAGTCTTGAGTATGTAAGGGTTGGAATTGTTGTTAGTTATGGTGTTGAAGTGAATTGGGTGTTTTATGTTTGTGCCTCAGCTCTTTGCCTGCAGTCCTTCGGGTTTGACTTGTACCATGGCCAGGACGGATCAGCTTGGGGAGGGCTTGTCCTGTCAGGGGATCTCTATCTTCACAGGTGCGTCCAGTGTCTGTTGGGGACTGTTAAAAATCCTTTCCGTATCCTTTTAGCCACCTTTCTCAAGATCTTCATGTCTAGCTTACTTTCTGCTCCTCTCTTTTCAAGATGTCCTGCTTTGTGTCTTTTGCACCCATTGGTCGATGTCCGATGAGGCATTCCTAATGGACAGGCAATCTGAGGTAGCTCTTCCAGCGCTGGGCATCAGAAGGTACTTGGTGATGACCTCCATCCCTTGGAGCCAGCATAAAGAGGGGCTGGAGCACCCTCCTTGGCAAACCCCATTGTTGCTGGATGGTCCTCTTATTAATGTGGAATTCCAAGCCACTGGAGATCTTTTGGGAAAGGAAGAAGAGCTCCCCTTGAATGGTGTTGATCTCCATCATGGTCTTCTGATTTGAAAGTGTTGGAGGAGGCTCTGGCACTCCTCTGACAGTTTGTTATGGGTCGGAATGTTCATGTTGGCTGGCCAGTATAGCAGTTATGCAAATCCGCCCTTATTGGCAGCCAATCATGTTGTCAGAATGTAGAGGCTGGGAGAGTCTTTGGCAGCCCCAGAGGATGCTGGGAAATGTAGTTTTATTTTTACTCGTTGTTTTGGGGGCCTTTTAGGTTTTGGGGGGGAAGTTTCTTTGCTACAAACGTACAGTACCTTGCTTGAGGCCTATTTCTGTTGGCAAGTTTTGTGTTTCTGCGTTGTAAGGTTTCTCTGTTTGAGGTAGTCTTCACATGATGGCTCTTCCTTTATATATATAGATTCTCCAATGTTGGAGTCTTGAATTTTGAAGGGAGCATCCCAACTGCAGACTCAAGCCTTTGTTCCTGAACATAGTGCTCAGCGATCCTTCTTTATTTTGTTCTGTAACCTTGTTTCTATTTGTTGCTTGACCTTAGTATATTTGGTTGCATCAGATGAGAGGTTGGGTATGACTTTTCAATTCTTCTTTAACCCAATGGGATTCTTCCTACTAGGCTGTAAGCTGAAGATTTCAGAGTGAAAGAACAGTTTGAAATCTGTTACAATGTTTGGTCTCTTCCCATTTTGGAACCAGTTTGTTAAAATTATGACCCCAATTTTAGGTAATGATTCATTGCTATTTAACCATTGGTTCTTAAAGACTGTATCACTAAAGAGAGTTAACTTATCAGAGTACACATATCTCCATAGTTTACTATGTTTCCACATTTTTCAGTATGCTTTTACCTGTCATGAATTCTCAGTGATAATGTCATCATAGGTTTGGGGAAATTTCTGTAAAATTCTTGCTTTACAAAGTCTTAATTTTGCACATAATTTTATAATGCTTGAACCTGATCACTACTTTCTGTTCGTTTTCAGTTTGATCTCTAAAATAACTCTAATGTTGCTGCATGGAAAAATTAAGGGCAATGTGTACATATAGTTTGTCCGCTTTAACCCCCCCTTCCGATTACAATTAAACTTGTATTTAAATGCATTCTGTGTAGGCACCCTGTCCCTAGGTTAAAATTGAAAAAAACTGAAATATTTTTCTAATGACCCAAAATGTCTCTTAAGAATACCCCCACCCCCCCAAATGTCTCCACATCTCAAAGAGATTTCTTTGCAGGGAAGCAAACCTACCAAGTTCTCTTGGAGAGCTAATACATACTTTTTCAGAGTTGTACATTTCTGACATAGATACAGTGAGTGATCAGAGACCATAGGCTGCTCAAATTTTAACTGTATTCTACATTGCCTCGAGCAGTTAGGAGAAGTGGGTAATAAATAAAAGTTATTATTTAATATAAAGAAATTATTACGTGTCTTGTTTATAGGAACATCGTGTGTGTTTGCTCATTCTTTTTATTGAAGAAATAATCTTTACTTGTATAATGTATGTTAATTTAGAATAAAGCAGATCCATGTTTCCAAGTAGTACAGATTTTATATACCTGGAAATCACAAAGATACATACAACTTGTAGTCATGCAGCCATAAGAAATGTTACTCCTGACTATTTTTCAGCTGCACAGCCTACTGCATTAACAATATATCCTTTTTAAGATTCTCTAGCAGCCATGACTTAGAAGCCAAACCGTGTGCCAAATTCTGTATACAGTAGTTAGATTCTGGGTGATGGCTAATCTGGGTATTTAATAGGAAGAGTTCTTTCCATGTTTTTTTTCCCACAGATGTTTGGTTAAAGGAAATAAGGAATGAAAAGAGCAGGCGTTGTCTGCAGTGAATCAGTAGATAATCTGACTGCCTGTGGGCTATTCCAGTCTGTTAGTTGCCAACCAAGAAGTAAGGGGGTGTAAAGGAGTGGAGAGGCAGGTGTGCTAGCAAAACTTCTCAATGTGATATTCCTAAAGTGGGAATTTCATTGCCACCTCGACCCACAGCTCCCTTCTTAAAATAGCACTCTCAAGATCAGTCTTTGAATCTAACTCTACACAGACATATGAAGGTGTCTAACTTCGCTATAATGACTTAATGTTAATTCAGAGATAAACAAAAAGGGAATGCTAGGTGTTTAGATGATGAGAAGTAATTTTAATCTTGTCTGTGCTAGTAAGGCTAAATGGAGATACTGTGCCCAGTTCTGGATACCTCATTTTAAAAATGACATTGAAAAGTTAATATTTCAAGAAGAAGTCAGCCAGGTTGCTGAAAGAGTTGGAAACAAAATCCTCTGGGAAATGGTAAAAAGAGATGGTCGTGTTTACCCTGGAGAAGAGATGATCAAGAGGTGGCATATAATAGACTTCAGAACATTTGGAGGGTTGTTATACAGAAGAAAATAGATTTGACAAGAGTAGGGGAAAAAGGGGAGAAACTGCAAGGAAACAGGCAAAAGTGTAGGAGACTCTTAACAATAAGCACTGTCCAGCAGTGGGAATACTATTTTGGGAAATTATGGGTTTCCTACTTTGGAAGTATTTAAGCATAGGCTGAATGGCTGTTTGTCTAAAATCTATAACTTAGTTTTGAGCTGCTGATGAAATATGGGGACAGGTTTCACTACTATAATAGACAAGAGTAAACAAAATTCACATCCAGATTGTTTTTATTGGATTGTCCAAGCCTATAAAATAAATTGAAACTTCCCATATTACCACCCCATTTAAAATTATTTTAAAACTTTTTTCATATCCAGAAGTGGATTTCAGGTCAGATCCATTTATTTGGTTGGAGTATTTTTGGTTTTAGTTTAGCTTGGGATTTTATTTATTTATTTTGCAGTCCCAGCATTCCCCAGAGGAGGAGATTGGCACTTGGCCCCACTGAATGTATTTACTCCTTGACTAGATGGTCCCCAGGGTCATGTCTATGTAATTATAATTTCTAGTTCTTAAACACTGATAATAAAGGAGATAAAGGGATTATTTTCTTTAGGAGTTCTACAACTATTTTTAAATAGCTTTTGCAAGCTGATTAGAAGGTGAGACATGTCCATTATGTGCCTACCTGGTCTTTTATTACAAGGGCAAGCTACAACAAACCTCTGTCTCCCTCAAGTGTTGAATGCCACAGATTGTTGATATGGGTGTGGTGTGGCTTTCAAATGGGAGAAAAAACCTTCCTTAAATGTTGCTTGCTGGCAGAGCCTCTGACTTGACCTAGATGAACAAATATTGCTGTTTATTGACAGTGAACTTTCTTATGTAAAAAAAGCATGTTTTTGTACATTCAGCATATCCAAACCTATCAGGAGACCTGACTTGAAAATAGTACTGAAAATAGTGAACTGTTGTATCTCATATCATTTAGAAAGCTTACTTCTCTACAGGACAGTGCTGTTCCCAGTTAATTTTTAGGGTTAATTGAGACTTGTCAGATTCAAAAGATGTTTATCCAATACGTCACTAAGTGATTTGTTTCTGTTACCACCCTGTACATGTAGACTTTAATTTTACTTATTCGGTATTTTTAGCTATTAATATTGGTATATTTAAGGAATCATATTATATATATATATATATATATATATATATATATATATATTCATTCAGTTGGCTTTTCTGCCATATTCTGTTTGTTTGGGCGACTGCCATTCTAGTGCAGTGAATTTGTACAATGTTATTGTAGCATCAAAATAAAAGACAAAGTTAACAATGTCGCTTTTTTGTTTTGTTAAGATTTTAAAGATTTGAATCTGAGGCGCTGACTTCCAATACTGTTATTCCTTCCTGTTTGCACTGCAAAATAAATATTGTTGCAATACAAGGATCTGAGAAATAGGATTTATTTTAAAGAGGTGTGTGTGAATTTTCCCCTTTGCCCTTATCAAAATGGACAAAGTAGCCTCATCAGCTTCCTGACATTTTCTCTGAGATTTTTAGCTTTGACTACTGAGTTTGGCATTTGGCCCTGCCACCTTGTCACAAAGCTGGCAAACAGGATACATCCTTAGGAAATGTTTTGGGCTTTCTCACAGTATCCCCCCCCCCCTCCCCGCTCTTATTGTCGGAAAGCAAATCAAAACACTTTGCTTTGCTTTTCTCCCCAAACTCTCATGTATATTAAAATCTGTGTAATAGATTGAAGCTGGTATATGCAAGGTAGGTTTTAGTAAGTTAAATCAATCTGTCATTTAGTCCATGCATTTTCCGAGCTGTCACGTATTTTTAGATTTGACTTGGAGAAGGTATTCTACTATTTGGAATGATTTGGGGGGTGGGGGAGCTATCTGCACATGCACCAAGGATGTGGGGAACCATTTTCGACCAAGAATTTTTAATTCCGCAGAGAACTGAATAAATGTGAATTATGCCACATCTGTATTATAACATCATTCATTACTACTTGTATAGAAATAGACCCCATGTCTTCCTCTTTCCGAGTCAAATTATGTCTGCAGAAAACTGCTATGCAAACTTTCCTAAATGTTTATGAGCCTTTATGCATATAATACGTTTTATGTTCCTAAAGTAGCAAAATAATTTTCAGTCTCTAAAGAATGCTAATATCACTGTTTCCCTTTAAAAAAATTCCTGGGGGCAAATGGAAAACATACCCATTTTGCCATAACATCAACATTTCCAGACATTTTCCATCTCTACACATTTTTATGCTATAAGATGTACCCCAGGAGCAACATGCTATTTTATGCTTTTAATTAACAATAGCTCAGCTTTTGCCAGTTCCTAACCAAGAAGCAGTTTCCCCTTTATATCTCTCGTACAGAAGACTTCTGAAAAACTCTGGGTAACAAGTCAAGAGAAAGTTACTGAAGTACTTTTTGTTTCTTCCTGTGAAACAAAAAGCAATTCTGTTATTTCTGGCATACATTGATTACATACGCTGATATTTGTATTTCTCATTTTACAAAAAGTTTAAAGGAAACATATTTGGCCCACTGATTTAAAGCCCAACATTAAGGGGTTTTCTCATTCAATTGTTAATTGATATTGAAGCAAAATTCTAGGAAAAATGTGTTATACCTAAATCAAATTGTTGTGGGCCACTGAGGTGTGGAAATTAGAGGGTTGGACTAGGCATCTGAAGAATCAGTTCTAATCCTCACTCAATCAGCCATATAAAGCCTCTATGAGTCTTTATTTTGGGAAGGGTGAGAGATGCCTAATATTATTCCAAAGGCCAGTGCATTGGTTTGTCGTCACACAGCCACATGTATTAACATGGTCCTTCTGTCATAGATAGCAGCAGAAAGGAGCAACTATATCCAAAAAAAAGAATGCTTATTTTCTCTTCATAATCTATGAAACTTAGATTGGTCAAAGTAATTTCTGTATACCATGCCATAAATTTATTTTTATACTGTAATATATTTGGTGTTGCGTTTTCCTGTTTCAAGAATTCTTATTTCATACATTAAGCAAGTTCAGTCATGCAACATTGTGTGCACCTACTGTACAGTCAACAGAATTCATATCCTCTAGGCAAGGTGAACACTTGGTGGTTAATTTACTTAGGAGGGCTGGTTTAAATCACTGTGTCATGAGTGACTCTGCTATGCCCCAAGGCTCTGAAGGCACTAACTAGTCTTTCTTAGCTGCTCTGAAGATTATTTAGAAAATTTGAGGACATAGGCTGGAACTGGGGAAGTTGAATGTACATCTGTTCATTGTTCATGATTAAATCTATCTCCTGTAGCTAGTACATCTATCTATCTATCTATCTATCTATGCTCTGTTCGTTTTGAGTGACATCATAACTCAAAATACGCTGGACAAATTGCCAACTAATTTGGCCACAAGACACTTACTAACCCAAGGAGTGACCATCACTCAACAAAAATTGATTTTGTCATTTGGGAGTTGTAGCTGCTGGGATTTGTAGTTCACCTTCAATCAAAGAGAATTCTGAACTTCACCAACAATGGAATTGAACCAGACTTGGCACACAGAACTCCCATGACCAACAGAAAACTAGAAGGGTTTGGTAGGCATTGACCTGGAGTTTTGGAGTTGTAGTTCACCTACATTCAGAGAGCACTGTCAAACAATTATGGATCTAGACCAAACTTGGCACAAATACTTCATATGCCCAAATATGAATACATATGGAGTAAGGGCGAAATAGACCTTGACATTTGGGAGTTGTAGTTACTGAATTGTATAGTTCACCTACAATCAAAGAGCATCTTGAACCCCACAAACAATAGAATTGGGCCACACTTCCTAATATTGTGTTTTCTGGTGGTCTTTGGCAACCCTTCTGACACCACCTTGTGGCCCCCCAGGTGTCTCAACACCCAGGTTGAGAAATGCTGCCTTAAGGCCACCCAGTACAACTCCCTTCACCAGGGCAAGAAAACATAATCAAAGCTCTCCAGACAAAGAGCCATCCAGCCATAGATATAGATATATATGATTCATATACGCACACACATATATGTATATGACAGATATAGTATCATAGATTGAAAGGGACCCCTAAAGAAGGACAATTGTATGTTGCATGTTCTAGAGTAGGCAAACTGGACAATCTATATCTACACTGACAAAGGAACAACAAAAAATACTGTTTACCCACAAGCATAAAGAAATTACATATATTAGAAACCAATACTTTCTCATTTCTTTATTTTCCAGATCACCAGACGGCCACAGCAACGCGTAGCAGGGGATGGCTAGCTTTTTATAAAATAGTTTTTAAAAAATAAAGAGCAGAAGAAGGAAGTTTGATACAGAATTTTTTTTCCTTGAAAAAATGTAATTAGGGATGATAGGGATGAAGTGAGTGACTTCCAGAAAACACAGTAATTGCATTTGTGTACAATGTTACTAGCACTATATATTATTCTATAGCAAAGCTGAGGATGTGTGACTCTAAATATTTTCAGTGTAGTATTTTGTAATGTAAGTGTTCAAGAGGTGAAAACTTAAATGTAGTATTTCTTTAGATTTCATATGTTGATAGACTGTTCAAATCCTAATAGCCTTTTGAGGTTCGTGGCATTTAGTTTTGAGGTCCAGCAAAGTATATGTTCTTTATTAGACTTGAGATGCAGTCAGTCCCACACATTTGAGGGTTAAACTTCTGCAGATTTGATTGTTTGTGGATTCATGTATTGCAACTGCCTTTGCTGCTAGTTGTTTTACATCATTCTTAAGAGGGACTTTGAAGGGATGGCATAGGGAGGAAGAAGGGAGGTTCCTTAACTCTTGGGACAGACGGGATGTACAAATCATAAGACTTTTGCCGATTTCTCTTTTGGAATTTTTTTGTATAAGTGGAATCATTATTTAGACCATTTAATTTGGACAGTAACTCTTGGGTTTGCATGGAGAAACAAGTCTTGGGTAGAAATGGCCAATTTTGCTGAAGTTTAGTGTAAAAGGATAAGGTAGTTCTCTCGCCAGCTGGCTACCAGAACACTAAGATGCTCCTTTCCCTCTTTCAATGTACTTCTTTATAAAACAACCATGATCTTGTGTTTTATGGTCTAAACGTTCTTGTCGCCACTACACTGTGTTCTTTTAAGAAATTCTCATAAAAGCCATGTTACTCTTAGCAGTGACGTGAAAACATGAGCTCTTTATCCCCCAAAGACTCTTTAGAAAGACGTACACAGCCATCCAAGATCTGTCTGAACAGATTTCTAGACTAGCTTACTGAACCTTGGCCCTCTCCAAAGCCCCCCTGCTTTCCCCATCAGAAATAAAAATGGGAGCATAAGGAGCACAGTTACACTGCTAGGCAACTAGTAGGCAGCATTTGTCCATTTGAATTAATGCCTTCAGTGTTTTAGAACAGTAGATGTCTGACTAATTACAAAAAGCTTAGTAAAAAGAAGAAGAGAAGATGGAGCCAGGATGCCATTATTCCCAGTGTTTGTTTTCTTTTGTTTGGGGTCAATTTAGTATTTGTATTCCTTGATGTTTGCCCTTTCTCTTTCTTTGCCTTGTTTCCTTGGTCTTGATACTTTTAGCATCTCAGACTCTTTACTGGCATAATCCCACAGAAATATCCTAAGGAAATATATTTGTCTGAAGGTCTTATTAACCTATAGCTCTCTTTTAATATGACACTACAGTGCCACTGACTGTTATTCTTAATTGATCCTCACTCTTAACTACCTTACATGCTCACATATAAGTCGTGGGCAGATTTTGGGTTATTGTGATTTGATATCACCTATGGATAAATCAAGGACCATTCTGTGGAAACAGGAAAGCACCAATGCTTCCTCAGGGAGCCAGCTGCCCATCCACTGTTGCTTCCATTTTCTCACCCAGGCATTCAGAAAGGCAAGAAGTAGCACCACAAGGAAAAGCAGCAGGTGTCAGTGCTTCTTTTAGGTTCTCTTGGATTGGACTAAACTCTTGCCCTTTTTTCACGCTACTCAGAGAAGGTGGTTGTTTCTTCTTTGGTAAGAGTTGATGTACAGTATACATACATATTGACCCATGAATAAGTTGTTCCAGGGTTATCTTTGATTTTTAGATTAACATTTCTAGGCACCTGCATGAGTATACAGTATAGCGTATGTTTAAATGTAATTGACTTAAATAGTTCTTTTATAAATCTCTGACAAATGCAGAGTGCTGTGGCAAAAAAATGCAAGCAAGTTCTTACACAATAATAAGTCATTTATTCTTAGCACATAATTTCCTTCTTTTCAAATGACTAATACTTTTGTCATTATCCATACTATAACATTCAGTCCATTCATGCTGTGACATGAAAAGTTTCTTATGTCCATATGTCCAATGTTTAACTTTTGAACCAGTAGTGCTTTAAGTTGATGACATCAGAGTGCTCCAATCAAACTACGTTGAAGAACAACTAGTTCTCTAGTAACATAGGCTTTTATTACTGGCAATAGCACAATTACTCTGAACACACGGGTACTTGTCCCAAGCACAGAAAACACACAATGAGCTGAACTACGTTACTCAAGTAAGTAAATAAATGCAAAAAGTCGTATCGATATACTAATATGCATGCAAAATCCTAAGGACTGCTATCCCCCAAGGAGCCGGGTACCGAAGCCAAGGGCTGGTGGGGGCCCCCTTGGACCACTCGTGGGGAGGATGCCCCGCTGAGCTAGGTTAAGGGAGTGGCATCAAGGCCATCCCTAGTCCCCAGCAATGGATCCCAAGATACACAGGTATCAATGCTGACTATGTAATGCAGAAATAGCCCTGGAGAACCACGGCGAGGCACATAAAGCAAATATAAGGCACATAAAGCAACACGGGTGCAAAGCAAATACTCAAGTCTCAATGCCGTCCCGAAATCCGCACCCCACGCTGGTGCGCTGTGGGGTCCTGCCGGGCGGAGGCCGATCAGGCCGTGAGCAGCGGGGGGGCGGGACCGCCGCGCCAATGTATTTCTCGGCGCTTTTGAACCAGTAGTGCTTTAAGTTGATGACATCAGAGTGGTCCAAGGGGGCCCCCACCAGCCCTAGGCTTCGATACCCGGCTCCTTGGGGGATAGCAGTCCTTAGGATTTTGCATACATATTAGTATATCAATAGCACAATTACTACCTATTATACATTAAGAGTATGACCTAATTTGTATTTTAGCACATTTACAGTTTGGCTGATTGAAAATTGCATTTGTGACACATGTACAGTATAAAATTCTATGTTATGACATGATGCAAAGCATTTCAAAGCGGTGTCCTCCATTTGTATTGTATTACAGCTTGTGTGGAGTTGGAGTGTGCTGGGTTGGAAAAGCCTAACATGCCATAGCACTGGGCCATACAAAAGCTGGTACTGATAATTTTGTTTGTTTCTCTTAGGGCTTTTCAGAGATGGAGAAGCGAGATCCTCAGGAGTTAGTTGGTGAGTATAAGCTATTGTTTACTTTCTTTTGAGAATATACCTTATTTCTTCAATTATAAGATGCAATTGATTGTGAGGCTCAATCTATTGTATACACTAATTTCAGTACTGGCAAAATGAAAAAGGCTAATATGTATATAATCATATATGATTCTGAGATGTTCCCTGTTTTTAGAAATGTTTATATATGGAAGAAGTATACCTTTGAATCAAAGAAATAAAGTGTATTTCATTCTTCAATCCATCAGAACCTCAGGGTAATGTACAGATAATTAAAAATTAAAATGTGAACTATACAAATAAAAACATTTCGGAATAGAGTAAAACCTTATTCACAAATTATTTTAAAACCAAAGTCAGCAAAATGTACATCAGCAAAATGTAACATATGTATTATTGTCCATTTAAAATGTATAGCTAGGCCTTTAGCTACTCCCACAGTTCTGGTCTTTGGCTTCACCCAGGCTAGGCCAGTCTTCTTCCAATACTTAACATATTTTATTTCCATTTATATTTTCCTTATTTGTTTCATTTCTGCCTACCAAAATAAATAATAAATACCAAGCTGGGTAAGAAAATTAGTACTGCAATGGCTTAAAGCCTGCATGTTTTTAGCATATGAGACACTTTGGAGCTGCAACCTGACTGAACATATCACTGTATGTTCTTCTGAAACAGGCAAGAAACAAGAGGATTATTAGATTGTATAATACAGAAGCCTTGCCACCATGGATATGTTTGGCAGACTTCCAGATTGCATTCTTGAATTAAATTTCATATTTTACATTTGAAAGTTCCTTTCCATCATCAAAGTCCAGATTTACTTATACAACATTTTAAATAGTAAGACCATGTAGAATATGTGTACGAACATTTTATCTTCAGCATTTATTCAGTTTCCTAATGATTTCATAATCTGTTAAAAACATTTTTTTGGTAAAAGGTGAAAAAGACATGTGTGTCCATCTGGTGTGTTTTTTTTCTCCATCTTCACATCTTTGTTTGTATTCTTGAGTCCACAAATAAGCCAGTTAACTGTAATGCCCTTTCAAAGTTGGATGACTCAGTGGCATATTGATGTCTTGTGTACTTTCATACAATTCTGCTGTTGCCAGGAAATAATGAAAACCCACTCTTTTAGACATTGAACTACAATTGTTTGGAATAAAAAAAAGTCCTAATTCATGCCGCCCTTCCTGCCCATTTCAGAGTGCTTTGTGCACACTTGGTGGTAGTGCATTGGCCATAACAAATCTGTAAACTAAGTATGTTCACTTTAGGAAAGACTGTAATTATAGGCAATCCCCAAGTTACAAACCTCTGACTTACAAACAAATCATAGTTAAGAATGAAAGTGAGAAAACAGGAAGTGAGAGAAATCTTCCCCTTAGAAGGGAAATTCACTCCTGAAAGTGTTATTATCAGGAAAAGCTGTCTCCACTGAAGTTTTATCACCAATCCTTGTTTCTACAACAAGTCAAATTGTTGGAATTGTTGTTATTGCTGTTACCTAACTTTCCTCCAAATTAAGACTCAGAGCAGCTCACAATTTAAAAGAAAGATACAATTAATTTAAAGCAGCTCACCCCTCAAGTTAATAATAATAATATGCTGTCAAAGTGATTAAAAGCTCTTTAAAACTGTTCAATCAAAACAACACAGCAATCCTAACCCTTTAAAAATCTCTTATAAAAGCCTGTCGTAATATAAAGGACAACAGGGAAGGTGTCATTTTGGCCTTCCAAAGAAGAGTTCCAGAATCTGCCAAGAAGGTCCTCTCTTGTCCTCACCAATTGTGCTTGCAGTGATAGCTGGTCTAAGAGAAGAGCCTCTCCAGATGATCTCAAAGACAGGACCTGAGCTATATCGTAGAGCTTCATAGGTCACAATCAGCACTTTAAATTGTGCCTAGAAGCAAACAGTCAGAGGAGCTGTTTCAATAAGGACATACGATAGTCTCTGTAACCTGCACAACTGAAGTTTCCAAACACTCTTCAAAGTGTGTTTTGGTAGTCCAAGAAGAATGTAAATAAGGCATGTAGCACCACAACCAGCTCCAACTGTACAAAAACATTCCTGGCCACTACAGAAACCTGAGCCCCTTTTAAAGCCTAGTCCAGGAATACACCCAAACTGGTAATATGTATCTTCAAGGGGAATGTAACTTCATTTAACAGCAACTGTTTCCCCATTTCCTGTATCCCTCTGTATCAATCTTCTTGCAGATCAAGAGTGCCTCTGTCTTGTTTGGATTAAGTTTTAATTTGTTGCCCTCGTCCAGCCCATTCCTGATAACAAATACAGCCTCTTGGATTGGGATGGAAAGGAATAGTAGAGTTCGGTATCATCCATATGTAGCTGGGACCATTTCAAAACTACAGATGTCCTCTCCCGAAAATTACATGTATATGTTAAATAGCAATGGGGACAAGTTGAGGGACTCCATACAATCATTTGGTTGAACAGGGGTATCCTAGCACTACATTCTGGGGTCACTCCTCTAGGAAGAGACAGGGCCACTAAAGAACAGTGTCTCCCAAGTCCATCCCAGCAAAGTGGTCCAGAAGGTTACCATAGCTGATGGTCTTGAAAGCTGCTGAGAGGTTCAGCAAAACCAACAAGGGCACACTATCTAGGTTCTTACATAAGTCATCCACCAATGTCTAAAGCTGTCTCTGTCCCATAGTCAGGCCTGAAAAAAATTGAAATGGATTATCTGTTTCATTTAGAAACTGATGGAGTTGGGAGTCTACCGCGCACTCTTCATACCTTAACCAAAAATGGAAGGTTGGCCACTGGCTGATTAATTGTCCATAATAGAGGAATTCAGGAATGGCTTTTTTTAACAAAGGCCCCATAAGGTCCCATGATTGCCTCTTTTAGGCATGCTGAAACTCTGCTGTTGTAAGGAAACATTGACTAATCCCTTCTTACATATCCTTTGCATAATGGTTGAACATTTTGCCAGCCCATGGGGGGACAGGCCATGTAAGAACAGTATGAAAGCCTTATAGACTTCTGTTAAAACCTTATGTAATGTACCCTATTGCAAGGAAAGATTCAGACATTATGAAACAACAATGTACTTGATTTTAGAGAAAACTTTGGCTTTATTGATGTTTCATATTTAGATAAAAGCTTTGGTATAAACTTACAACATAAAATAGAAAGCTGAAAAATGCCTTACAAGAGGATTTGTATGACAACAGTGGAGAGTGATGTTACAAAAAGAAGTTTGTGTAAAAATAGGAAATTTGTGCTATTTCCAATCAAGAATAGACTAATCAGATTAGATGTTATATATTCCTGATTTGGATGTATTCTAGTAATCTGCTTCCAATTCATGTGTGCGCCTTGTGGCCTCAGTTGCCTCAGTCAAACCCTGAATTTTAATCATACTGCAAGGTATGGATAATTATTTGCTTTGTTGGGCAGTGGCTGGGTGTGCCCGCAATGATGAATCATACTATAGTCAACTTCCTGCATTTCTAGTGTGGTGCTCTTTAGATGGGAAGCTGCAAGTGCCCAATTAGACGTTCCAGCAAGTTGTGCTACACCTGACTTGTGCAACAGCAGTGTTTGGTTTTTTTAAAAATGACAGGATGCAGTATACATACTTGTCTACAGATATAGCCTAGCCGCATATATTAATTGTATTTGGAGAAGGAGAGGATGATAATGGAGAGAGTTGGTGCTACAGACATAGATTTCACCATTTTTTAATTTACTGTCTGGTGCTGTTAGAGCCTAATCATCACTTTAGTTAAAGTATGCTTATAATAGAAACTTTTAGGCTAATTCTTATCATTTTGGAGCTACTGGGGAGTTTATTGATCAGATTCCCAGTGCTTATTTTCACATTTCATATCAAGAGAAAAATGGTCACTGCCAAATCCACTGGGAATGAAAAATAACACTTTTATATTCTGTTGTGTATATTATTTGGTCCCTTTTATATCTGTTTGATTTTTGTCCCCTTTATCTCAAGAAGTGTATTCCTGTTAACCATTTCCTCTTTGGTGCCGATCCACATGAGGGAATGGTTGGCATGTGTTCTCAAAGCAAAGGGAGAATGAGAGTGAAGTGAAAAGTACACAAAGCACAGTGTCTAGATCACCAAACATCTAATAAAACTGAAGATTCAAGAGAGTCTGTTCTATATAAGATGATTTATTTTGCACACTGAGCTCCAGCATGCTCCATACTAGAAAAGTTGGAACTTCCAAATTTCAACTGTCAACATGAAGTGGATTACATTAAATGCTTTGGAAAGAATCCAAAAGGATCGTTTTAATCAAGTATAAATAATTGCAAGATAGCTGTATTTGTGGCTTACTCATTAAAGACCATTCCTCCAATATGCTATTTCAGTGCCAGTTTCTTTGAACTTATATTGTTGATTTCTTTCTCATGCAGGATGATATTAAAGACTGTAACTGATTAATAAGGAATATTAGAAAAATCCAAGGTTTAATTCATAATTGCTTGGATAGGCTTCTGCTTCCTTGATCCTTGTACACTGAGTGTTTTGCTCTCAAATTCCATGTACAACTGGTCTCTTTCCCCTTTCCTCAAATGTCTCTCCTCCACTGTAACTAAACACAGTTTGTTTTTGACCTTGTTCCCCCATTCCTCCACCCCGTAGTTGTAAAGTTCTTAATCAGACGCAATGTCCGCCTCACACAGTGGCTTTGTAACCTATAACAAGCCCACAGCTTGTTGTCAAGGGATGCTGGAGCCAGACAGTGTTTCTCAGGGGATGTTGGCAAGAGTTCTTTTCTTCACAGAAGCACATTCTCTGGAAATGCCAAAGGACATTTCTTTGTTACTTGTGACTGCAAGAGACTTTAACCCTAAATAGTGTCCAGTTGGGAGCAGCAGGATGAAGGGAGGCAAGCTGCTCAAATGATAGAATAGCTGCCAGGCTCAAGGCAGGACAGAAGAACTCAAAAAGAAATTCAGTGGTTTGTTTGCCTTTTGATCTCCATGGATGTGCATCCTAGTGAGCATCAATGGGGCTGAGGTGGGGGAGAGAGACCAGAAGCAGATACATACCTCCAACTTGGGATATTTTATTTATTCATATTTTGAGACTTCCTTCTCCATCCAAAGACCACTTTTGAACAATAATGCATGTCTAATGCCAGGGAAAGGGCTAAAGTGTGGCACTCAACATTGTCTTGGAATAATATCACTTGAGGAAGGAGCCTTTTTATCCCAGCTCTTTCCATCCCTAATAACATGCATGCCTTTAAAACAGTTCTTAAACACTCCTGGGCATTAATCAGCATGTGCCCTCATTTTAGCAGTTGTGATGCTTTTTTTAAATAAAAGGAATGGACAGCATACAGTATGAGGCTTATTTGAGATTTCTCCTTGAGTATTGTTCAAATCTTGATTAACTTAGCTTGTCCCATTTGAAAAGAGTCTTGCATACAGAAAACATGAATATGTGTCCATGGTCAGACGTGAAGATTATGGATAGATAACAGTGCCAAAGTTCTTAGTCACCAGAGTTAACGGAAATAGCAAGCAAGCAGACATTTATTGCATATGCTTTAACTCTCAAGGTGGGATTTCTTGGAAAAGAAACTTGTGAGAAATTAATGGGTATTGATTTTTCAGTTATCTGTTTCAATGATGAGAATACCACAGTTATATAAATGGGTAACTTTGTCACTTCTCTAACATCATAAACTGATCCGATGACCTTCCTTCTACCTTCAGCTTCCTTCTCTGAACGAGTAAGAAACATGTCGCCAGATGAGATTAAAATCCCCCCAGAGCCCTCAGGCAGATGTTCCAACCACCTACAGGTGAGACACAGCTCTTCTTACCCAAAATGTCAACAGTTCTGCAACACATCACTTTAGCTCATTGATCCATAAAAGCTGCGTATGTCTTTCACTGCTTCTTTATTTCAGCCAGGTTTTTTTCTTGCAAATATGTTCTTAACTTGCATATTCATTTTCTTAGCTCAGCTAACTTGATTTATTTCACTTTTATAGCTGGCATATTGCTTTGCTCTGAAGAATCACAACTGGACCTGAATGTATAAACCAAGCTTGCACTGGCTTCTTTTTCTGTTTTCTTTTGAATATTCCCAAAAATGTCCTCAAATTTATTTTAAAGTCCTGTTGTTTCTATGCTGCAAATCTATAAATCTGTATCATTTCTTAATAACCAAGTCAGCTTAATGTCTTCCAGGATTTGTTGTTTTGTGTGTGTTCTTAAATTGTATTTCTGAGGGTTGTGGATATAGAAGCCTCTGTTGGCTCTGATTGCCACCACAATCAAGGGTGAAAAATGAAAAAGCTACACATTCTATCTGAACAGGAGTGCTTGTGATTTAAAAATTACCAACTGTTTTAATTCTTCTAATTATGGAGAAATCTGTGACGAGGTAGGGCATGATTTTCACTAGTTTGGAATAGTGGTGCAACTTGCAGTTCTGCTGCATTAAAACCAGTCTGCATCCTGCCTTTACAGATCTCATGCTGTCTCTAATTTGATCTTTATCTCCTTGTCTGTTGCCCATCCTCCCCAAAACTAGTCTTTTTTAGAGGCTCTTACCCTGAAATGACAGGAATCACTCTTCCTACACAGATCATACAACTCCCTTGTGGCAACAGCTCCATGGTTTCCCAGATACTTTTTGGACACAATTCAGTGCTGATTTTGACCTATGGTGCCCTACATGGCTTGGGTCCAGGATATTTAAAGGGCCACACTTCTCTTTACGAGCCTGTTAGAAGATCATCTCCTCTCTGTCCCACCACCCTCTCAATATTTTAATACTAAATGGTTTTAATAACACAAATTGTTTAATGGTTTATCAGATCTCCTATTTATATTTTAATGCATTTACTTTGTTTCAGTTTGCAGAAATCTCATATTGTTTTAATGTTTTAATATTTTAATGGCCATTTCCCGATCTTTGTTTCAGCCTTGCATAATAAATAAAATAAATAAATATAAATAAATATATTTATTGTTAGCTGCCCTGAGTCCCTAGATCAGGAGAAAGGCAAAATGGAAATAACATAAATAAATTATTATTGCTGTTGGATGTTTTTATTTAGCACTATAGATTCCATGTTCATTTCCAACCACTTTTTCATGGTCAGCAAGACATGCTAATCATCAAAGTTGCTTAAAGAAAAAGATACATAGTTTTCAGGAACTTATGCTGTGCTTGTATAGCTTTGGGCAGTTTGCAAAATATGTTTAAGTTGTATTTGTACCTCCTTGGACTTGAAAATATGTATTAATTCAAATAAATAATCAGATTTTATGTCTCTTTATGTCTGTACTACTGAACGAAATGAAGCAAAACTTTTGAGAGTAGGGAAGAGCCACCATTTAACAGCTTTTACAGGAGGTTTCCTTATTGATTCTATTATTTTTCTATATAGGAAAAAATACAAAAGCTGTATGAAAGGAAGATAAAAGAAGGCATGGACATGAACTATATCATTCAACGGAAAAAAGAATTCCGTAATCCGAGGTAAAAAAATCCTTTCTAGATATACTCTGCACGTTATGGTGCTAAAACACTCCATGAAGCCAAATGTCGTACGATGCAAATGGATCACTTTCACTAGACTTCTATTTTTTATTTCTAGCTTCCACAGTTAATACTTCCTATTAGTGAATGCAATATTTATTGAAGACTTGGAACTCGGGAAGCAAATATAGCTCAATACATCACTGTATTTGAAAACTGAAATTTCCATTTTTGTGTGTGACATTCAATGCTTGAGCAGACTGTTCAGAAATATTGTTATATTAGTGTATAATATGTCTGCTGAGTGTAGCTTGTCGACAGATGTGTTCACCTGCATTATGTCAAAAAATACTCAATGAAAATGTATACTTGTTTGCTAAGTTACCACTCATACCCATAAGTAACCATGAATATTTAAACTTATGTATATGAAGAAATTTCTAAATGGCTCTTCTACGCAGAGATGAGTTCAATTGACCATTCACAAAGGTTTACATTGATTCCTTAGTTTTGTCTTTGATAATTGAATCTCTGGGACAGAGTGGGGGGGGGGGGTTAAGAATCCCCTCTTAATTTTTTCAGACTATTGAGAGCAAACCCAGGTATTGGATATGTTTGTATTATATTAATTATTTACTGAATGTGTATGTAACAGCTTGCAGCATACAATAGAAAAACAGCATTTTATATTATATTTTCAGGCAGTTTCCTTAGTATTAAAAACACAGTACACATTTTGGATCATAAAAGCATTCCAGCAGAAAAAAGACCCAGAAAATTAGTCTATACAGTATGCAAATTGATCAAAATGCTCAAAAGAAGGAAACAAAATGTCATGCAATGCTTAATTTGACCTGGAAGTATTCCCAGGGTGTAATCCCTTCTGGGTAGGTGCCTTCTTTCAGCCCTTCCATGGTAGCCATTGTGGTGAAAGAGCCTAATTAATTCTGAATGTCCTTCTATCCCCTCCTTTCATTAAAAAATCCCTGTTCATAAAAAGTATCCTTTCTGGTTTTCTAACCCACTAGTTTCTATTGGGTTAACAGTATTTAAATATATCTAACAAAGGTTAAATATGAATGTGAATGTGAAAATATAGAAATAATGTATTGCACTGCTCTGTTTCAGCATTTATGAGAAGCTGATCCAGTTTTGTGCCATTGATGAACTCGGCACAAACTACCCCAAGGTGAGTTTATGAAACACTTTTGCAGAATTAGATGGAATTCACGGCACCCACTGAACTCTGACTGATTCTCATGTGGTCTGTTGATGGTCCTTGCAGCTGGATGACATAGGAGAAGCTTCCTATCTGGTCTGATGGAAGGAAATTGACAGTGCTGTCCATTCTTTAAATCTGGCGGGTCCAACTTCTACTGGACCTGTGGCTAAGAGGTCATTGATGACCTGGGGCCGAAGGGGGCCGCCCCTCCCGGCTCCACCCGCCCCACCCCAGCCCAGCCCAGGCTCCCCCCCTCCCGCCTTGGAGGTGTCTGTGGAGGACACCGGGGCTTTGACTTGGAGATAGAGATGAACACCAAAATTCCAGTCTCAAGTCTCCTTCTGCTATAAGGGGAAAACACAATCAAAGCATTCCTCACAGATGGCCATTCAGGCCTGGCGTGATAATAATAATAATTACAATGGGTTCCTAGAATGGACCTCCAAGGGCCCATCCAGTCCAATCTCCTTCTGCTATAAGGGAAAACACAATCAAAGCATTCCTCACAGATGGCCATTCAGCCTCTAATGATGGGATAATAATAATAATTACAATGGGTTCTTAGAAAAGGAGACCTCCAAGGCCCATCAGGCCAATGGCTTCTGCTATAAGGGAAAACACAATCAAAGCATTCCTCACAGATGGCCATTCAGCCTCTAATGTTGAGGATAATAATAATAATAATTACAATCGGTTCCTAGAACGGGGAGCCCAAGGGCCATCCAGTCCTACCTCCTTCTGCCATAAGGGGAAAATACAATCAAAGCATTCTCAGCCAGGCCTCTGAGCAACGTACTGAACCTTGAGTTTGGGAGTTGTAGTTCTCCATCCTGCACTGTGGACTCAAATAATGATGGATCAGGACCAAACTTGGCAGGAATCCTCAGAGGAGGGGGGCGCCGGAAGGGAATGGATGAGCTAGCTCTCTTCCTCCTCCCTGCCCCGCCTCCCCCTCCCCGGCCGCCTTTTAAAAAAATCAATTTTTTAAAAAAATTAAAAATGGCGGCTGAGGGGAAGTAGGAGCCGTGTCCAACAGGGAGCCTGGGCCGGATCCTCACCCCGGGGCCGCCAGTTGGACAGCCCTGAAATAGGAGAAGCTTCCTATCTGGTCTGATGGAAGGGCAGCAATTGCTGTGTTTTGCATTCTTTAAATTATTTAAGGAAATATGGAACTGGCTCTTTGTAGCTTACATATCCTGTAGTGTGGAATCCAGCACAATCTCAGCATTCTTCTGTTATTATTACTTTCCCTCGGGTTGTAGCAAAACACTTGAAACTAGACACCATTCTTAAAACTAAAACTGAAAGCCTTGCAAGGGAAGTGGCTTCCAGGACTCTCCTCAAAACTCCTACTTCCCTGACCCATTATCACCCACTCTTCCCTCAAAATTATCTCTACACACACATACACACTCAAACATACATGCATATAGAAAGATCTTTGATGATAGTCTGTAAAGTTTTTTAATGTTGGGGAGGGGAGTCTAGAATATAACCCAGACCTTTTATTTTGATTTTCTACTTTAAATACCGCTGGGCTATTTTTGCTAATACTTTCCCCACTCCAAGCCCAAATCTGCTCTGCGGAGTTCCTAGCCTTCCAGAGAAAATTTGGAAGGCTCATCAAGGAGGGGAGAGATAAGGGGACCGTCCCACCCCCATTTCACTTACTTCCATCAATAGAACTGCAGTTAGATTTCTGATTTATGTATCTTTTAAATTGTATATTATTTAAGAAAAAAATTCTTTTCTCTTTTAGGACATGTTTGATCCTCATGGGTGGTCTGAGGATTCCTATTATGAGGCACTAGGTATTCAAACTTCCCTTTAAATACTTTTTGGTAGCTGAAGCAATAGCTGAACTTAAAGCAATATAACAAACAGTTTGGCAGAATTGTTTAACTGAAATAATGTGCTTATTTTGTGGTGCTTTCTTTCCTCCATGGGGTTCAAAGAGAAACCATTTCTGTGATTTATATATTTTCCTCTATCTGAGTTAGAAGAAGCTTGTAGCGTTCTTGCTGTGGTCTGAGGGGAACACATGTTTTTAATGATTTGCACTGAAAATATTGTCTTTGGAAAGCAAAGGTACTTAGGACACAAGAGTAGCATTTTTAATGGTGTATTCCTTTTGATCTTTCTGGTATGAGAATCTGTAATGAATGCTGCTTATTGTCATTCCTATCTTTTCAGCAAAAGCACAAAAAGTTGAAATGGACAAGCTGGAAAAGGCGAAAAAGGAGCGAACAAAGGTACCAATTGATATGTCATATGATTGTTAGAAGCCTGTGTACATTACCTAAATAGTTAAAACAAATGTACAAAGTGTTATAACTACATAGTTAAGATTTTCCAGCATTCTTGTAGCTAAATTTTTTATCTCATTTACTCGGCTTGCACTTTTTCCTCTGGTTTCTGGAAACACAGACATATACAGAGTGGGTCAAAGTCACAATGAGCTTTCAGTATTTATTGTTGGTTTTTAATTTACATTACTATAGCATCATATTCAGTATGTATGGGAAATAACATTACATTATGCGTAAAAGCTTTTTAAAAAACTTTTGAAAAAGTTATTAAAACATCAGACACTCTTGGTTCATCCTGTACATTTGTGGTTCTGTATTCTTTCTCCCATAGTCATCAAGCCTTGAGGGTTTGTGATCGGACTACTGTCATTTTTCTGGTTGCTAGGTTGCTGCCTGTAATGCACAAAGTATAAGTCATATATGTAGAGACATGTATGCTTTAATCTTATAGAGGAACATAAGAGTCTACTTTTGTTATAGGAAGTATCCTATGTTGGTCACCAGAAGGCCAGAATTCAAGGCCAAATTGCTCCCATATGAATGTGGATAGAATAGTCTTCTCACGGCCCCTCCTCTATCACAAGCACGACTGGTGGGGACAAGGGAGAGGATCTTTTCTGTGGTGGCCCCCCACTTCTGGAATGCCCTTGCCAAGGAGATTAGGCTGGCTCCCACGCTAACCTTTAGGAAGGAACTGAAAACATGGCTGTGGAAATGGGCTTTCGAAAATGGCTAACTGTAATCTAACTGACAGAGCATTAAATGGGACTACTTTTAACTGGATCTTATTGCTTACATCAACAAGAGCAGGTTCTGTGATGTTTTTAATGTTTTACATGTCTTAATTATTACTTAGTTTTATACTTATGTGTGATATTTTTGACTTATACTTAACATGTCTTACTGTTATTTATTCTTTCCTATGTATTATGATCTGTTTTTACTTCTGTTAATTAATTTTTTGCTGAATTGTTATGTGTTTATTATTATTTATATTGTCTTTCCTGTTGTAAGCCTCTCTGAGTCCCCATAAATATCAAAGATACCAGATCTGAATACTTCCTCTTTTCATCTTCTTCTTCTTCCTAGATTGAATTTGTAACAGGCACTAAGAAGGGGACCACAAATGCTCCTTCTACAACCACCACAACAGCCAGCACTGCGGGTGGAGGTAAGTCAAAGATATGTTGTCCAGATCATGGGACATATCATAGAAGCCATGGGAAAGTTTCATTTTCCTGATCTCTTTTAGATATTTTATAGGAGAAAAATAGGAAACTGCTAGTACTTGACAGCAAGTAACAACAATAACAATCAACAGCCAAAATTTTGCACCAAAGATGTCTGCAAAAGAAAGATCTCTATTTGAAGTGGAACGTTTTGTAGCCCTTGGTGAGAGAGAGAGAATGCACACAGAGGCCCCATCTACACTGCCATATACAATCCTGATTATCTGCTTTGAACTGGATTATATGGCAGTGTACACTCAGATAATCTAGTTCAAAACAGATAATGTGGATTATCTGCTCTGATAATCTGAATTATGTGGCAGTGTAGAAGGGACCTCAGTAAAATACAGCAATCACATCATAGTATGGGAGGCACGCTTACCTTCCACTAGTAGGGAGTTACGGATTTGAAAGAGTCATTATGAAATGAGGGTATTATGGAGTGGAACCAAACAACTGAACATGTTTTCATTTAAAGAAGGGTTGGGCAAATTTGGGCAGGTTCAGAGGCCATTGTTCATGATTCCTGGGCACCTCAAGCCCTCCTATCAGTCTTTGGCTTAAAAAACGACATCAAATCATGGGGGGGGGGGGGGTCTTAATGGATTCATGGGCTGCATAGATACAGCTCTTCCAGAGTTCTGTGATAAAAAGGATCTGATCTGAGCAAGCCCTGTCAGAACGTAACATTTACTATTTGAACACACAGATGCCCAGAAAAGGAAAAGCAAGTGGGATTCTGCCATCCCTGTGACGACCATTGCACAGCCCACCATTCTTACAACCACAGCAACACTGCCAGCTGTTGTGACTGTTACCACGAGCGCAAGCGGTTCTAAAACAACAGTGATCTCTGCAGTCGGCACCATAGTGAAAAAAGCAAAGCAGTGACAACCACAGTGATTAAACTGACTGGAGACTTTTGGAAGGGATTGAAAGACTGGGACATGCCAGAAGCACCCCACTGGGAAGTAAAGGAGGGGTGCTCTCTTCTTCTGGCACAAAAAAATATGAGAGTCGATTTAAAAATGGACATGAGAATGAAGAATTGGCTGTACATATCCATATTCCTATATTCATGTGGGAAGAAGGTCTTGGTTTTCTTGTGTGGAACCGTCCCTCAGTATGTTCTATGAAGTGCAATGCCACCTTGTATGATGTTACTTCATCAAAATCTCTGGTTGTGTGTGGTTTCTTAAGCTTTATGAAATGAGAACTCTGAAAACACTGTAAAGAGTTCTGTCTGTTTCCTCCTGAGCCATTTTGTGTTGAATTATTCCTACTTGTTCTGCCATTCCACTCTTTTGTTCCAGACAATGCCATTGATTTTTCCCCATGGAAAAGGGTACATTACGTATAGATTCAAGTTTCATGTAGGTCACCATAGACTGTGAGCTATCAACCTGTTAAAATTCTAATGTCAAATACTTAAAGGTTTGAAAGCTTTAACATTTAAGACCAAACAATATAAATCAACAGGAAAGATTTTGTCTAGTCATTCATTGTCATTCTGCAAAAGATGAACTATGCTGATGGGAGGGCGTTGGCAAGGAGGGAGCAGCAAATGGGGAATTCTATGTCTGTTTTAAATCTTTGTGTATGGTGGTGACATTGGTGCTCAACTATACAGTTGTAATGCTGCCATTTTGCCAATGTAACAACAGAAATGCTGTCAAATCTTTGTTTAATCTTTTTTATCTATGTAAGTTAAATCTTGGAATATAAAAATGTTTGAAGTCCTGTTGTCATACTTCACTGTTGGCATTTATCTGCCGTCTGTTCTAGTTGGAGAAATGTCCTGAAAAATATGGTCTACTTCAATAGAATCTAGAGCACGCATAGGCAAACTGTTTAGCCTCGGGATCGCATGGCAGGCCAGAGTGGGGTGGTCGTGCTGGGAGGGAGGGGGTTCTCCCCAAGTCCCCTCCCTGCCTTTTCCTTCCCTTCCTCTTCTCTTTTGGAGGCAGAAGGTGAAGGAAAGACAGGAAGGGTTTGGATCCCAAAAGGGTTAACCTCGGTCAGGATGAGACAGTGAATGGAAGAAAAAAAGGGTATCCATTAGACCCCATATTGCCTGCTCCTGATATAGAATCCTAGAATTGAAAGAGACCTCCAAGGGCCATCCAGTCCAAAGCACTCCCAATAGACAGCCTGATTATACTGATTTCTAGTCTGATTTTAAATAACTGTTTACTGGGGAGTTGTCCTTCTCCTCTTAGGGCGCTTGTGCCCGCTTTGTGCTGGTCTGTGACCGTAATAAGGTTTTGATTGATTGACAGCCTGTGGGAAAGCCTCCAGAGAAGAAGACTCTACCACACTCGGAGGCTGCCTATGCCATTATCTGGGAAGTTCTTCCTAATTTTTTCAATCGAATCTCTTTCCCTGCCATTTGAAACAATTTCTCTCTTGTGCCCTGGTCTCTAGAGCAGCAGAAAATCACACACACACCCCTCAATGGGACACCCTTTTAAATCTTGAAACATGGTTCTCATGTTCCCTCTCCACCTTCTCTTCTGCCAGCTAAACATCCTCCAGGAGAAAAGGAGGAAGGGAAAAAAGAAGGAAGAGAATGGAGGGAGGGAAGGAAGGATAGGATAGTGAGAGAGGGGGCCTGAGAAAAGAGCCCAAGGGGTCTCATCCGGCCCCCAGGCTTAGGTTTGCCCATACCTGACCTAGAGAATGCTGCATTTCATTTAAGAAATGAAATGCAACGTTCTCTAGATTTTATTGAAGAATTTTGGGAGGAGTCATAAAGTATGAAATCATTTGCTATCTCCATTCCAGATCATAATATTTTCATGCTCATGATTTTTGTAGTCTTGTTTGTAATTTCTCAGGTATGTATTGAGAATAACCAAGAGTATCATTGACTGAATTTGGGTTAATTTTTGAAACAGTCTCTCATCCTAAGAAAAAATATTCAGTATATCTCTTGCCAATTTAGTCTGCATGATGAAGCCACAATGAGCTGGAAGCAAAATGAAGCCTGCCTATCACCATATTACCTCTGTGGCAAACTAGCACTTCTCGCTGCCTTTGATGAACAGTTTATGAAGCCAGGACAAAGAAAGAATAATTTTGGAGGTCACATAATCAGTTCAGACTAGACCCCTCATTGTGTAAGTGTTCTGGCCTGAACTCATGTGAACTAAGAACATTTTCCATAAAGGCAGAGCAGAAAGTATTGTGCTCTTCTCACGACAATGTTATGTGAAGCAAGAAAAACGCAGAAATGAAATCAACATGATTACAAAATAATCATCTGTGCCCTGAGCTTCAGGAGAAAGGCAGCATATGAATAATATTCATTAAAAAATCAGTTCTCAATTCTGCCACTGTCTTCCTTCTGTGGGATCTTGTCATGCGTGCTATGATCCATTTTCTAGTGTAACTAGGACCATCCTGCCATGGGTAATCTTTCCATTATTTGAAACACAAAGCTATCTCTTTTGTTATAGGAGGGAAAACTTTGTGAAAGTGGGATCGTGCTAAAGGTAAAGTCTTAAAGCACCAGTAGTGATGGATACTGGGCTTTGATTACTGGAATGTGTTCATGTCACCTGCTATGAAATCTCAAATGTAAGTCACAGAGTAATGGGTTCACAAGTACTATAAACACACTGAGTCAAAAGACCGATATAAAAATCTATTAAATATACATATATTGTAAACAACACTAGGATATATACATATCAGGTTCCACACAGATCATGCCCATGCACATAATTCGCATTAGGAAGGCGCAAATACAAGTCGGATACAAATCCACAAACATCTCACTGAATCAGTTGGTATAACCGCGCTACTCCCAAAAATATAAGGCAGTCTGAATATAAAGAAATAATGTCACTAGTGCTGTGAAGTCCAAACAACGGTTGATAAATGGACATAGGAGACTGTTGTATGCTCCTCAATAGTTCGATTCACAAATTGGCCGACGGGCTGGCGATGCCAAGCTTCTAGGGGCCACTTCCCCGTTTCGCCCCCGGGCGGGGCTTTCTCAAGGCCATCAATAGGTTTTCCGTAGTCCAAATATCTAGGAAAAGTCATATATAAGCATAATACAATCTAAAACTAGTCTAACATATAACCCAAGAGAAATACACAATGTAGGCATACATACCAATCACGGAAGCGTTCAGGCTTAACCTTACCAGATGGGTAAGGTGACCATAAAGGTAAGAAAGGAGAGGATCAGGAGAATGTTATAAGGTAAGTCAGGTGAGACAATTAGGTAATTAGCGACTGAACGCTGATTACCTCGTTTAACCCATTTGGAATCTCTGAGTTTAACCGGAGAATCCAGAGTCTTTAGTTTGCAAAGGGCTTTAAAGGGATCAACGTGTGAGCGGGGTTCTATTTTATCCAGCACTCTTATGCGCAATGAATCAGGGTGATGCTTATGATGAAGGCAATGGGTGTACAGTGGCAAATCAATGTTCCCAGTATTAATTCTACTCCTGTGTTCAATAAAGTGTTGGCGCAGGGGTCTAGTGGTCATCCCAACATAGACCTGTGGGCAGGAACAACTGATCGCGTACGTGATGTACGAACTAGCGCAGGTGGCAAAGCAGCGTACTTCAAAGCTTTTTTTCAAAGACGGACTCATTATGGTAGTATCAGTACAGATATTTCTACAAATTGAGCACCGCCCACACACTTTAGTGCCCTTGCTAAAATTGCTGGTAGTATGATTGGAAGCGTGATTGGAATGGGTTAATGTATCGCCTAAGTTACGAGTACGCTTGTAAGCGACCAGAGGCGGATGCTCTAAACCCTTAATGTGAGACACAATAGGCCAGTAGGTCTGTATAAGCTTAATGATGGCATTCGAATGAGGTGTGAGCGTTAAAGGCCACACCAGATTGTTAGTGTGTTCTTTAGGTCTACAAGTCAACGGGCTGTTCCTGTCAGAATGTCTTACTTTAGTGAGTGCTTTAGAAACTGTGTGTTCCGGGTATCCTCTTTGGAGGAACTCCGTTTTCATAGTTTTGGCTTCTCTTTCAAAATCATCAGTGAACGAGGAGTTGCGCTTGAGTCGGGAAAATTGTGTATAAGGCAAATTAAATTTAAGGGGATGTGAATGGAAACTGCTAAAGTGTAGATATGAATTACGTTTAACAGTTTTCCTATAATTTCTGGTTTTAAGAAGGCCCCTGTCTACAAAAATAGTAAGATCCAAAAAATTTACACGTTCTTGGCTAGCATTAAATGTAAACTGGATGTTGGTGTCCCAAGAGTTAAACCACCTTTCTAGGTCATGTAGGTTAATGGATTTATTAACCAGAAAAATTACATCATCTATATATCGATAATAGTGGGAGATGGCTTCAGAAAACCTAGTGTGTACCTCTGGAAAGATGAATTTGTCTTCCAGGTGTGCCATATACAGAATAGCTAAGGAGGGCGAGGCCGCCTGGCCCATACTGACCCCCGAAACTTGTAAATAAATGTCTTTCTCAAATGCAAAATAATTGTAATCCAAGATAATGTCTAGGATTTGTATAAGGAAACCTACAGTGTTCCGTTCCTCCACATTTGCAATTAAATATTCATATACAACAGCTCTCAATTCTGGAAGCGGTATACAAGTGTATAAGGATACAATATCCGCTGACACAATAGTATAATTAGATGAAATGGGTAGGTTCTCTAATTTCTGGATAACATCCGTGGTATCCCTTAAAAAGGCCTTAGTGTTACGTACTATAGGTTGTAGATAAGAGTCCAGGAAATTGGAAAGAGTTTCCAAAATACCCCCACATCCGCTAACAATAGGTCTCCCGGGGGGAGGGAATTGTAATTTGTGCACCTTTGGGAGGGTGTAGAAAACAGCCGTTCTTGGATGTTTTACATATAAGTATTCACCTGTTTTCTCATCAATAACACCAGTCGCAACAGCTTCCTCAATGGTATCTCTAATCACCGAAGAGAATTTAATGGTAGGGTCATAATCAAGAATCTTATAGAACCTAGTATTCTGTAATTGTCATCGGCATTCATTAATATATACATCCTTGTCCAAAACCACAATGGAACCTCCTTTATCGGATTTTTTAATAACAATCTCCGAATTATTCCCCAGTTTTTTTGCAGTAAGCCATTCTTCCTTGGTCAAATTTGATTTATGGAGATCGTGAGAGTGGTCAATCTTGTTGGCCTCTCTGATAATGGTATTTTCAAATGTTCTGATAGAGGAGGACACCAGAGGGGGTACAAAAGTATGAGCCTGACCATCAACTATCCTGCTTCTGCTCAAGCTTTTTTTTAACCTATGAAGGTTGAGATCATGTATAATTTGGCATGGGTCATCTACGAGGGCAGGTCAATAACTCCATGACTTTTTGAATTTTCCACCTCTTAACTGAAAGGGCAACACTGCTCCTGTCAACAGGCATCTGTCAGTTGACTCCTGTCAAAATTTGAACAAGCTGCGTCATTTAGTTTGTGTTTGACAGCCATTGATAGCAGACTACTGTGTGATTTGAGGAGAAAATGGAAAAAAGTGAATTTTGTGTGCTCATTAAGCATTATTTTTTGCGGGAAAAAACCATCACTCGAGCCAAGGCTAAGCTTGATAAATACTATGGGGACTCTGCACCATCAATTTCAATGGTAAAAAAGTGCTTTACTGAATTGCGTTGTGGTGTCAATCAATCAATCAAAACTTTATTACAGTCACAGACCAGCACAAAGCGGGCACAAGCGCCCTAAGAGGAGAAGGACAACTCCCCAGTAAAAAGTTATTTAAAATCAGACTAGAAATCAGTATAAAAATATATTTTAAAAGACAGGATATTGTTGCCTTACGATGTCAATCATCACCCGTCTGATATTAAGAGCAGCAGCACAGAACTTAGCAACACTGTAAGTCATTGTAGTGTTAGAGTCCGAAAGCAGCAGGGTGGAATAACACCTTTAACTGCGCCCTGGGTACTTTGTGGTGTCGAACGTTCTGGATGCCCAGTTGAGGTCTCTACACCCGAAACAATTGAAAAAAATCACGATATGGTGTTGGCTGATCGGAGATTGAAAGTGCGAGAGATTGTGAAAGCCATAGGCATCTCACATGGCTCAGTGGTTTCAATTTTAAATGATCACTTGGGTATGAGAAAGCTTTCCACAATATGGGTGCCACATTTGCTCACAATCAACCACAAACGCAATTGTGTGACAATTTTGCAGGAGTGTTTGGCGTTGCTCAACCGCAACATGGATGAGTTTTTGTGCCCTTTCATAACCGTGGACGTAACGTTAATCCACAACAACACACCAGAGACCAAACAGCAGTCAAAACTGGGTTTCTCGGGGTGAATCGGTGCCAAAGAAGGCCAAGGTGGGTTTGTCAGCCAATAAAGTCATGGCGACCATTTTTTGGGATGCACACGGTATAATCCACATTGACTACCTTCAAAAGGGTAAAACAATCAATGGTGAATATTATGCCAACTTATTGGGTAGATTTAATGAGGATTTGGAAAAAAAGACCACATTTGGCAAAGAAAAAGGTTATTTTGCACCAGAACAATGCAAGCGTGCACACATGTGCAGTTGCCATGGCAACAATCCATGAATTGGGATACAAATTGCTCCCTCATCTGCCCTATTCTCTGGATTTAGCCCCAAGTGACTATTTCTTGTTTCCAAACCTGAAGAAATGGCTCAGCGGAAAGAGATTTGACTCCAACAATGAAATCATCTCACAAACATACCTATTTTGATGACCTCAACAAATCTTATTTTTTGGAAGGGATAAAAAAATTGGAGTGATGTTGGACAAAGTGTATAGAGCTCAAAGGAGATGACATTGAAAAATAAAATGATTTTTTATCCAAAAACCTGTGTTTCATTCAAAAAGTCACTGACTTATTGACCCGCCCTCATATGTGTCCATTAACATCAAAAGCTAATTCAATCCCATATTCTCAAAAGAGTGCCTCCTGATGCTTGGAATTTACAGTGTGAGCTCAATGGACCCGCATCTGCCTAGAGTTTGCCTTGCAGACCATTAAGAAGATTTTTAAATATCTCCCAATTCTAATAGTTCCATAGACATGTGCAGTAATATATTACTGCTACTATTCCTTTGTATTTATTTAACTGCTGCTTGACTTGAGGTGTGGTTGTACTATTTATTCTAGTTTGATATGCTGGTTTGTTGATACCTTGATTTTGGAAACTGCTTTGAAGTAAAGGTCGGCATACACTGAACTAAAAATAATACTTTAAAATCGTAATGCTGACATCTGCCCCTACTCCCTCTGATCAGAAGGGCAGACTCTGGATTGCTTTACTTTCCTCGCCCCCTTTGAAATGTGTTTGTTAAAGGGATTATTCTACATGTTTATCATACATCCTCTTACTGCTCCCTACCTGCAAATGAGTCAGAGCTGCTGCTGCTTTTGCTGGCTCTGAATCTTCTGGGGAAGATTTATAGTCAAACAATTATGTTCAAAGCCAGTAAACGCAAAGCTATGGGCATTCTCCAGGCAACCTCCCTTGAGATTGATTCATAAAATGGCACTGGTGCGCCTGAGTACAGTATAAATGATGGATTCCATAACAGCCTTCCCCAACCTGGTGTTCTTCAGATGTTCTTCAGCTGATGAGGTATCATGGGATTTGAAATGCGAAGTATCTGAAGGCAACAGGTTGGGGAAAGATGCTCAATGGAGATCATGGAGAACCTTTGTAAGACCTAATGGCAACATTTCTTCTACAGCAGGGCTGTCCAACTGGCGGCCCCCGGGCCGTATACGGCCCCCCAGCCCCTTCCCCACGGCCCCCTACCCTCCTGCAAAATATCTGCCTTTAAGATTTAAAAAAAAAATTTAAATATTTTTTGGAATATTTTGGAATATTTTTCGAATATTTTTTATTTATTTATTTTTCGCGGAGGGGGAGTGAGGGGAGCGGGCAGGGAGGAGGAGCAGGCTCTCTTCCTCCTCCTCCTACTTCCTCCCTCCCCCTCTCCCTCCCTCCTTCTTTCTCTCTTTCCCCTTTCATTCCTTCCCCTTCCACCACCTGAAGGAAAGAGGGAAGGAGAGAGAGTGCACGAGTGAGAGGGGGCGTGGCCAGAGCGAAAAGGGGCGGGGCCGAGTTCGAGCATGGGGGGTGCTCATTCATTCCCTTCCGGCTTCCTCCTCTCCTGAGGCTTCGTGCCAAGTTTGGTCCTGATCCATCATTATTTGAGTCCACAGTGCTCTCTGGATGGAGGAGAACTACAACTCCCAAACTCAAGGTTCAGTACTTTCTGTTGCTCTCATGAGAGTTTAGGTTTGATTCAACATGGCTGAGGAATGCTTTGATTGTGTTTTCCCCTTATGGCAGAAGGAGATTGGACTGGATGGCCCTTGGAGGTCTCCTATTCTAGGAACCCATTGTAATTATTATTATTATTATTATTATTATTATTATTATCAGAGGCTGAATGGCCATCTGTGAGGAATGCTTTGATTGTGTTTTCCCTTATGGCAGAAGGAGATTGGACTGATGGCCCTTGGAGGTCTCCTATTCTAGGAACCCATTGTAATTATTATTATTATTATTATTATCATCATCATCAGAGGCTGAATGGCCATCTGTGAGGAATGCTTTGATTGTGTTTTCCCCCTTATGGCAGAAGGAGATTGGACTGGATGGCCCTGGATGGCCCTTGGAGGTCTCCTACTCCAGGAACCTGTTGTTGTTGTTATTATTATTATTATTATTAGCAGAGGCAGAATGAATATTATGCCTTATCATTCAGGGTTATAGGCCTGTGTGGAAGGGCCCTGGCTTCTTATTTGCCTTCCTTTCCACACATCTGAATAAAATCCCATGTTATTTGCTTTAAACCAGATTATATGAGTGTGGACTCCGATAATCCAGTTCAAAGCAGGTATTCTGCGTTATATGGCTGTGTGGAGGGCCCTGAGTCCACACTGCAATATAATCCAGTTCAAAGCAGGTTTTGTGGGGTTTCCTGCCTGGATATTCTGTGTTATATGGCTGTGTGAAGGGCCCTGAGTCCACATTGCAATATAATCCAGTTCAAAGCAGGTTTTGTGGGGTTTCCTGCCTGGATATTCTGCGTTATATGGCTGTGTGAAGGGCCCTGAGTCCACACTGCAATATAATCCAGTTCAAAGCAGGTTTTGTGGGGTTTCCTGCCTGGATATTCTGCGTTATATGGCTGTGTGAAGGGCCCTGAGTCCACACTACAATATAATCCAGTTCAAAGCTGGTTTTGTGGGGTTTCCTGCCTGGATATTCTGCGTTATATGGCTGTGTGAAGGGCCCTGAGTCCACACTACAATATAATCCAGTTCAAAGCTGGTTTTGTGGGGTTTCCTGCCTGGATATTCTGCGTTATATGGCTGTGTGAAGGGCCCTGAGTCCACACTGCAATATAATCCAGTTCAAAGCAGGTTTTGTGGGGTTTCCTGCCTGGATATTCTGCGTTATATGGCTGTGTGAAGGGCCCTGAGTCCACACTACAATATAATCCAGTTCAAAGCTGGTTTTGTGGGGTTTCCTGCCTGGATATTCTGCGTTATATGGCTGTGTGAAGGGCCCTGAGTCCACACTACAATATAATCCAGTTCAAAGCTGGTTTTGTGGGGTTTCCTGCCTGGATATTCTGCGTTATATGGCTGTGTGAAGGGCCCTGAGTCCACACTACAATATAATCCAGTTCAAAGCTGGTTTTGTGGGGTTTCCTGCCTGGATATTCTGCGTTATATGGCTGTGTGAAGGGCCCTGAGTCCACACTACAATATAATCCAGTTCAAAGCTGGTTTTGTGGGGTTTCCTGCCTGGATATTCTGCGTTATATGGCTGTGTGAAGGGCCCTGAGTCCACACTGCAATATAATCCAGTTCAAAGCAGGTTTTGTGGGGTTTCCTGCCTGGATATTCTGAGTTATATGGCTGTGTGAAGGGCCCTGAGTCCACACTACAATATAATCCAGTTCAAAGCTGGTTTTGTGGGGTTTCCTGCCTGGATATTCTGCGTTATATGGCTGTGTGGAGGGCCCTGAGTCCACACTGCAATATAATCCAGTTCAAAGCAGGTTTTGTGGGGTTTCCTGCCTGGATATTCTGTGTTATATGGCTGTGTGAAGGGCCCTGAGTCCACATTGCAATATAATCCAGTTCAAAGCAGGTTTTGTGGGGTTTCCTGCCTGGATATTCTGCGTTATATGGCTGTGTGAAGGGCCCTGAGTCCACACTGCAATATAATCCAGTTCAAAGCAGGTTTTGTGGGGTTTCCTGCCTGGATATTCTGCGTTATATGGCTGTGTGAAGGGCCCTGAGTCCACACTACAATATAATCCAGTTCAAAGCTGGTTTTGTGGGGTTTCCTGCCTGGATATTCTGCGTTATATGGCTGTGTGAAGGGCCCTGAGTCCACACTACAATATAATCCAGTTCAAAGCTGGTTTTGTGGGGTTTCCTGCCTGGATATTCTGCGTTATATGGCTGTGTGAAGGGCCCTGAGTCCACACTGCAATATAATCCAGTTCAAAGCAGGTTTTGTGGGGTTTCCTGCCTGGATATTCTGCGTTATATGGCTGTGTGAAGGGCCCTGAGTCCACACTACAATATAATCCAGTTCAAAGCTGGTTTTGTGGGGTTTCCTGCCTGGATATTCTGCGTTATATGGCTGTGTGAAGGGCCCTGAGTCCACACTACAATATAATCCAGTTCAAAGCTGGTTTTGTGGGGTTTCCTGCCTGGATATTCTGCGTTATATGGCTGTGTGAAGGGCCCTGAGTCCACACTACAATATAATCCAGTTCAAAGCTGGTTTTGTGGGGTTTCCTGCCTGGATATTCTGCGTTATATGGCTGTGTGAAGGGCCCTGAGTCCACACTACAATATAATCCAGTTCAAAGCTGGTTTTGTGGGGTTTCCTGCCTGGATATTCTGCGTTATATGGCTGTGTGAAGGGCCCTGAGTCCACACTGCAATATAATCCAGTTCAAAGCAGGTTTTGTGGGGTTTCCTGCCTGGATATTCTGAGTTATATGGCTGTGTGAAGGGCCCTGAGTCCACACTACAATATAATCCAGTTCAAAGCTGGTTTTGTGAGGTTTCCTGCCTGGATATTCTGCGTTATATGGCTGTGTGAAGGGCCCTGAGTCCACATTGCAATATAATCCAGTTCAAAGCAGGTTTTGTGGGGTTTCCTGCCTGGATATTCTGCGTTATATGGCTGTGTGAAGGGCCCTGAGTCCACACTACAATATAATCCAGTTCAAAGCAGGTTTTGTGGGGTTTCCTTCCTGGATATTCTGTTATATGGCTGTGTGAAGGGCCCTGAGTCCACACTGCAATATAATCCAGTTCAAAGCAGGGACTGGGACTTGAGACTGGGATTTTGGTGTTCATCTCTATCTCCAAGTCAAAGCCCCGGTGTCCTCCACAGACACCTCAAGGCGGGAGAGGGTGGAGCCGGGAGGGGCGGGGCAGGGGTGGAGCCAGGGAGGGGGGCGGAGCCTGGGTGGAGCCGGGAGGGGGCGGAGCCGGGGGCGGAGGCAGACCCTTCGGCCCCCCAGGTCATCAGTAACTGGAATTCCGGCCACAGGTCCGGTAGAAGTTGGACAGCCCTGTTCTACAGCATCAGTGTGACCTATTAATACAAAACTTCTGTGCTCTGCTGTCATCAAACTTGGCACAGTCCATTAGTTAAAATGAACCCTAATTCTATAAATGTTAAAGTATCTACCCCCACTAATCCCTTCTCCATTCTGTGCTCCCCTCCACCTGTGTTGTGTTCTTAGTCTGGATTTATGAATTCTAATACCTATGTGGTGCAATCTATGTATATGCTAAGAGTGTTTTCTTGTTGGGGTGGTACCAAATATCTAACCAAGGGACAAGAATCTAGATCAGGCATCCTCAAACTACGGACCTCCAGCTGTTTGAGCCTCCAACTCCCAGAAGCCATAATGAGCTTGTTCAAATGTCAGGAATTCTGGGAGTTGAAGGCCCAAACAGCTGGAGGGCCACAGTTTGAGGATGCCTCATCTAGAGGGAATGAGATCCAATATATATGTAATGATTTGATTCCAGTATGTGGGACGTGTTGCACATATTGAGACATAGACCAAATGTTAACTTCTTCATTTCATTGCGTGTGCAAGCGTGACGCAACTCGCACCAAGATAACATGCAGGCACAATTGGTTGAAATAAAAATGGCCACAACTTGATTTATTGAAAACAGGAACATAGGATTGGCGGCCACGCATGGATCCTGGATCAGGGTAGGACAGCCCCCACGAAAAGTCCATAGTTGTTTGCAAGCCTGGGGTGCGAACGGCCCAATGCCTATCCACGGAAACTCAGCACCCCAGAGGGCTTGGGCATTATCTCCCATACAACCAAGGGGGATTCAGCCAGCCTGATCCAGGGACCATGCCACACACCAAACACGGAGTTGCGACAAAGAACATAACAAATCGTAAAACCAAGAACAGAGCAACAATAAAGTGCAGAGTAACAAAATACACCAACAAGTAATGCAAAGAGTAGGGAGGGTGGGAGGAAAAACAAGACTGCCTCTGCATGTGGTGAGGCAGTCCCCGGGCAGCCTTAAGTAAGCTGCCCGGGCGGAAGTGTGCTGGCCGGAAACAAGGAGGGGGCAGGGCGGGGCCAGCCCCCTCATTGGCTGGCCGGCGTGGCTGGCGGGAAGCCGTCCTGCCACCCCAGGGGCTTCTGGGGAAAAGAAGCCCCTCAGGCAAGAAGATGGTGCAGGGGCAACGCTACCCCGCAAACCGCATGCCCGGTAAGTCGGCCATGCCCATTATTGTCATCCATAGACTCTTTTACCAGAAATATTGGTAGATAATTCAATATGTCTTTGCTTCACTCAATCCTTTTTGACTTAACTGTTTCCCTTCAAGTGAGCAAGCAATCATTACAGTGAATGTAAACCAACAGCAACTGCAAGTATTCCCTCCTGTACCAAAATGATTCTGAAAAGTTCCGCTCACTCCCTTGTTGTAACCCAACATGTTACAACAGTACAGTCAGCCATGGCCTTTCTCCAGTTTAGTCTTCATAGATCCGATTATTCACATAATTTTAACTGCTGCTTCACTAACTATTGCTGGAGCTAGAAAGCCCCGAAAAATACCCTAGATGTAGGAGACTCTGCAGGGCTACTCCAATGGCCCCCATCTCCTTTTTTGCCAATAGCACCTCCCTTTCCTTTCCTGCCTTAGCACCAGGACTCCTCTGCAAAGCAGTTATTGCTTTCCAAGGATCCACTATCCAAAAGGGGCTTGTCCACATAGAAGGCAATAACTCTGTTCCCCAGAAGTAGGGGGATCATGCCAGTCTTGACTACCTTTCCTAATAAAACTACATGAGTACAGCCCCTGCAGCTTTTAGCCTTCCATTAGCAAATGTGTGGACCATTTCTTTCCGTCTGAAAACCAACATCGCTTCTGTTCCTTAGCATGTTGGAACAGCTCTCCCCATCCCACACAACACAGCAGTACTCAAAAGTACATAGTGGAACCAGCAAAAACAAGACACACCCATAGCCTCTAGGTTCACATTTTCTGGCTTAGAAGGTTATCCAATTTGCCTCTTATCTAGACAAATAAATTCAGAACAAGCTCTACTGCGTTTGAGCTTTTTATTCAATCAAGTATTATTTCTCCCTCTACAATATTCCCTCTGAATATTCACTCCAGACCATTATCCGGCATTCATGTAGATTTCCCTGGGAGCAGAAACTTAACTGATATCTCAAGGAAAGGTGTGAAGCCTCTTGTTCTGCTCACCTCAGCAGAAAAGACCTTCTGACGGCTCAAGCTGGAAACTCTTCCTGCAATTAGGCAAACTTTGGAATAACTTGTTTATAGACTACACTTTGACCTTAGTCAGTTTCACTCCTTTTTTATATAATGAGCCCGGGAATGAGTGGTTTTTCCTCAATCACTGTAACTACACTGTCTAGTGAGTATCGGACATTAAGAAAAATCCAAACTGTATTGGTGCCTCTTCCTGTGTAAGTGAAATAAGGACCACAGAATCATACAGATGTGCATACTGTGGGCATACAATGTCCATGGATGAGTTTCTTTTAAAAAGAAAAAATCCTGAGCAGGAAATCAGTGAAAAGTGGGCTTTTATTAGACCAAATGTATCATCATCATTATTATTTCTTACCTGTCTTTCCTCATGGAGAGGAAAGGAATGGGTTCTAGGTTCAGTAAATCTAAAGAGATATATATAGGTCAGCCCTGCACAACCTGTGGCCCTCCAGGTGTTTTGGACTTCAGCTCTTGGAATTCCGCTCCATTGGACAAGCTGGCTAGGGCTTCAGGGCGTTGGACACATCAGTGCTTAATGTTCAGTGCTTAACTGGAAGTGATTGATGATTATAGATAAACAATTTAAAGAGAAATAAAGAGAAGAAACAGGCAAGTCACACACTCAACCCCATCATAAAGTTACTTTAGGATCGCCATACATCAGAAACAACTTGAAGGCACCTGTGGTGCAACAAGAAATCCCTGTGACGACCAGTTTGGTGTTGTGGCTTGTTAAACCAGGATCCTAGAGCACAAGGGTTCAGATCTCTGCCTAATCATGGGGAAAATTGCATGTGAGCAAATATTGCATGTGAGCAAATATTGCTAAGAAATCCTCATGACGGGGTCGCCTTATGTCAGAGTCAACTTTAAATCCCTCTAGGTATGTTGGACTTTTTATCAGCTTAGATCAAAACACCAACTATTAGAGATTTTCTGTAGTCCATGAACATGTGAAAAATGTGAAATGTATAATACTTGATATGTAATAAAGATTATATAAATAATTTTAATCCAATCTATTGTTTGTCATTAATTAATAGTATGCAAAGCAATACTCTATATGTAGGGGTGAGGGTTGCAAAACAAAAATTAGCTAATAGCTAAGCAGTTAAAGCACTGAATAGAAATAATCCGATATATATTAATAATAATGAAACAGTTATAAGTAAGATTGTCTTATTATCCTTCAAACAAATAGTACATTATATGCATAGTAATTATCTATGCATAAAGTAGCAGTAGCAGAACAAAAAACAGCAATTAACCAAGCAGTTAACATACTGTATAGAAATAATCCAAAGTATATATAATACTGTAATAAATTCAACTATAAGGTGAGTACACATTAGCTGGAATAATCCAATGTATATAAAAATAATTTTGTGATTAATGCTAATACAATGTACAAGCACCTGAGTTAACCACGCAAATCATAACAATTAATATGAATATATTGCAAGGCGACCCAAATGTGAAAGGAAAGCGATGTAGGTACTGAATGGAGTGCTAAATATAACACATAATATAATACAATAAACCAAAAAATACCATGACTTTGAGATGTCTTATAGATATAAATCACAGTGATGCTGAAATGTTAGCAGTCAAAGAATTATAAGCCACTTTTGAGTCCCTGGTTGGGGAAAGTCTTTGCAGTGGTTGCGGCTTGGAATAACTGCTTGCATCAGAGAACGGAGGCTTCTGCCAAGACAACCCAAATGAAAAAGGAGGGCGATTCAGAAAGGCACTAGATGGAGCGCTTAATGTAACAGGTAACATAATACAATAAATGAAAAAATACCACTTCTTTGAGATGTCCTGTTGGTGTAAATCACAATGACGCTGAAATGTTAGCAGTTCAAGGAATTATAAACCACTTTTGAGTCCCTGGTAGGGGAAAGTCTTTGTAGTGGTCATGGCTTGGAGTAACTGCTTGCGTCAGAAGTCAGAGGCTTCTGCCAACAGGATGGAGACTAGGACGTGGAGCAATGGCTTCAAACTACAAGAAAGGAGATTCCACCTGAACATTAGGAAGAACTTCCTAACTGTGAGAGCTGTTCAGCAGTGGAACTCTCTACTTCGAAGTATGGTGGAGGTTCCTTCTATGGAGGCTTTTAAACAGAGGCTGGATGGCCATCTGTTGGGGGGTGCTTTGAACGCGGTTGTCCTGCTTCTTGGCAGGGGGTTGGATTGGATGGCCCACGAGGTCTCTTCCAACTCTATGATTATATGATTCTAACCTCAAGAAGCTTATAGGGTCATCTTCGTTGTAATAAACACTCAACTGGCCACAAGGTCCCTTGAACTTGTCACAACATACTTCCAAACAGGTACATACGGATGGGACTGTAAAAACTTGAAAAGACATCCCCACCCAGCACACTTATTTGTTATCAGTTCACCTAAAGGGCATCCATTTTGGTATCATAAAATGGGATGAGTCAGAGACTGTAAAAAGAGATATTTGACAGTTCCTCAGCTGTAATCATTCTCAAATCTGTTATTAGCCCTACAGAAGTGAATAGTGTTGTGTTCGACAACAGGGAGACAAAAGCACAAGATACATAAATGCCTCGGTTTTGCTAATTATAGAACTAACAGCAGCTTTGAAGGTATTTATGCTCAAAAAGTGATTTAGGAGGAAAGCAATAATCAATTCTCCCAACGATTAGAGCCCTTCCCTCCTCAACCACTTTAAAGTGAATATTTCACTTGGCGCAATCCAATGCATTTTAGATCGCCATACATAAGCGAATAAATCTTTGGGGTGAGAAGAAAGAGGTATGTCTGTTGTTTTTCCCCCAAGTAGTCAAAATTAGCTAAGACCTGGGGCACAGAAGAAGGCACGAAGGCGTTCTCATTACCTCCCACTGGAGACTGCAATGTAGGTGGCAGCTTTATGTAAGAAAAAGAGAAAATGTCAGGCAATAAAAATGACATGTTATTAACTTTACCTGCAGTTTGAGCCTGTGATGGCTGTTCCCTAAGGGCAGAGATCATTGAACACCAATGAGTGAATTACTATTATGAAAACTAGTACTTCAGGATAGACTTCTCTCCTTCGGTCAAACTCCTTACATATGATTGCCTCCTGGAATCTCAAAGAATCCGTTAACTTCAAGGGAAGACCATTTTAATAGTTCCTCCACCCCTGCAAGAGTAGGTTGTAGCTGTGATACTAGTCCTGAAGTGATTTGTCCATGACAAGTCAGATATATTGATCACCTCTGCCAACAGATCCATATGTTCTGAGATTAAAATCGCATCAAGGGTATGACCTGCCAAATGCGTTGGTCCAAAAGCCAATTGGGATAGGCCCATGTTTGTCATGGATACCATTAAGACCCAAGCTGCACCTGACAAACTGGCCTCCAGTGGTATGTTTATTTATTTATTATTATTATTTATTCAAATTTATATACCGCTCCATGTTGAAGTCACCCAGAAGCAAAAGTCTAGGTGACTCCAACAACACCTCCAAAATCAGTTCTGTGAGCTTGGCCAGGGAGTCTATTAGACATCAGGGTGGACAGCACACTAGTCTATCCCTGGTTTTCAGACTCAGACACACACACTCAATGTGATTCAGCTCCCTAATAGGCACTCTGGTCAGGTTAAGATGGTCTTTAAAGACCACAGCTACCCTTCCCCCCCACCTACTTTCCGTTACCTGCTCACACAGTACCCTGCTGGGAGGAGCTGAGTGCAGGTTGCAGCACTATCATCTCTCAACCAAGCTGCAGTGAATCATGCCAAGTCAGCCCCTTGATCACTAAGGAGATCATAGATGATATGAGTCTTATTCTTGACTGGCCTGGCATTGTTCAAGAGCAAGGTGAGGTTTGGTGGGTCGATTGGCTCACTCTCCAAGTTGCCCAGGTTGGCAAAGTGACTGGAAGGTGGGGTAGTTATTAAACACCTTTCTCCCCTTCCTCTATGAGGACATGTGACCCTGCCATCCCCATATCTCCCTCTGCCCTGCACAACTTCTATTGCCGCCCCAGTTTCCAGGCACATTGAATTAGAAACAGCAATACAGGGACAAACAAACCACCAACGGCAGAAAAGGAAAAATATAAAAGACAAATTATAAGATTAATATAACAACACTTAACACGCTGTCAATGAGTGTATTCCCAGTTAAGCCTATTAGCTGTCTAGTCCAACAGCCCTCTCCTCCCACCAGGGGACTGCTGTGTAGCCAGCTATATGGTTCTGGGTAGTCCTCTTACTGCTGCCCAGTCCTTTGGCTGGCTCTCTCACCACCAGTCCCAGAGTGACCAGTATCCACCCAGAGGGCTGATTTTTTACAGATACAACCTGTAACATATTAAAATAGAATATAGGCCAAAAGTGTGCATTCCAACTAAAATCCCGTGGCTGCCCCTGCAGAATTCTGGGCCTTGTAGCTCAGTGAGACCCAGGACCTTTCTAGCTGAGCATTTTAAAGGCTCCTCCCCTGGACTACAAAACCCCAAATTCTTCAGGAGACAGCCACAGGATTTAAAATGAGATGCATACTCTTTGCCTACTTTTTCGGCTCTAGTGTGATATGGGACACAATAGAGCAGGGATTCTCAAAGTGTGCTCTGTGGGGTGCTTGGGACTTCATGAAGCATATTGAGGGGCTCCACAGTTCCTTCCTCCTCCTCCCTATGCCCCTCCAAACCTTTTGTCCTCTTTTCTGCTCCTCTCCCTGTTTCCTTTACCACCAAAATTAATTTTCCTTGCTTCCCTCACCACCTTGATTTTTTTCCCCCTCACCTTGCTTGCTTCCAAAACCCTATTTCCCTCCCACCACCCAGGGGGTGCTTTGATTGTGCTTTCCCTGCATGGCAGAAAGGGTTGAACTGGATGGCCCCTGGGGTTGCTCCTATTATTACTATTATTATTATTATTATTATTACAAAGGCTGGATGGGGATCAGTTGTGGGTTCTTTGATTGTGCTTTTCGTGCAAGGCAGAAGGGGATTGGACTGCATGGCCCCTGTTTCTTCCACTGAAATACTGTTAAGTTTATGTTGGTAAAAAAGTTTGCCCATGCCAGATACAGATACATTATATAATATATTATATATTATATATTATATATTATTTATATTATATTATTATGAGCCCTTTTGAAGCAGTTTTTTTGGACCCCAAAATGTTTATTATATATTATATATTATATATTATATATTATATATTATATATTATATATTATATATTATATATTATATATTATATATTATATATTATATATTATATATTATATATTATATATTATTATATATTATATGTAAACATTTTGGGGGGTCCACAAAATAAATTTGCTTCAAAAAGGGCCCTGCGACCGAAAAAGTTTGAGAACCCCTGCAATAGAGCAATGGATTCAAATTGCAGGAAAAAGGATGCCACCTAAACATCAAGAACAACTTCCTGATTTGAAGAGCTGTTGAGCATGGAATATGCTGCCTAGGGGCTCTTCCACACAGCCCTATATCCCAGAATACCAAGACAGAAAATTCCACAATATCTGCTTTGAACTGGGTTATCAGAGTCCACACTTAGATAATGTGGGATTTCCTGCCTTGATATTCTGGGATATAGGGCTGTGTGGAAAGACCCTCAGAGTCTGTTGGAGTCTCCTTTGGAGGTTTTTAAGCAGAGCCTGGATGGCCATCTGTGGGGAGTGCTTTGGCTTTGTGTTCCTTCATGACAGAATGGGGCTGGATTGGATGGTCCTTGGGTTCTCTTCCAACCCTTTGATTCTATTCTATGATTCAGGTTGGCTTCCCGTCCTTTGCCTTCATGCTATCCCCTTTGCCAGTCTTTGTGGCTAAAGTACAGTGGGGTTGGGCTCTGGCTGAACTCCTTGCGTCAAGCCTTTTTCCTGTGGGTGGGAGTTTTTCTTCCTTTCTTTAAGCAAGCTTGGGAAGCGGGGAGCCTAGGCTTGGCTGCCCAGGCAGATCTTGCCCATACAGGTGTGCATAACTCACAGGAATGCCAGACAAACCTGAGTCACTGAGAGAGAGAGAGAGAGAGAGAGAGACGTCTCTTGCCACTCACTCACTCACTACCTCCCCTTCCCTCCCATGTGCGCGCACACACCTGAGCGAAAAGAAAAACTTCTCTTTCCTCACTCTCCCTTGCCCAAGTGCTATTTGCCCAGCTATTATAGCAATACAACGCCTCCATATGTCCCGGGTGGAAGAAGACAGCCTGAAGGAGCACTGAAGGAAAAGCAACAAGAAAAGACAGAGAGAGAGAGAGAAGGGAGGGGGAAGGAAGGTGGAAGGCAAGGTCTGCTCCCTGTAGAGGTATGTCACATTCACAAACTCTTCCTTCCTTCCTGAGGATTTCAACTTGGCCTCTAAAACAAAAGAGGGTTTTCCATGTTCTGGCTGGGAGGGGACAGCAGGGGAGAAACTCAGGGTGAGAGACAGGACTCTGCTTTGGAAATGGCACTGAAGCAGTGAAGTTTTTCTCCCGGACACAACTGGAGGAATTTCTTGGCTGGGTATGTGCGGGGGGTGCCTGTTATTTGGATTGCTGCACAGGATTTGGACTTTGAATCAGACCCAACACTAATGAGGTTTGTGGGATTAATTCATTTAATCTGCTCTGCACTGCTTTTGAATGTTGTTTCTTGCCTATCGATTAACTAGAAGGAGAAGTGAAATGAGGTGTGGGGATACTTATGCAGGTAGGGCAGAGAGAAGATGTGTTTGGTGCGTATTTACGCTCGAAATGTGGAGCTTTTGTGGGGTTTTTTTGTCTTTGCACTGCTTGATCCTGGCACCAGTTGTTGATCAACCAGTTTGATGTTGCAGGGCAAAGCATTTTTTCCCCTTTCCTCAGGGAGGCAATTTTTAAAAGTTAACTGTATCTACCCACGCATGCCAACTCACATTGTGAAATCACGAATGGCATTTCTATTCGTTTGGAGCTTTTGAAAGAAAATCGAAACATTTCGGGGAAACATTTCTACTCCCTGGGCAAGAATCCTGTACTGTTCACAATTGTATAGCTGGAAGGTATTCAACCAGAAAATTGTATTCAGGCATGATGATAAGAAAGCTTTTTCCTGTTGAGTTTCTACCTATCATACACAGATATTTTTGTTAAACATACAGGAATTCACGAAGAATAAAAGCTGGGATTTGTCCTGTGAGGCAGAGGTTGCTTTGTTATGAGATTAAACATTTATCAGCTTTTAGTCTTACTGACACCTACTCATGCTCCAGGGACTTTACTTGTCAGACTAAGAATCTTTAAACTGGGTAGTGTTATAATTGCTGCTTAATTGAAAAAATTGTATTTACCCAGATTTCACAATGCTTATAATTGTGTGTTGAGCAAGTAAATGAGGAAAGGATTAAGTCAAGCAGGCAATGTGTACAAGGCTGAATGTGAGATTAGACTGAATGTTTAATGGAGGGGAAAAAGTAGCAGGTGCAGTGGAGTTATGAATAAAATGAGATTGTATGTGAAGGATGGGTAACAAGACAGGAGAGTAAAAAATAGACATAAGAACATAAGAACATAAGAAGAGCCATGCTGAATCGGGCCTCAGCCCATCTAGTCCAGCATTCTGTGTCACACAGTGGCCCACTAGTTGTACACAGGGACCTCTAGCAGAAAGGAGGGCAAAACCCTCACCTGCTCCCGACCCCCCACAACCAGTACCCGGGGAAAATCCTGCCTGCCTCCATCAACACAGAGGTGGCACTTGGATGTCCATTTCAGTAACTACTGATTCCCTTGGTATCCATGAATCTGTCTAATCCTGCCTTGAAGCTGTCCAGGCTGACAGCTGTCACAACCTCCTCTGGAAGTGAGTTCCATAACCCAATGACCCTCTGGGTGAAGAAATATTTCCCTTTATTAGTCCTAACTTTCCTACCTTGAGCTTTAGGGAGTGCCCCTAGTCCTAGTGTTGGGTGACAGAGAAAATATTTTTTCTTTATTCACCTTTTCTATCCCATGCATGATTTTATACACTTCGATCAAGTCACCTCTTAAACGCCGTCTTTCAAGGCTGAAAAGACCAAGGCGTTGCAACCTGATTTCATAAGAGAGCTGCTCCATCCCTTGGATCATTTTTGTTGCCCTTCTTTGTACCTTTTCCAGTTCCGTTATATCCTTCTTAAGGTGCGGTGACCAGAATTGTACACAGTACTCCAGATGTGGCCTCACCATAGATTTGTAGAGAGGCAATACAACATTTGCCAACCTATTTTCGATTCCCTTCCTGATCATGCCAAGCATAGAATTTGCTTTTTTCACTGCTGCAGCGCACTGGGTTGACATCTTCATTGAGCTGTCCACCAAAACCCCAAGATCCCTTTCCTGGTTTGTCTCAGAAAGCTTTGATCCCATCAGTTGATAAGTGTATTTGGGGTTCTTTGCCCCGATGTGCATGACTTTACACTTGTTTAGGTTAAAATGCATTTGCCACTTTGTTGCCCATTCACTCAATTTCGAGAGATCTTTCTGGAGCTCTTTACAGTCAGTTTCATTTTTAACTACCCTGAACAGTTTAGTGTCATCTGCAAACTTTGCTACCTCACAATTTACTTCTACATCCAGATCATTTATGGATAAATTAAAAAGTAACAGTCCTAAAACTGAACTAAAGATACCCATCACACTAGGTATTGAATCTACTTTAAATCCAGTTTCTGCCTCCTGCAGAATTCTGGGGTTTGTAGTTTAGGGAGGACCCATTAGCAGCATCACTAAACTACAAACCCCAGAATTCTGCAGGAGGCAGAAACAGGATTAAAAGTGGATTCATTCTCTAGTGTGACGAATTAGAAAATGCATACAAATCTTAATTCATGAGTTTGGCCAGCCCCATCATTTCAGTCTCGTGCTTGGACTCAGCCATGTCACCTGTAAAATAGTGATAAAAAGAGTGCCTCTGAACATGTATGTGCATATTATCTTTCCTCTCCCCACTAAACCAGACCACAAGTTTTGAGATTCTGGATAGGAAAATGGACTGAACCTCCTGTTTTGGGGAGTCATTTTGGATTTTAACAGGAAAACAGAGAAAAAATCAGCAAGATACTTAATCTTGGTTATAATATTAGATTTCAATTGCATTTTTAAAAGATGGATGTTAATTGTAACAGTTATTCTGCCTCTGAATAACTGTTACAATTTATCTATACAGGCTAGATGGGAACATTTATCTATCTTGTCTGAAGCAAAACTACTGGTAAGTGTATTTGTGTCCATTACAGACACAATTTTTAACAGCCCCCTAAGTGTGTAGAATTTCTGAAAAACTGGTCAGAGTTTGAGCATTTTGGGACAAGGAAGGGAGACCACCGCCACACCCACCTCTCCCTATCCTGCTTTCCAACAGGCATTCCTTCTGCACAGTAACTGCTTGGTCAGATGCAGCTGCAAAGCATAGTGTGTCCTTAGCAAGAGATTCTGAACAGCTCCCTTCCACCAGCACCTCTGAAAAATTATTTAGCTTTTGACTTCATTCATGAGATTTATTATTTATCGTGTCAGAAGCGAACCAAGGGTACAATTGTAATGTATTTTAAAAACACAACGTTTTAAAAACTTGGCCTTATACTAAATGTCCTTTGACCATAAGCTGGCCACTTGGAGTGCCTCTGGTGTTGCTATAAGAAGGTCCTCCATTGTGCATGTGACAGGGCTCAGGTTGCATTGTATAGGTGGTCTAAGGTTCGCTCTTTTGCACACGCGCCTGTCATGAACTCCACTTTGTGGCCTCATTTCTTAAATCATGAGATAAATTATAGGTGTGTAAATATCATCTGGAAGGAAAGAAAAAGAGAGCTAGACTGTTCAGAAGGACATTTCTGAGGTCTGGTGTTGCCAGGAATGATAAAGGTGGTATATAAATACTGTAAATAAAATAAAATAAAGGACCACCTAATCTTTCTGGAGGAAAATAATGAGGTTAGAGCTGCACCTCTATGGGTTATGCTGTTCAAGGGTTTACGGTGTGCCCACTTAAAGAATGAGGCTTATCTCTGAAGTGCCCCACCTTGTCCAAATTGTTCCATGCTCATTCTCCCTTTAGCTGAGATTTACAGCTAACCCATTGCTGGCATTGTACTATCTTATTGAGAACACAGCTGCGCTGGGCAGGACACGTCTCTAGGATGGAGGACCACCGCCTCCCAAAGATACTACTCTACGGTGAACTCGCCACGGGTCAGCGCAAGAGAGGCGCCCCCCAAAAGAGATATAAGGACTCCCTGAAACAACATCTCAGGCTTGGCCAGATTGATCACCAACAATGGTCCACCCTGGCCTCACATCGGGAGGCATGGAGAAGCACTATCCACAATGCTGCGGCCTCTTTCGAGAAGACACGCCGAATGGGTCTCGAAGAGAAACGACAACGCAGAAAGAACCGCAACTTGGAAAAAACATCACCCAAGGAGACTTTCTGCTGCGCTTTCTGCAACCGAACTTGCCTATCTCAGATTGGCCTTTTTAGTCATCAACGCGCTTGTAAAAAGCGTGGGATGAGTCCTTCCTGAATCTTCGTTCGCGAAGTAATGCCGAGAGAGAGAGAGACTATCTTCCTGCCCATTCATGCTTCAAGTAGACTGGACTTTGCCAGAACTGCCATGTGTTAACTAAATAGAGTGCAGACTTGAGACATGATGTCTTTTCTACCCCCATGAGAGATAGCAAATAGTGTAGTGGCAATAACAAGGGAGTGACATGACCACAAGGGGATCCAAGTAACAGACAGGCCTCTGTCTGATTCTTTTGTTGACTGCTGCAGCAGTGGAAACAGAAAGTAGAGATTTGCTCTGGATTAAGTCTTTTCAATTACAGAGGGCATTCGTTTTAGGTCGAACCTCCCTTATCTGGAATTCCAAAATACTCCAAAATCCCAAAATATCTACATGGGCGGCAGAGATAGTAAGACTGCTATTATCTGATGGTTCAATGTACACAAACTATGTTTCATGCACAACATTATTTAAAATAATGTGTTGAAATGGTATGTATAAGTATATATGAAGCTTCAATGAATTTTATGTTTAAACTTGCGTCCAGTCTCCGAAATGTCACATCATTTATGTGTATGCAAATACAGATACACCAAAATCTTTTAAAAAATCCAAAATCCAAATAATTTCACATTGGGAATGTTCAACCTGTACTTGTTTCAAAGATTACTATCTTAAATTACTGAACTATGCTACGCAGTGCTTCTAATGAAGACAGTGTAGAGTGTCCCATGGAAGATGGCTTAGTTCTGCTTGGAATAGAATGGCAGAACATCTCTGATTAATACCAATCATGAGCTTCTCTATCTGCAAAAAATATGGTCAGGATATGGCTGTGTCCCTGGTTCAAAACGACAGTACTAATAGTTAGGGAGATAATGTGATGTAGTGCTTAGAATGTTGGGCTGGGATTGGAAGCCAGCAAGATCTGGAATTTTGAATATGCTCATTTATCTGCTTCCTAATATTTGCAAATGATGTCTGGCATGTGATGGATAGGGCAGTGATGGCCCATAATAGTGCTGCATGTAGGTCTATTCAGAACAGTCCCAGAATGTTAATGTTTAGGAAAGAAGTCTATAGAAACAATGCCAATGCACACTTACTTGCAAATTGTTTGCATGTATTTATTTCCTCATTATGCTTGCCTCCTTTATTACCCTTTTCAGTTACTTCCGAAGAGGTTAGATTGCCAATTCATTAGGGCAGTGGTGCTTCTTTAGTATTTTAACCATTTAATATTTTAATATTTTAAATATTTTAATCATTAGGCCTGAGCACAAACGTGAGGGCTTCTCCAAACCAGTTCCGTTCAGTTACATACATTCTGAGTGCCATCCGTCACAGGAACACTTCCCATCTTGACACAGAGTAAACCAGGAGGCTTTTATCACAGTGATCGGCAAATGGCACATTCCTTTGATCTGGAAATTGCAATTGCCTTTTACTTCCTGTATGCTGCAAGTTCTAGCCTTATCTCTTTTATTCTCTTTAGGAGGAGACCAGGTAACGGCTGAACTTGTACTATCATCAGACAAAACATCTTGAGAACAAAGAGGGTCTGTAAAAATTTAGTATCATTAATAAGAAACCCTTTTTATTTGGGAGGAGATAAAAATTGGCATATTCAAACTGTTCAATATATTTGTGCTGTATAACATAGAGCCCAACAACATCTGGTTTATTGCAGGCTGTCAGATTTTACTTTTCAATACAAAAGGTTTCTAGTTGTCATGCCCATCTACTGACTTCCATTGCTTCCATTCTCATCTTTTGCCTTTTGACTTCCAAGCTGCCCTGTATATGGTTGGAACAATTCTCCTCTCCCAGATCTCTCAAATCCCTCCTCTAATTTTCTCCTTCAAATTCTTGTCCTCGCAAAGATTTAATTAGTCATTATAATCTCTGTCTCAATTTCTTTTTCTTGTACTTACTCCTATTGATTGGAATTATAGAGTTGGAAGAGGATCACAAAGGCCATCCTGTCCAATCCTCTTTGGCCATGCAAGAATACACAATCAAAGCATTCTTGACAGGTGGTCATCCAGCCTCTGTTTCAAAACCTCCAGAGAAGGGGCAGTGTATTTCCCTGCCAAAGAGCTCTTACCACTAGGAAGTTTTTTCTGATATTTAAGTGGAATCTCCTTTCGTTTGGTTTGAATCTGATGCTCAGTGTCTAAGGGTGCATCTACACTGCAGAATTAATGCAATTTAACAGTGCTGGTACCTCACCAAACTATAACTCCCATGATTCCATAACAGTGAACCATGGCAGTTAAATGGTGTCAAATACCTTTAATCTCTACAGCAGTCATTTCCAATTTGTGGTCTATGGACCACCAGTGGTCTACAAGAACTAAAATATGGTCAGCGGTCTCACCGTTACTACACCGTTGCAACGAGAGCAACTGGTTTCACGAAACCCTCTTATAGTGATGAGGATTATTAAATATGGTTTTCTGTGGGTGAGCAAATGATGACTACTGGATGGCATATGCTCTGTATTAGAAACTAGAGTTGATGTGGTCTATCCAATGCAGTTTTCTGAATCAGCACTCAAATAACCAAACCGAATCTAAAGTTGACCAAAAACTGATTCGTAACTCTTTTGCTCTAACAGAAACCAACTTTGCTCCTCGTCAATATAACATCTTTTCAGACATTTAAACATAGCTGTTGAGTCCCCTTGCATCTACTAAACTCTGACATTTTTCTTAGTTTTTTTATTTAGAATTTTAAAACCTTTATTAAAGTATTCAGGTGTATTCAGATGTTTTATTTTTGTACATTTTTGCCATGTCTCAAGCAGGACATTTGATGAGGAAGATGTACAATGTTCTCTGCACAATACACATGGCTTTGGCTATGGCAAATGGCAAATGCAAGGGATCAAAAAGTAACAGAACCTGGCAATGTTTATTTTTTAATTTACAACTCTCAGAATTCTTCAGCCAGAATGGCCATTTGCCATGTCATATAGTCAAAAAAATGAACTTTTCTGTGTTTTGAGGAGAAGCTGAAGAATGTGTAGGCATTTCCTACTAAAGGGCATAATGAGCAGCTCAGCCTTTGGTGCAGTTTTTAGCGGGTAGCTGATGAAAAGCTACATCCTCCCATTTCCTGTCCCTTTAGCAAAATGATGCCCATTGTTCTATTCATGTGTATATTCCATTCCCTCCCCCACCCAACTTTCTATAAATATATTAACTTTTCCTCCAGTGTACCTTCCAAAACAAACTGAGACAAGCCTCCATCCAACATTTTGCAAAGAAAAATGTGTAGCAGCAAAACATTAAGGGTAACTCACCTGCAATTTATTTGTCTTATCACCTTGAGAAAGCTTATAGATGAAGGTGAACATCTCAAGGACAAATTAGATATGGGTGATCCAATAATTGTTTATATCTGGCCCATACTTCACCTCACTGTTCTCTCTCAGTAACAGAGAGCAATTTGGGGTACAGTCAGAAAACCAGTATGGGGAGAGGGATGTTAAGCTTCTCTCTCTAGTCCCCTAAACGAGTCACAGTTCAAGTCAGGAAAGATTGTTGATAGATAACACAACCATATCCAGTTTTGCTCTTAGTACCACAACACTGTATTCCTCATATGGCCAATTCATTATTGTTATTGTTAAACTTTATTTATACCCCACCACCATCTCCCCCCCCCCCAGGGACTCAGGGTGGCTAACATGAGACCAAGCCCAACAAATACAGTAAATGAAATAATACAGCAAATAATAACTAAGAGTTTAAAACAAGGTGGACTGGGCCAAATGGAAGGATAAAAACAGGGAACATCGGGTGAGATGGGAAAACTAGAGTGATTTATCTGGTGGGAGATACAGGAGGGACAAGCTATGGGGTTTAATTTCCTGCTAGGAATAAGGTGAAGTGCATCAAGAAGACAATTATATGCTGGGACGGTCATGGTATGGGGATTGTTGTTCATTCATCAAAAGCAAGGCAGAACAGCCAAGTTTTCAAGCTTTTCATAAATTCATTGCTGTTAAATTTTCCTAAATCCATTGCTGTTAACACATGCCAGTTTCTAATTTACACAGGACATAGAACTTTTATGTTCTCTTTGATCCAGATAAGTAAATCCGTAAACTTGCATATTTCCCACCAATTAGGGAGACTATGTCTTTTGGAACTAAAACTTTATTTATTTGCTCAGATGTAAAACATATCCTCTAGCTAGCAGGACACCAGGAACAGATAATGAGGCGAGGAACTGATTATCAGTCTGCCACTGATAAGCCAGAGGAAGACAATTTGCAAGGTATCTATCAATCCCAGGAAACAGCAAGCAATTTACAAATGGCACTCCTTTCCTCAGTGGTCTTCAGACCAAAGGGTTGAGAAAGCTGGAATTATTCTAAATCATTCTGTGTCACCACCTCAATGAATATTTGAGAGATGCAGAGAAATAGCTTACAAGGCTAGAAAATACAGGAGAAAGGAGAAGTGTGAGCAAAACTTTCTTATGTCCAGCAGCCCAGCAATGCCACCGCAGAGATGAAAAAATCTTTCAAAGACAGAGAGAGAGAGAAGGGAGGGGAGGGATGAAAACACACTGAGCCCTTTCATATCTGCTAGGATTTGGGCATAACAAAAGAGCTGTTGTATCATTTGCTTGTTGTAGCACTGGATGATTCTTGCTTGGCACATGGAAGAGTTCATCTTGCAGTAACACACACGTTTAAACAGCTGCCATCAGTCCACAAAAGCCCAAAGACACAGAACAGGGAGTGAACAAGCACCCCTCTCAGCACCCTAGAATGGAAAGGAGAAAAGGAAAAGAATGTCTTGGCAAGGCATCATTTTGTTTCTGATGTTTTCATGATTGTGATCTTCTTTTGGGTCAGAGTTATTTTCAGTACTTTGCTGTGTTACAAGAAATATTTAAGTTACATTTAACTTCACCTACACATTCCAGTTTTTCCATTTTCCACTACTGTTGAAACAAAGGAAGCCCTTCCATTCCATGCTATGCAATTTGACCACTTAACTCTCTACTATCCAGGCCAAGAATGGGCAATTGTGTAGGAAGAACAATCCAATTTTCTCTCATCCTGGCTTCGGTATTCTACTAAAACTGCCATTATAATCATTTCGAAGACTTAATTAGGGATGTAGTTGGAAATGGACAAGACAAGAGAAGCTTCCAAATTTTATGAGGCACAACTGAAGAAGTAAATATGTTTAACCTGGAGGAGCGAAGATTCATAGATGACACAATAGCTGTTTTGAAATACCTGAAAAGATGTCATATTGAAGATTGAGCAAGGTCGTTTTCTGCTGATGCAGAGACTAGAGCACAAAATGATGGGTTCAAATTACAAGCTATTCCATCTAAATATTAGGAAGAATACTTTTGTGGTAAGAGCTGTCAAACACTACAACAGTTTGTCTTGGTGGGTGGTAGAATTTTTAGAGGTCTTTAAACAGTACTTGAGTGGTCATCTTCTAGGAGTGCTTCAGTTCTCTATCCCTGCATGGCAGGGAGTTGAACTAGATGGTCTCTTCCAGCTACAAGAGTCTCTGATCCTATAAAAGACAAGGGGCTGCAATGTGATTGAGGGATTGCAAACAAAGGAAATACAAGAGTTCTAGGTGAGCAGTTTTTCGGACCTCACCCTCCACAATGCAAAAAATTTGGGGTCGATGAAAATTTCACGGTAGGGAAGCAAAACTGATACTTCAGGTGCTTATTTTGCCCCTCTCAGTAGACAAAGCCCTGATTTGGTAGATTAGTGGAAGCACATGGAGACTCACAGCACCATATTTTGGGTGTTTGAGGAACAGACTGTTGGTTGAAAAATCAGCCAAACCAAAATAAATACAAATTGGGAGTTTCCAGGGGAGCTTCCGGGTCTGGAAAATTAGGTACTTAGATGTGTCCCCACTCCTAATTTACTCTCTAGGATTTTCAGGCCTACCATGCTGGACCTCCAATGAAGCCTTTTGCATACAAAGCATGTGTTCTGATATTATGCTTGACCACATCTTCCTGTCTAGTGACATTTTTACAAAAAACTACAGAGGAAAAGCCGACAGGAAAGAACCTGCACTTTGAACTCTGTTTTACACCTTGCCTCGCCCTGTTCCCTGGAAGAGTGAAAGTTATGGAAAGATCTAAATGACTGGTGCAAATCTGTGTTCTTTAATCTTTCCTTTGATGTCTGGTCCAATGTGGTCAGTTTGGGACTTTCAAAGTTTATTAGTGTCCTTAAAAGGCTGTGAATGAAAATACACTGTGAATGAAAATACACACTGTTTTGAAATTTGCCTGTTTTTAGATATGCATTTAACAAAAAAGCATTTCCTTTTAAAAAATATTCTTGCCTGTCCTAGGTCAATTACAGTTCCACAGTTTTCTATGGAATATGAAACAACATATAAAATAATATTAATAAATGTCCTTAATACATATCATAGATTCTTGTGAAACTTCAGTCTGTACAAGAACTGGTTTGAGACCTTGTTGAATATTTTTCTGACCTGGAATTTCTCATGCAAGCACAGGTACAATTACGTCATTATGAGCAAACTGGCATTTTTAATAAGGACCCGTTTAATGATTTCTGAAAATTATTTCCATTTCCTACAGAGGCACAAACTGAAAAGGGTTACATCAGAATTATTACCAGGTGCCTCTTGCAGTTATTAACTCTTAAAATCAAATTTTAGAAGTTCACACTTTGCCATCATTCTGAGTCTCGTCAGGGAGAGAGTGTAGGTTATAAATAAAGTATTGTTGTTGTTGTTTTTGTTATTATTATTATTATCATCAGGGTAACACTACCTAGCTGAAATAAATGCTGGATATGAAACAAAAATGTCAGCATTCATTTTATTTTTCAAGTTGCATACCTTGGTCAATGTTGAGCCATTTCCAATAAAAGCTTCAAGAGTTTTCTTTTAAGTAGCATCTGGAACAATTTCTCAAACTGAGACAGAACACAGCAAAAACAGAAGTAAGCACATTCCTGAGTTGCAATCGACTTCCTTATTGAATTCCTCTGGTCTTTCTCCTTTTGTGTACAAAGGTGTGTAGGTGATTTAGACTTTAAAAATATTATTTGATTTGCAACTGTAGAGTAGCTGAGATCATTTTATGGCAATGGTGGGTTTTATGACAAATGGAGCAATCCTCCCCATCACAACCACCACGGATATGACTCATAATTGCAAATGTCTAGGCAAGTTTATTTAGAATTACGTCCTGCTGAATTGAAAGAGCTTCCAGCTTAGTATGTATAGAACTGCAACCTAATTTTTGGAAATGTACATCTGATAGCTTTCTTTATTGTTGATCATGTTATTCAGCATAAATCAAGAACAAACAGACAAAAAAACCAGGATGGGCAAGGAGAGGTCTACCGTTGGATTTTTGCACAAAAATTCTCCAGCAAAAGCTCATTGTTGTCCCATTCAGGAGGAAAGTATGATATAAATAACTATGCCCCATTCAGGAGAAAAATAAGATACAAATCAAATCCATAAAATCAAATAATGAACTGTAACTAAGCCTCCTTGTTTCCATTTAGTACCTTGAGAAATGTATATGTCTTCAAATTGCCTGTTGACTACGACAACCCAATTAATTCCATAGGATTTTCTTAGACAAAGAATATTCAGACTTGGTTTTGAATGTTTCTTTCTTTGAAATATAGCCTATATCACCTGGTATCACTGTACCAACCAGAACAGATCCTGTTTAGTTTCCAATATTGGTTCTGGTTGTTTTAGAGCAGTGTTTCCCAACTGCTGTGATGCGGCACAGTAGTGTGCCGTGACGGACCTCCTGCTGTGCCGCAAGAAAAGCTCTCTGCCCCCCCCCCTTCCTTCCCTCCTCCTCCTGCCAATCTCCTGCTCCTTGGGGGAGGAGGAGGAAGAACTGGGCAGCAGCGAAGAAAAAGAAGAAGGGGCCGGGGCACCGCCTCCTTAGGCCGTTTCCCCAGCCAGCCTCCAATCCGCCGTGACTCCTGCCATGACTCTCGGCCCTCGCTTGCTGAAGCTGCACAAAGGGGAAAGCTGGGGGGGAGGGGGCGGGGCAGGGCATGGCGCGGCCTGGCTCCGTCCCCTCCCCCAGGCTTCCGCTCTCCCACAGCTTCTCCAGCCTTGAGGGGTCAGTGCCAAGCCAGCATTGTGCTGGCTCTGCCACTGCTGGCTTGGCATTGCCCCCTCAAGGCTGGAGAAACTGTGGGAGAGCAGAAGCTGGGGGAGGGGGAGGGGCATGGCACGGCCTGGCTCCGCCCCCTCCCCGGCTTCCGCTCTCCCACAGCTTCTCCAGCCTTGAGGGGACAGTGCCAAGCCCGCATTGTGCTGGCTCTGACACCGCTGACTTGGCATTGCCCCCTCAAGGCTGGAGAAGCTGTGGGAGAGCGGAGCCGGGGGAGCGGAGGCCGCGCCATGCCCTGCCCCTCCCCCAGCTTTCCCCTTTGTGCAGCTTCAGCGAGCGAGGGCCGAGAGTCTGGCAGGAGTCACCGGATTCCCTGGCTCCTCTCCCCCCCTGGCACGGCACTCCCAGCAGCTGATCCCAGCAGGCCACCATCCCCCAGACGTTCTTTACTGTGTTAGAGTGTCATTTTGGTTGGTGGTGTGCCCCCAGATTTTTTTAATGTTAAAAGTGTGCCACGGCTCAAGAAAGGTTGGGAAACACTGTTTTGGAGTATATATATATATGTATAGCGGAGATTAAAATGATAATTGCTGAACTACAGCTAGCCTGGGGGGTATGATTTTGATAGAGCTCACCTATCGCCCAGTCAGCTTGCATAAGAAATATAGCATAATATAGTGAATAAATCTAAATTCCTGAGAAACTTCTTTGGTGTTTCATACGGCATTCCCAATGCCATACTTAGAATGGAATAGTCCATCTAGATGTAAGTGCCTGGTTCCATATATGGTAATTAGTTTCTAGACCAGTCATGGACAAACTTCAGCCTTGGGTGTTTTGAACTTCAACTCCCACCATTCCTTACATCCAATAGGCTGCTAGGAATGGTGGAAGTTGAAGTTCAAAACACCCGGAAGGCCAAAGTTTGCCCATGCCTATTCTGAACCAAAGTTTCAAGCCACTCAGTCTAAGCCAGTTGGTCTTTTTAGCTGATGTCTTCCAGCTGAGCAAAAGTTGTTGAAGAGATACTGTCCAAATTACTTGCCTCCTGACTGCTTTCAGAATTCAGCATTTATTTTAAAGGATCAAAACAATTTATGAAGATGATCACTGTGCAATTTTAACTGTTAAGTGTATACAAACAATGAAAGTGTACAGAGAATATACAAGATGGGTTTTATTTGCTTTGATATGTACCCTGATAACAGTTTTGTACTGCTTTCATGTCTTGGAGAAAATTAAGCTTATACTCAGTTTGTGGCTTTGTACAAACAGCTTGTACTCTGGTATCAGATGAGCATCATGTACAAGGTTGCTGTGTTGATGTGTGCAAGTATAGGCAAAGAAACAGGGAAAGGCCAATCCTTCCAATCATAGAGTTGTGTGAGATCTCAATGGTCACCCAGCCCAATCCCCTACCATGCAGGAACACACACTGTATCATGCCTTCCCATTTGCTAGGCTGGTTCAGGCTAATGGGGATTGAGTTCAGTAACATCTGTCTAGAGGTCCACAAATCCCTTAACCTTGTTGTTCTGTCCATTAATTCTGTAGATTAAGGAAAGGCTTCTTAAACATTTTCCACTCATGACTCCTTTCCACCTGAGAAATTTTTACATGACTCCAGGTATATAAAATAGGTATAAAAATTTTAAAAATTACTTATAATAAATCAACATTGCTTACTAAACAGGTTGATTTTCCTTTTTATGAGGTTTAGCTGAAGCATCCTCTGCAGAGTACATGTAAATTGTCCAGTTAACTAATTTCCCTTCCACAATGAGATTTTTCTCAGAGATGTGTATGTACCTCAGCAAGCTGAGCTGGTTGTAATCTTCCAATGTACACAATGGAAAGCACACTAAGTGCAAGATGTATAAATGAAGAAAAGTATGTGCTATGATTAATATATGTCTCTCACCTCTTGAGACAACACATCTCCTAAACATATGCTAAATGCATTGTCCATTTTGCCCATGGACTGAACAGCGCCATCACTGTAGCCCTTGTTCACAACAGGGCAATGTTCTCTCTAGACTGAGAGAGTAGACAAGGAGAGTGACATTTGAACCACCACTGACTGACTGACTGACTTTATTATTTCTGAGTCGCCCTCCACGTTAGTGCTCCGGGCGACTTACAAACAACAAATTCCACAATTAAAATAGAGTATTTAAAACTAGATTAAAATATTCAGGAATAACGGTATTTGAGTTCCTGGTTCTGCAGGGTGATATGACTCATTAAATGAGGTGAATGTCATTAAAAGGGTGCAGTGTAAACATTATCTCTCAAGGTAACTTTACAGAGAGCCATTGTCCTGAAAGAATTACTGTTAAGACTGAGAGATTGTTACACCACAGACTCAAACTTGCAACAGTTCATTGTTTGGCAGCACTACTATTTATTCAGCGATTCTGATCACTTCCCCTGAAGCCACTTCTACACACAAACTTTATGCCGTTTGGCATATGTCCAATCAATACAAACAACAAAGGAAGGTTAATTCTCTCCTTCAGCACTTATTTCCTCTGGGAAAAAACTCTGTTAATTTGATTTCTTTGCATTTTTCAAGTACATGAGATTGGGAAATAATTGTGTTCATGTCCTATCCATTTAAACTGGTCATTTGAACCTCAAACAGGGGCCCTTTCACAGTATACTGTAACCACTACAGCAACATCTTAAAGAATCCTTAGATTGGCATTTGAAATGGGAGCCAGACTTTTGTGTGTGTGTGTGTCAAGTCGCTTCTGGTGTATGAGAATTTGCCGTCTGCAAGGATGTTGCCCAGGGGACACTCAGATGTTTTACCATCCTGCGGAAGGTTTCTCTCACGGCCCCATATGAGAAGCTGGAGCTGACAGACAGGAGTTCACCCCGCTCCCCAGATTCGAACCGCTGACCTTTTGGTCAGTAGTCCTGCTGGCACAAGGGTTTAACCCATTGCACCACCAGAGGCTCCTTCCTTAGCCAGACAGCATAACTATACAAAAATGTATTACCGTCAAAGACCAGTGAAGAATTAATCTAATGTCTCTAACCAAACTATGGAATATGCAGCTACCTCAAAGTATTGTGGAGTCTCCTTCTCTGGAGATTTTTCATCAGGGGCTGACTGGCCATCTGTCAATAAGACTTCGGTTGTGTCTTCCTACATGGCAAAAGGAGGTTGGACTGGATGGCCCTTGGGGTCTCTTTCAACTCTATGATTGTAATCACAAACCCCAAGATTCCATAGATTGTCACCAGAGCAGTTAAAGTGATATCATAGATCTAAAACTATGATTATGTAAAATGTTCGCTGGACAGGATGAAGAATCAAAGTAACATCTTCCCAGGTTCTGGCATATTATTTGTGTTTCCTTGCTTCAGACTTACCCTGGATCTTGCCTCTGCACACCCTCTCTGAGTCCTGACTTGCTTAGCAATGCCGATTACAGCACTGTTTTGATTCTTAGGTGCTGTTGCACAGGCCATGACATGCTTGCTCCGCAAGGCTCCTTGTGCTAGACCTCAGAGTGCTGTACGTATATACAGCCGCTTCTCTTTAGGCTGAACCTGGATTCCTCCAGGCTTTGCAAACAGGTTCAAAGTCTAGAGACTTTCTACCATATTCAATAGGGATGAGGTCACTGTCTATCCCTCTCCCACACCATTTGGTTTCCCTTGTTCACTGAGCTTAACTTGGAGAGGAAATAGATGTTCCAAGCAATAGTGTATTGTTATGAGCTATCCCTGTTGAAATACAAAATGTGTGGGCATGGGGGGAAAGTATTTGTTTTGTTTTGTTTTGTTGTGTCAGGAGCGACTTGAGAAACTGCAAGTTGCTTTTGGTGTGAGAGAATTGGCCATCTGCAAGAATGTTGCCCAGGGGATGCCCAGATGATTTCATGTTTTACCATCCCTGTGGGAGGCTTCTCTCATGTCCCCACATGGAGTGTTGGAGCTGACAGAGGGAGCTCAGCCACGGTCTCCCCAGATTCGAACCTGTGACCTGTTGGTCTTCAGACCTGCTGGCACAAGGGTTTACCACACTGGGCCACTAAAGGCTCCTATGGGGGAAGGTGTCTTGATGTTGAGTAGATAGCAAAAAAACCACATTAATTAAAAAAAACCCTGCTCCTTGTTGTGCTGCTGCTTCAAACTGTGTTTTTAACATATATAATGTGTTTTTAAATACATACTATATATGCTCTCTGTGTGTGTGCACGTGCATATATATATACACACACATATCACACATCAACAGAGCCACTTGTAATTTGGACTCCCATTTAGGTAGCACTGTAGGAATTGTCACAATGTCAACATTTCATAGCATTGGTCACTACTGAATTGATAGGACAGCACATAGAAAATTAAATGTCTTATTATGCATCTATACCAGTGGTTCTCAACCTGTGGGTCTCCAGATGTTTTAGCATTCAACTCTCAGAAATCCTAACAGCTGGTAAACTGGCTGGGATTTCTAGGAGTTGTAGGCTTTTGTATACTTTTAAAAGTGGGAAATTACTTGTGGATTTGGGGTTAGGGGAAGCTGCCAATCAGTGCTTTGCAAAATTTATATCTGGCTCAAAGGAAAGCAAGCAGCAGTGTAGCACTAGTGGTAATGGACTTGCTTTGCTTAGTCCCAAATTCAATCTTCTATTTTTAAATAAATAAAGGTAAGATATGGAGTGGTGGTGGCACAGCAGGTTAAACTCCTGAGGTGCTGAACTTGCTGACTGAAAGGTTGGTGGTTCAAAGTGGGGTGAGCTCCTGCTGTTAGCCCCAGCTTCTGCCAACCTAGCAGTTTGAAAACATGCAAATATGAGTAGATAAATAGGTACTGCTTCTGTGGGAAGGTAATGGTGCTCCATGCAGTCATGCTGGTCACATGACCTTGGAGGCGTCTACGGACAACGCCAGCTCTTCAGCCTAGAAATGGAGATGAGCACCACCCCCTCCCCCACCCCAGAATTGGACACTAGACTTAACATTAGGGAAAATCTTTACGGTAAAGGCACAAGAAATCTACTATCTGACAAGCTATTCATTTTGCTGTTTATTCAACTCTCAAATTCTCAAAACAGTGGCTATTTAATGGTTTCTTGGAATTGTATCCTGAATGAGCTCATTAAAGTTAGACAGTAATCTCTATCAAGTAAATCCTTGTTGGTACAGATAGGAACCAGGCAGTGGGAGAGAGCCCATCTGACACAGGTTGGCAAGGAAATAAATAAGGGCAGAGGAGATATTTTATGGACCATCAAAGAGTGCTAGGCACTCCTGTTTTACCATCACTTGTTTTGCACTCCCACATACAAAGAAAAGAAATCATTAAAAGTTAGTCTTTGTGATCAAATGAGTTTGAAATACTGCAGGTAATTGAGCTGACTGGACATCTTTCATTTTCCAAACTGTTCTGCAGTCAAAAAATACAAAAATCTTTTCCCAAACTATAAAATACATTGGTTGTAAGTGCATGAGTAGAAGTTTATACGGTATTTCTACCGGCCCTAGTTGTGAATAATTTCACCATCAATAACATTTCACTGCTGTAAAAATACAGCATCCCCTCAAAGTAGCTAGTGGAAATTTAAATAACATTGTGGTTTTCTAATCCACTGCTCCCCTTCATTGAATACTTTCTACACAGCTTAGGGCTTACCATGTTAATTACAGAACAGTCTTGCTGAACTGCAAAATTTATAATTATAGTTTTTTCTGTCTTGTTTCATACATTTTCCACCTGCCCAAAAAGAGGGCAGGCCCACAATGCAGCCCCAAGACAAAAAATATTACCCATGTCTAGTGTAGATGCACCCAAAGAGAGGTCAAGCAGTGTTTTTATTTTTCTTTCATTTTTGAAGGGAATGTGTGAAAAGGAAAACAGTAATGTTGATTTCTCCATCCTCATCCCTCAAGCTGTATAGTGTAAATGCTTTCTAGGACTCTGAGAGACCATGGTTCAAATCCCCAATGAGCCATGAAAATTCACCAGAGCATCCTTGGGTAAACAATTTTTTCCCAACCTTAGAATACGACAATAGCAAACCTTATTAGCAATTTTTTAAAAATAAAAATAAAATCAAAGCTGTGAGTCCATTTGAAGGTACATAACAATAACAACAAGTGCTATAATTATAATGTGAAATGGTCCAAAGTTTCCCAACCATAGATACACATGACAACAATGTTCCATCATAGCACAGAAATTACATTCACAAAACAGTAACCATGCTGACTTAAATCACCAAATGTATATGGATGGCAGTTTTCTGATTTGGATCAGATTCAGCAACATGTTGAGATACCGGATGCTGAAAAAAACATTGTCAGGACATGTGCAGTAGGGGGGGACTGCAGTATTTAACTGGCAGCTTTGTCCCACTGAGATTTAGTAGATGCGAACATGTAATAGAAAGGACAGTGAGAATGTGAACATGTTATTCAAGAGTTTGCTGAAGTCTCCAAACCGAAGTTCCCGATGGAAGCCGGGTGTTTTCCGCAGCCGCACCCAACATTCTTTGTTGGTTGGTGCCACTTTGGAAATTATTAGTACAATAGGAAATGGCTGACCGGAGGGGTTTGTTTTGAGACTCTGTTTTTCTTCTCGCTTTCTCATTACTCTGCTAGACCCTAAATTCAGGAAAAGGAGGTGTTTATTTTGGCTGTGAGCTATTGTTTTCTGAAAGATACAGACTGTGAATGGACAAGTTATATGAGCCAGCTTGTTATGTATAGAACAGAAATCTCTCAAAGTTATATGCCCGAAGGTTTTCTTTCTTTGTGGATTAGGCACTTGTAGTGGAGTGGAGACTGAAACCAGTAAAAGTGTTGAATACATTCAGATAAGCATTTGCTGTTGCCATGGGTATATATACACTACATTTGCTTCTCCTTGTCTTCTTCCAATATGTGCAGCTCATACTTTTCTGACATTGATGAGATGTCCTTATTTTATTACTGGAATTCAGATAAGATTTGTAAAAACTCAAGATTGCTATATCCAGTCAAAAATAGTCTTCCAATTTTCCTGCAACTTATAAAAGGCAAAATAAACTTTGCTAAACATGACCTACTCACTAGGCCTGGGTAGGTTCATTGGAATGCTCGTAAAATCAGAATGAATTTGGATTAAATTCACTTTTGAAGTGGTTTCAAAGCAATGTAAGCAACTCGGAAGTGAATTTGCCATTTTGAGGCTGCCGCCACCATTTTCAGAAAGGAATCGGCATTAGATTCCCGCCCCTCCCGAGGTGTTTTCCCCTCATTGGCCGTTTAACCCAGTTTGGATGCGGATGTCTTCCTCGGGTCGGAACTGGGGCGACAGCCGCATCCAAACTGGGTTAAACATGGCTGTCGCCCCAGTTCTGATGCGGAGGGAAGACATCCGCATCCAAACTAGGTTAGACACCCAGTTTGGGTGGGGATGTCTTCCCTCTGTGTCAGAACTGGGGCAACAGCTGCATCCAAACTGGGTTAAACACGGCTGTTGCCCCAGTTCTGACGTGGAGGGAAGACATCCCCATCCAAACTGGGTTAAACATGCGTGTCCACAATTAACGAAGCCATTCCAAAATTTCAGAATTAATTCGGGAAATTCCGAATTTTTTCCAGAAAATTTCAGAAGTCATTCAGGTGCGAAGCGCCAGTGCCCCCTACATCCAAAACAAGTTTTGAACCGTTTTTTAAAATCAAACAGGACTACTACTTACTATGTTTCTTGTTCCTTGCAAAAATGAGAGGGACTGGTCTTGCAAAAACCTCTTATAGTGCCAAGGCAACCAGGATGTCGGGGGGGGGGGGGAGTCTAGTTCAGTTCCCTCGACCCGTGCCCCTCCTGGCTTGTTAGATCTTGCCGGGAGGGGTTACGAGGCCCCCTGGGCACGATCTTAAATAGCTCCCTTGAGCAAGGAGTCTTCCCAGGGGGGTTAAAAGAGGCTATGGTAAAACCGCTGCTGAAGAAGCCGAATCTAGATCCTTCGGCTCCCTCCAATTACCGGCCTGTTTCCAACTTGCCTTTTCTAGGCAAAGTAATTGAGAGGGCATGAGCAGCTGCAGCGGTTCCTAGACGACACAGCTGGACTTGATCCCTTCCAGTCCGGCTTCCGTATTGGGCATGGGACGGAGACCGTGCTTGTCGCCATTACAGACCAACTTCGCCGCCAGCTGGACCAGGGTGGATCAGCACTGCTTGTCTTGTTAGATCTGACAGCAGCGTTTGACACTGTAGATCACGCACTACTGACCCACCGTTTAGCCGCTTCCGGGGGGGGGACTGCCCTTAAATGGGTGGCCTCCTTCCTCCGGGACCGGGACAACGAGTGGAGGGGGCGGGAGGTCTCCGGGAGACTCCCACTTGACTGTGGGGTCCCCAGGGGGCCATCATCTCCCTTATTATTCAATGTCTATATGCGCCCCTGGCCCAGCTGGCCCGCGACTTTGGTCTGGAGTGCCATCAGTACGCTGATGACACCCAGCTTCTGCTGAGAATGGACGGCAGGCCGGACTCCGTCCCTGATTGTTTCCATCTATGCCTTGAAGCCGTGACTGGTTGGCTGCGTGCCAGCCGGCTGAAGGTGAACCCATCGAAGACGGAGATCCTGTGGCCCGGTCGGCCTGGGCTGGGTGGGTGCCGGTTGCCTAGCCTGACGGCGAGCGGCTTAACCCGTCGCCGTCAGTTAAGAGCTTGGGAGTTGTGCTGGACTCCTCGCTGACCATGGAGGCTCAGGTCTCTGTGGTCAGCAGGACGTCATTCTATCACCTCCGCCAGGCTAGGCGACTGGCACCCTACCTGTCCAGGGATGACCTGGCCACGGTAATCCAAGCGACGGTCATCTCGAGACTAGACTACTGTAATGCCCTCACGTTGGCCTTCCCTTGTCGACAATCCGAAACTCAAGCTAGTGCAGAATGCCGCGGCTCGCTTGCTAGCAGGAGTGCCGGCGAGAGAGCATATTACACCCACCCTCCGGCAACTGCACTGGCTCCCTGTTGAGTACCGGGTTGCCTTCAAGGTGTTGGTTCTGACCTTTAAGGCCTTGCACGGCCTAGGGCCTGCGTACCTGAAGGACCGCCTTACCCCGCACGTTCCCGAGATCACTGCGCTCGGATGAGCAGAATTTACTGGTAGTTCCATCAGTCCGCTCCTGCCACCTGTCAACGACTCGACAAAGGTCTTTCTCCGTGGCAGCACCAGTACTTTGGAACGCCCTTCCGACAGTACCCGAGCCATCTCGGAGTTGGGCCCTGCCCGGAGGGCGTGTAAGACGGCCCTCTTCGGGCTGGCCTTTAATTAGGCATACTGGTCTAAAACCTAATATATGTCCTCTTAATCTGTGCCTGACAATGTATCTGTTTTAAATGTGGTTTTATGTCATATGTTTTTATTGATTGTAGGGCCGCATGTTGACATGTAGCATCATGCCGCCCACGTATTTTATGCTGTGATCCGCCCCGAGCCTGCTGGGAGGAGCGGAATACAAAAGTGAACAATAAATAAATAAATAAATAAATAAATAAAATAAGTAGTTCCCAACCTGTGGTCCATGGACCACCCGTGGTTTCTAAGAACTAAAATATGGCCGCGGCCTCACTACTGAACTAGACTGAAGCACAGCTTTCTTTAAGACACATAAAGGAATCAGAATTTAAGTTGATATAACCAAGAGGACCAAATAATAACTTGTTTCTTATATTACCGCATGTGTCTTCATTTATACACAACTTTGTGGGATCTCCCTTATGGATTAACATGTCTGGATGAATCAAAACAATGTTAAAGTTGAGTTTAGTACACCCTTTTCTCCACACAACTTGAAATACCGTATGTTTGTGTTCATGAGGAAGCATTGCAATGTGCAAACCCTCCTTTCTTAATAGCTAGAAATAGTACAATCAAGGCAAATTATATGGCTCGTCATACATGCGTCAGGGGAAAAACATATCTAATATTTTCCAGATAAAAGCCAAGACATGTATGATCAAGCACCTACAGAGTATGGTCAAAATGGCATTACCTTTTACCATATGTGCTTTGAGCCTCCTTTTAGGAGAGGAAAGTGGGATGATGATGGTGGAAGAATACATAAGCTAGAAAACGCTGCAGCAGTTTGCTTATGCCTGATCAAACTGGGAAGGGCAAAATTCAGCTGTCACATCTCCTTTCACCCCATGTTGAATCAAATTAGTGCAAATTACTTTTGTACTTTTGTTTCAGTTTGAAGCAATTGAAATGAAGCAAAGGGGAAAGGAAGAGGAAAAAGAAACTGAGGCATTTTAAAAGCAGTTGAGAAAATGGGAGAAAGAGAATTCATTGAGACTATTCCTACCAAATCTGGACAGTTGGAGAGTATTGAAATTGTTGATTTACAGGTAGCAGAAAATAAGGAGCAGAATCCTTATTGTATGTCTGCTTTGGAGCAGAAATCTTTGTTCCCACTGGAACCCTGCCATGGTCACACAAGCAGATCATGCATTTCTACACTTCTGATGTGATAACTATGGTGGAAGTGAGCATGAAAGAATGCTCACAAAACATTATGGGGTGGCGGGAAAATATTGCATAAACATTTATTAATTATCCCAAATGCTTGGAGATACTGCTGACATGTGAGTCTTAGGAAAAATATGTGATCTACATTTATTATTGTACAGTGTAATCCTTGCTACTAACACTGATCAGTATCTTAATTGCCTCATAATTAAGTATCTCCACAAGTTTGCACAGTGAGGACTGATGCTATGTGGTTGCTGTTATTATTACTGCCTTTTGTCATTCATTTATAATAGTTTATAACAATTTAAAGCATAAAAACAATCATATTTACATTTAAAAATGAAAAGGCTGAAACTTTCCCAAATTCTACTTGCAATACAGAGGTTCCCTTTTAGCTGTTGTGGCCAATCATTGTTGATACATCTCTTCCTCAATATAAAATGAGGGAAGAGGATGACATATTCTACCAGCACCTTTGAGACTTTATTTTAGTGTATGTTTTCATAGATATTAATCATTTTCTTCAGATGCACCAAAGAAATGGACTGATATTCACAAAAGCTAGTGCCAACTATTTGGTCTCCTGGATACTCCTGGGATCCTTCGTTTCTTCCTACCTTGCCCTTGTATGGTGAAAAAGGCTATCAAGGCTATCTTGTTGGTTGTTTACCTAAGGGCTTTCTCAAGTTTTCTAAAGTAATGCCTGCTGATTCTTACCTGGGTAGTAAGTTTTATATTACATCAAGTGAAAAAATGTGTTGTAATAAGCCTTTTACAATTCACTCAATTTAACAGGAGATTCAGTGTTATATTGTACTGTAATTCACAGGTTTTTCTTGTTGCTTCTTTCTTTCTTTTAAGCAAACAGATAAACCAATATGTTAAGAGATGTAAAGAGTAAATGCTACATACAAAGTATACATCAATTAACAAAGCTTCTCAGATAAGCTCCTTTAAAAGAATTATGCCTTCCCAACTCTCCCCCATTGGAAATGTTTATATCAGTATTAGCATTAAGATCGTGAAAGATGGCTAGATAAATACAGAGTCTTTGGGTATTGGGTTGCAGCAGTAAATGAAGCCTGAATAGGGGTAAAATGGATGTTTACTCTACCAGGTCCACCTGTAGCCATATGTGGATGCCTACAAAAGGCAAGGCAAACAGCAGCTGCCTCCAGAATCTCTTTCTCAGCATGTGAGAATAGCAACGCAAGAAACAAGAAGTGGGCAGATATGCCTGCTTCATCCTAGCACACCAAACAAACATAGATCTATACATTTGACCACCAAAGTAGAAATCATATAAAGGAATGAGGTTGCTGAATGATCATACCTAAATGCCTACAAGTGGTTTCTGGAAGGTTCAAGGTGTTTGCTTACTCATGGGCATACCATTAGTACTGAAACAAGTTGAACTTATCTTCATTTCTGTAGTGTAAGAAGCAATTCCTGTTCTTTCTGTGTCATATGTCCCTCTGATGTGTTAAAGAAGCCTACAATTTGATTAATAGTTGGCCTTTATAACCACAGATTCATCACCCATGGATTCAATCATCCACAGTTTGAAACTGCACCCTTCTCCCCAAAATTCCCAAAAGCAGATTTTGCTTTTGCCATACTATGTAAGAAACACCATTTTACTATGCTACTGTAAGCAATGGGACTTCAGCACCTATGGATTTTGGTATCCATGAGTGAATGAAGAAAACTTGAACAGATACTAAGGACCTATTGTAGTTGCTTAACAGAAATGTACCAGTGGGTTTTTTTTTTGTTAGTAATGCCAGAAGTCTTCATCTGAAACACTGCTGAATTTACCATTGTGCTCATGTGTGCTTAAGCACAGGGCCCCATTGACCAGGTGGGCACCTTCTGCCATTGTTTTGTACAATGGATTTTGGCTATGTGGTGCAATTTTAAATTTCAAGGTATTCTTTCTCAGAGTTATTCCAAACATAATATAGAGCTGTTAGTCTATGGAAGTGTGCCACAAAGCAGGCAGTATACCAGGCCTCTCTCCTTCAGGGCCTCACACCTTAACTAGCCCAGGACATCATTTGTCCTAAATTAAACACTAGTCTGTAAGTGCCTATAATTTCATTAAGGACCAGGCTTCAGATTGTTTTCCTAATAATCATTAAATCTGTCTTTATCGGCATATTGGGGATCATCAGTAGGAATGTACATGCTCGGCTCTGATGATTATGACACTACTGCCTATTGGATTTCAGGAAGAAAAGAATGGACAAGCTACTCCAAAAGTCATTGCCCAGGCTGCTTCTATTATCATTGCTTTATAGCATCATTCAAGCAAATGAAGGTAAGTTCCACCACATATACGTTATTTTAAAGTTTCTCCCTCATTTACAGGGATGGCAATTGTGTGAGCCTCATCATAGTGTTGAACTGCATTCTCCAACAGCTCTAATCAACACAAACAATGGTGAGGAGTGATGGCAGATGCAATCCAACAATATCTGAAAACTGCATGATGTCTACCCCTGCTGTACCCAATAAAACAAATGGGCAAGGAGTCTTTCCAGAGTGCTTGAAAGAGGCGGTGGTACCTCCATTACTGAAGAAACCGTCATTGGACCCTGCGGTTCCCTCCAACTACCGCCCAGTGTCGAATCTTTCGTACCTGGGCAAGGTAGTTGAGAGGGCAGTAATGGAGCAATTGCAGTCCTTCTTAGATGATGCAACGTGGCTAGACCCCTTCCAGTTCGGCTTCCGTTCGAGGCACGGGACGGAGACGGTCCTGGTCTCCATCACAGACCAACTCCGCTGCCAGCTCGACCAAGGCGGGTCTGCGCTGCTCGTGTTATTGGATCTCACGGCAGCATTTGACACGGTCGACCACAATCTATTGATCCACCCCCTGGCCATGGCTGGAGTGGGGGACTGCCCTTAAATGGCTGACCTCCTTCCTCCGCCAGCGGTCTCAGCATGTGAGGAAGGGTGAGGTGGTCTCCGAGGGCTCCCCATTAGTTTGTGGGGTCCCTCAAGGGGCCATCCTCTCCCCTCTGTTATTTAACATCTACATGCAGCCGCTTGCACAGCTGGTGCGGAGTTATGGGCTGGTTTGTCACCAGTACGCTGGCGACACCCAGCTCATTCTGAGGATGGAGGGCAGGCCGGAGCCCGCCCCCGATAATTTCCAGCACTGCCTCGAAGCCGTTACTGGATGGCTGCGGGCCAGGAGGGTGTGGGTGAATCCGGCGAGGTCGGAGTTCTTGTGGCTGGGTCGCCCGGGCGGGGTGGGTGCCCGGCTTCCGACCCTGGACGGTGCGGCGCTGTGCCCAGCGCCATCTGTGAAGAGCCTGGGGGTCCACCTCGACTCCCAGCTGACCATAGAGGTCCAGGTCTCTGCGGTCAGCAAGGCTGCTTTTTTCCACCTCCGACAGGCAAGGAGGCTGGCCCCCTACCTCTCCCAGAACGACCTGGCCACGGTGATCCAAGCCACAGTCATCTCAAGGCTAGATTACTGTAACGCGCTCTACGTTGGCCTTCCTCTGTCATCGATCCGGAAGCTCAAGCTGGTGCAGAACACTGCCGCCCGGCTCCTGTCTGGCACGCCAGCAGGTTGCCGTATAACACCCGTCTTGCAGGATCTGCACTGGCTGCCTATTGAGCACGGATCGCCTTCAAAGTGTTGGTTCTTACCTTCAAGGCTCTGTACGGCCTGGGGCCAGCATATCTGAGGACCGCCTCACTCCCTATTGCCCATCGAGATCACTACGGTCTGAGGATGCCAACTTCCTGAAAATACCATCAGCAAAGTCGGCACACCTGACATCTACCCGCCGGAGGCGTTCTCCGTCATAGCCCCATGCTGTGGAACGCCCTCCCGGCCAAAACCAGAGCCCTGAGGGATTTACTCCCATTCAGGCGGGCCTGCAAAACCCATCTGTATAGGCAGGCCTTCGGAGAGTAGGCCCGCGTGCTCTGGGTACTGTGTTGTGGCTCCTGTTGCTGCTCCATTTGTTTTATTGCCTGTTCTGCTATTGCTCTAATTGTTCAATTGTTTTATGTTTTTAATCTTTGTTTTTATGCCCCTGGCTCTTGTGAGCCGCCGCAAGCCCCCGGGAGTCGGCGACATAGAAGCCTCAATAATAAATAAATAAATAAAGTACAAAAATATAATTTTTCAAATCACGTTTATCAGTGGTTTGCTTCTTGGTGCTTGGGGAGGGGGGGGGAGACAATGTTATAATAATTTCGTTCTGCAGGATGAGGCAAATCTTTTCTTTCACAGCAGTACTTTTACATAGCATGAAGGCACACCTGTTTCTCATTGCTAGATACACAAGTTTATGTAAAATAACCAAACTGTGGTGCAGAGAGGAAGAATTGAATTTTTAATTTCTGACATTCTAAACCTTTTTTTTATCCTACATTGAAGTGCTTAAAGTCCAGTTGTAGAGTATAGAGCAGCCTTTTCCAACCTGATGCCCCTTAAATGTGTTAGGATCCAGCTCCCATCATCCCCAGCAAGCATGGTACTTAAGGGCAGCGGGAGTCATGGTTCCACAAACCTGGAGAGTGTCGGATTTGCTAGCATCACGTTTTAACATTTTACTTCTTATTAGTAGTCCCAATACAAAACAAATTGATCTCTGAAGACAAAATGATTCCTGTGTTTTGCATTTTATTTGTTGGCCTTCAACTGATGTTGCCAGCTCTGACATTTTGATAAAAGGCTTTTTATATTAAGTGAAGTCCTTCAATGCATTTTTGATACATCTATTCTAAATTTTACCTTCTTTGCCCCTGTGCCTAATTGCTTCAAACTGTCAATCAGTTTGGCATCTGCAATGCAACTAGGATTGAAGGCACAGTGTATCAACTTTGACAGGAATTAGAATAGGATTCAGCTAAGTATCGGAGACGAGGAATATGTAGCATTGCACAATGACTACCTGCAACTTCTAGTATTCCTGAATATTATTATGCTGGCTAGGACTTATGGGAGTTGCACTCCAATGGGCAAGCCTTGTTTCCTCATCCCTGATAAATCTATTCCCACATGACCAGGGCCGTAGCCAGGATTTTGATTTGGGGGGCTGAGTTTGGTTTGGGGGGGGGCTGAGACTGGGTGGAAGAGGGTCTACCCTAGCAAACCTTTTGTATTGTTATCCCAATAACCCCATTAATGTGGGATATAATGAGCATGGTGATCAGATCATGATATGAATTAACATAACAGTTTAAATAATGTACCAGTAAGGCCTTTTCGCGGACCACCCTGAGAATTTCGGGGGCTGAAGCCCCCTTAGCCCCCCCCCCTGGCTACATGCCTGCACATGACACATCCATTCACCTTAATCTTATTTGTCCTCTTCTGTTGTAATTCCAAGACAAATCTGTGTTGCTTCATTTCTAATGCGTTGTTATTGTTTCCTAGTTAACCGCTGCACAGCTTCCAGAGCTGAAAGTTGTACCATGTGTATCCGAGTGAGCAAGGATTGCTCCTATTGCACTGATGAGGTGGGAGCATTTCATAAGAATTGTGTATACATCTCAAAGCACCACGGTTTTGGCATTTGTGACTCAACATACACTTTGTCCCCTCTGCGGCATTGGAAAACGCCATGTACAAGATTTGATTGTTGTTCTGTTTGTGCAATCTGAAATTATGACTTACTCAGAACCCACATTTATTTATAGCACAAAGTACAAAGGACTGAAAGCAAGAATTGTACAGTATGTCTTCCTAATCCAAAAAGGGATGTTGTAGCTCCTCGTGATAGCTGCTAATCAAGGATTGTCAGGCTAAAAGCTGGAGGGGGCTACACTACCATTAAAGGTCACTACCATTAAAGGTCACTACCATTAAAGGTCATAAGCAGCCCATCAACACACAATCATTAAAGGTACAGGAGCAATGTATGGTCGAAGGCTTTCATGGCCTGAATCACTGGTCTGCTGTGAGTTTTCTGGGCTGTGTGGCCCTGTTTTAGAAACATTCTCTCCTAACATTTTGCCTGCCTCTGTGGCAGGCATCTTCAAAGATTGTGAGGTTCACAACCTCTGAGGATGCCTGCCATAGATGCAGGCAAAACTTCAGGAGAGAATGCTTCTGGAACATGGCCATACAGCCCAGAAAACTCACAACAACCTGATACAGGAGCAGCTTCCAATTTTTACTCTGGCAAGCCTTGTTGCTGAGCAAGATGATAACATTTTTTTTAAAAAAAATCCAAGTGATTTTATCTGTCTGGCCTGTACTTCCCCTTTGCTTTTTGATTTTGTTGTTCTTTCTCAGAAGGGATTTCGGAAAAGCTGGGGGCAGAATTGCTCCTTGGACGCAATGTGTTATGGGTTACATAAAGAAAGATGAATGGCAGACTGTGGCGAAGGGAAGAGATTGAGTCATTTGTGGGAGTGAAAACAGGAGAGGGGTAGTGTGGGAGAAGGTGAAAAACAAAGCAAACCGGCTAACATGAGGTAGAAGGAGAAAATGGTGAGAGAGAGAGAGAGAGAGAGAGAGAGAGAGAGAGAGAGAGTTGGCTGGCTGGCTGGCTGGCTGGCTGGCTGGCAAAAAAAAAGATGGAGATGAACCATATATGAAATAAAGAGAGTTTTGAATGGCTTAGAACAAAAATCATATTTTGACAAATTGTTGTGTGTGTTGTTTTTTTATTTCTGTGAAACCGGCATTCTGTTGGGAGTCGGGACAGAAAACGGTAGAAATGATTTGGGGCTCAGTGCTATTTCTGCATTATTCATTTTCTTGGGTTCCTTCTACACTGTCCTATATCACAGCGTCTGAACCCAAATTGTCTTCTTATCCCAGATTATCTGGCAGTGGAGACTCATATAATCCAGTTCAAAGCAGATAACCTGAAATTAGATCCTGGAATATAGGGCAGTGTAGATCCAACTTTGGACAAGTTACTTGTGTTTGAGGCCCCTTCCACACAGCTGAATAAAATCCCACGTTTTCTGCTTTGATCTGGGTTAAAGGCAGTGTGGATTCAGAAAACCCAGTTCAAAGCAGATATTGTGGGATTTTCTACCTTGATATTCTGGGATATATGGTTGTGTGGAAGGGCCCTTAGCTTCACTAGTTTGCCTCCTATGATGAATATTGGTGGTGATCTTTGCCCAATGTTTAGAATATTCCCATGCAACTGCACCTAGAACACTTCCAAATGTCCCCAGAGCCTCCTAAGTGAGATGATTCTAGCTGCGGCTATAAGTAACTGTAGATGTAATTTTTCAAGACCCTTTTCATCCTGTCCCAGCCTAACACTGGGGCAGAGAGCACTTACCCATAGACAAAATACTTTAGAGTCTAAGCACCTGTTTATGTTAATTATCTTTACCGTAGAACTTCAAAAAGACCCGCTGTGATTTCAGAGAAAATCTAATGAGACACGGTTGTGGTGAAGGAAGCATAGTAGTCATGAAAGGAGAAATGTTAACAGTACAGGTGAGTGGATTTAAGTAAAACAGCTTGAGGAAGGATATAAGGAGGCACTCATAACTGCACAGATATAGCAAATGAAGAGTGTGATACTCATATAAATTGACCTAATGTATATGTCAAGGGCAGGTTTTGGGCCAAAATTATGGATTTTAATAGGACCCTTAGATAGGTCAAGAATTTTTCTGCAGAGAGGGGAAAGGACAATTGAACCCTTAGGGGTCTAGCAGCCCTTGGCCATATCTGCCATTTCCCACCCAGACAATAAAAAAAGACCAGAAGCTGCATTTTGATGGAAAAAGTAGGGGGAGTCGGAGCTCCTTTTACGAGGGTTGAATGAAAAGTAATGCCTCCATCTTCATAACTCCTCAACAGATGGCAGTACTGCTATGCGACAGGTACGGGCTTGTTCAGTAGACTCTACTCTACAGTTCCATTTTGGTGGGAAGCCTAAACATTGAACAGTTGTTTTGTTAAAGTGTGAAGTATGGAACTCTGTGCAGATGGTTGGTCAATGCGACTTAAGCAACGTGTAGTCATTGAATTCTTGACAGCAGAAGGTGTCACCCCAAAGGAGATTCATCAGAGAATGCAAGCTGTTTATGGTGTTTGTGTTGATGTGAGTACTGTGCGTCGTTGGGCGAGTAAGTTTAAAGATGTTGAGGTGGGAACATCTGACTTACGTGACAAAGAGTTGGACGTCCTGGGACAGCAACCACCGAGTTTCACAAGCAAAAGGTTGACAGATTGATTCAGGATTATCGTCTTATCACTCAGAGAGAAATTTCAAGCATAATCCACATTTCACAAGAACATGTGGGTAACATTATTGCTTTGCTTGGCTATTGGAAGATTTGTGCATGATGGGTACCCAGGATGCTGACGCCTGAAATGAAAGCTCACAGACGTCTTCCATGACGCCTTCAGAACATTTGTTCATTGTTGGCGGAAATGTATTCAATTGTCTGGTGATTATGTGGAAAGGTGAATAGTGGTAGTTAAAGAGCACATTATAAGGATTATTTCTGCATTCGATTTATTAAAATATTCCCATCCAGACCCAAGTAATGAAGGTGGAAGCATTACTTTTCATTCAACCCTCGTAGGTTCTCTTGGGATAGACCAGTGCTGTCCAACTTCTGGCGGGTCCAGGGCCGGATAAGAGGTCACTGATGACCTGCGGGGCCGCTCGGCCCCGCCCCAGGCCCCACCCCAGGCCCCGCCCCCAGCCCAGGCCCCCCCTCCTAAAGCCGCCGAAAAAGGAGGAGAGGCGGCGCCAAGAGCAGCGCGTCACAGGCCTGGCGTGACGCGCTGCTCTTGGCACCGCTCCCCTCCCTTTCGGCGCCCCTCCCTTCCTAGGCCGGGGAGCCGCCGAAAAGGGCAGAAGGCGGCGCCAATGGCAGCGCGTCACAGGCCTGGCATGACGCGCTGCCCCTTGGCACTGCCTACCCTCCTTTTTGGCCCCCCTCCCTTCCTAGGCCGGGGAGCCGCCAAAAGGAGGAGGCGGTGCCAAGAGCAGCGTCATGCCAGGCCTGTGACGTGCTGCCCTTGGCGCCGCCTTCTGCCCTTTTTCGGCGGCTCCCCTGCCCTAGGAAGGGAGGGGGCGCCGAAGGGGCAGAAGAAGGTAAGTGCATAACGGCAGCGTCACAGGCCTGGCGTGACGCGCTGCCCTTGGCATCGCCTACTCCTCCTTTTGGCGCGCCCCCTCCTTCCTAGGCTGGGGAGCGCGAAGAAGGAGTAGGCGGTGCCAGGGGCAGGCAGCGTCACGCCAGGCCTGTGACGCGCTGCTCTTGGCGCCGCCTTCTGCTTTTTTTTCTCGGCGGCTCCCGCCCTAGGTAGGGGGGGGCGCCGAAAAGGAGGAGCTAGCTCTCTTCCTCCTCCCTGCCCTGCCTCCCCCTCCCCCCCGGCCGCCATTGTTTAAAGAAAAAATTCGATTTTTAACAAAATTTTAAAAATGGCGGCTGAGGGCAGAGGTGGGGCCGTGTCCAACAGGCTACGGGGCCGGATCCGGCCCCGGGGCCGCCAGTTGGACAGCCCTGGGATAGACAAAGCTCTTTCCTTTTGCCACCCAGTCAGAGATGGGGATGGTTCATTTTTATTAGAATTTGGCTACAATGCCTGTGGATAAGTTGATCCAGTTTTTGAGTCAAACTTTTTAACTGAAATCTGTAGACTTCTATACAGATATGGGATTTTTGAGTAATTTCTCCAAGTCCCTGCTGAATCCTTTCAAGATCTTTGACTGCATATTACTGTTTTCCTTCTGGCAGGAATTTCACATTGATACATCTCTGAAGAAAACGCAAGTGTCCCCACAGAACGTAGCCATGAGGCTGAGAGCTGGAGAGGAAGCTAGCTTTTCCATGGACGTGTTTGAGCCCATTGAATCTCCTGTGGACCTCTACATTCTCATGGACTTTTCTTATTCCATGTCTGATGATTTGGACAACCTTAAGAAAATGGGCCAGCAACTTGGTGAGAATGGAAGATCAGTAAGACTGGGTTCAGTTAATGGTGTACAATTTCTGAGTACAATTGACACTATGTACCAACTAGCTACCATTATGTTAGGAAACAAACCAAAGACCAGAAGATATTTACTACCACAATATTCTTTTTTTCCTTGGAATTAGAAGTCAGTAAAGACGTAACTTTTGGTCCACTTTATCTGCGAGGCCTCCTCCATCTCACTCTTTCTTTTTTCATCACTGGTCCCATATACAACTACAGGCAGTCCCCAAGTTACGTACAAGATAGGTCCTGTATGTTTGTGCATTAGTTGAATTTGTATGTAAATCAAATTCAGAACAGGTACATTTTAAAGTGTAATTTGTTTTTAGTTTAGTATACACTGGGAAGGGTTAACACCCCTGTGGTGTTTGTGTTGGTGCCTGTGCCCCTGTTTGGAAGATTTCACCTCATTTGCTGTCCCTGTGAAAATTGGATTTTGAAAATTTTATGTTGCCATGGAAACAAGGATTGGTGACAAAGCTTCACCGGAGACACATTTTCCCCATGATAACTCTTTCAGGAGAGGATTTCCCTTCATAGGGGTAGATTTCTCTCACTTCCTGTTGTCTCACCCCTGTTCGTAACTATGAGTCTTTTGTTTGTAACTTGGGGACTGCCGGTTTAAGAGATGGACATCTTTCAAAAATCTGTTTCTATGTATCGTCAGCCAGCTAGTTTGCTAGAAATAACTGCATGGAGTTTGAGAAACATGTTACTAGTTCTGATTGTTTATGTGCTAATTTAATATACTGTGAATTAATGTAACAACAAAGTACTAGCTCCTGCTCCAAGGACAGTGAAAGGCAGAAAAGATTGGAGGAATGGATGACAAAGTGAATGGAAATGAATGTAGGACGGGAACAAGATACTTTGCTGTGTAAGGCAGACCAAAATATAGTTCCTCTAAGGCAGTGGTTCTTAACCTGTGGCTTGCCAGATGTTTTGGCCTTCAACTCCCAGAAATCCTAACAGCAGGTAAACTGGCTGGGATTTCTGGGAGTTGAAGGCCGAAACACCTGGGGACCCACAGGTTGAGAACCATTGCTCTAAGTCAAGATACACATAGTAGTACCTAAGTCAGTAGTTCCATTACTTACTGTGATTAGAATTAAGTATATTTTTGGGACGTTAAAAAATCCCCAAGAATAAAATTATATGGAATAGTCTAGCTCAGTCTTAACCTGTTTTACACATTTACTTTGCTTAGCTTGCAATAGTTTGGCAGACAGATGTTTTGATTTTTCAATGGTCTGGGTGCCCACATTATATATCAACTGAAGCATGGTATTTAATCGGGTTCCAATAAGTGAAAGCATGTTTAGGGCATGAGAACTTTGTACTTAATTTCTCCGTTCTTTCCTGCCAGCAAACTTCTTGCAGGACTTGACTTCTGACTATACTATTGGCTTTGGCAAGTTTGTGGATAAAGTTACAGCCCCACAGACCGACATGAGACCCACAAGGTATTTTAAGGTTGATGAATTCCATATACTTTTTTTTTTTTGAATAGTATTTATTGCAGGTTTTTAACAATTGCAAAATCGGGAGGGGGGAGGGAAAGGCGGATAGGGGAGGATGGTGTGATGGGAGAGTTGAGTGGGGGGGAGGCAATGGGTAAGGATGAATTCCATATACTTTAGAACAAACTATTTAGGATCCCTAGACTTAATTTTATTATTTTTCAGAGGTATATGTAAAATATATCAATGGAGTAAGAGTAATAGTTTTATCTAATTTGTGGAGCCCCCAATAGCGGAATGGGTTAAACCCTTAGGCCAGTAGGAGTGCTGACCAAAAGGTCGGCGGTTCAAATCCAGGGAGTGGGGTGAGCTCCCATCTGTCAGCTCTAGCTTCCCATGCAGAGACATGAGAGAATCTTCCCACAGGATGGTAAAACATTTGGGCATCCCGTGGGCAACATCCTTGCAGATAGCCAACTCTTTCACACCAGAAGCTACTTGCAGTTTCTCAAGTCACTCTTTACATGAAAAAAAAATCTAATCTGTGAGTAGTGCTCATGACTGATCTAAATAATGTTTTCTCATGTCATTATTTTAATTAATCTTGTGCGTGTGACTTGATTTAGTCATATATAACATATCTGCTTTCAGTCTGTATTAATTTACTTTTATTGCCACCTTGAGAAATTGCACTATTAACTAGGAAGGTGCTTATATGGTATCTTTATGTAGCATCTTTGCTTTCCCCCTTCATTCATCTGATGAGATAAGCTTGAAGGTATGGCATCTATTTCTATTTTAACTGTTGTCATCATTTGTTTGTGAACCTCTAAAGATGTTAAGACACACCTTTTTTGTTTCATATAGCTATTTTTGTAGAATGTATTGTTCCTTTCATACTCTAGAGATTTCTGATATCAGTGTTTTGATTCCTTTTATAATGACAAAGCCTTTCCCTGTTATTTTTTCCTCAGGCTGCGTGAGCCCTGGACTGATGCTGACCCTCCCTTCTCCTTTAAAAATGTCATCCGGCTGACTCACAATATTGATAAATTCAGTGATGAATTAATGAAGGAGCGCATCTCAGGCAACTTGGATGCCCCAGAAGGTGGATTTGATGCCATATTGCAAACAGCTGTTTGCAATGTGAGTATTTATTTATTTCATTTCTATTCCGCCCTTCTCACCCCGCAGGGGACTCAGGGCAGATTACAATGTACACATTACATTTAGACACACAAACACACAAGGCAGACAGAGGCAATTTTTAATATCTGGCCACAAGGGGGCGCTGTTGCACTCCTTCATTCCTCAGCGTGTTTCCTTGAGATCTTTTTATGACATCGTAAATCAGTTAAATTTGCCTCCCCACTAAGTGGTACCTTTAATTTCCTACTTGACAGATGCAACTGTCTTTCGGGTTGCAAAGGTCGACAACAGGCTACACAATAGGTCAAGAGCCCACCTCGACCCGGCCAGGTCTCAAACTCATGACCTTCTGGTCAGTAGAGATCTTATGCAGTTGACACCCAAGCCAGCTGTGCCACATTCCTGGTGCTAAACAGCATGATGAAAAGAGCATAGATAGGAGGGTTGAATGAAAAGTAATGCCTCCACCTTTGTAACGCCTCAACAGATGACAGTACTGGTATGTGGCAGGTACTGGTTTGTTCAGTAGACTCTACAGTTCCATTTTGGCAGGAAGCCTTAGCATTGAACAATTGTGTTGTTAAACTGCGAAGCATGGGACCCTGCTTAGGTCAATGTGACTTAAGCAACGTGCAGTCATTGAATTATTGACAGAAAGTGTCACCCTAAAGGAGATTCATCAGAAAATGCAAGCTGTTTATGGTGATTGTGTTGATGTGAGTACTGTGCATTATTGTGTGAGTAAGTTTAAAGATGTTGAGGTGGGAACATCTGACTTGCATGACGAACAAAGAGTTGGATGTCCTGTGACAGCAACCACCGAGTTTCACAAGCAAAAGGTTGACTGATTGATTCAGGACAATCGTTGTATCACTCAGACAGAAATTTCAAGCATAATCGGCATTTCACAAGAACGTGTGGGTCACATTATTGCTTTGCTTGGCTATCGGAAGATCTGTGCACGATGGGTACCCAGGATGCTGATGCCTGAAATGAAAGCTCACAGACTTGAAATTTGCCAGGAACTGTGACGGCTTCAGAAAACTTGTTCATCGTTGGCAGAAAAGTATCCAATTGTCTGGTGATCATGTGGAAAAGTGAATAGTGGTCATTAAAGAGCACATTCTAAGGATTATTTCTGCGTTTGATTTATTAAAATATTCTCATCCAAACCCAAGTAACAGTGGTGGAGGCATTACTTTTCATTCAACCCTCGTATAATTATTTAATGAGAGTTAGGTAAATATATGCTTTCTTTTCCATTCACTGAGATGTGAGATTACTGGACAAAAAATCAAGGGCAGTACTTCATTTTAATGAGCAACAGAACAGCTGGTATTTTACTAAGAACCTTAATAACCACTCTAGGATCACCTCATCATTATTTGACCACAGACCTTTTGCAATACACAATTATAGCAATATGATTTCACTTTAACAGCCACAGATGCATCCTGTGGAATCCCGGGATTTGCAGTTTTCTTTGTGCATTGGAGCAATAGTGGGTGAAATGCAGTTCATAGGCTGCATGTGGTCCCTAAATCTATAACGCACTCACGTTGGGATATTCCAACTTGAGTAGCATCTGAAATCTGGTAAATGTTACGCAAACATTTTTGTAAACCTAGTAGCTTAGAATGGTTGTAAATTTAGGGAGCTGGGCCTTGTCAACATGTAAGAGATAAGAACTGAGCAGGCAAGATAACAGAGGAGTGCCTAGACATGGTCAATATTAGCAGGAAAACAACAGATTAACTTCCTCTTAACTAATCTCAGGCTGGACTGCATTTGGAGGTGATGTCTCATGATTAGATATTTTGATGACAGTGCTAGAGTGGCTATAAAGTTCCTCTAAAGCACAGAATATTTTCCTCTAAAATCGCAATCCAGGTATTAGAGCAGCTTTTGGCCATCTTTCTTTCTTCTGAGCAAACGAAACCCCTTTTATACTTGTATCTTTCCCGGTGCCCACAGGAGAATATCGGCTGGCGGAATGACAGCACCCATCTCCTGGTGTTTTCCACTGAGTCGGCCTTCCATTACGAAGCTGATGGTGCCAATGTCCTTTCTGGTATTCTGAGGAGGAACGATGAAAGGTGTCACCTGAACAGAGCAGGCACTTACACCTTCGACACCAAACAGGACTACCCTTCTGTGCCTACCCTTGTGAGACTCCTGGGGAGGAGTAACATCATCCCCATATTCGCCGTCACCAACCACTCCTATGATTACTATGAGGTAAAAGTTCTGGCAGATGGCAGTGTTTTCAGCCTAACTAATACTAGCCTTTACATTAGTGCTATACGAATTGAGGGTCCTTGAACCATTGCTGGTCCTTGAGTGTGGACGACCAAACCCTGACAGGTTTCCAAGATGGAAAGACACAATGATCCCAATTATGATACTACTCCTCTATCTATCTATCTATATATATATCTATATATATATATATATATATACACACACACACACACACACACACACACACACTGTATATATATATATGGGAAAATACCAATTGCTACATTTGGTTACCTGAGAAGCATTGCTTTAGATAGTTACTTGAAAAGGGATCCAACAACCTTAAGAGAGAAATGTGGTAAAGGTTCATAGGGATCTACTCTCCCTACAAGGACCTGATTGTTTTGTTGAAAGCTTTCATGGCCAGAATCACTGGGTTGCTGTAAGTTTTTTGGGCTATATGTCCATGTTCCAGAAGCTTTATCTCCTGATGTTTCGCCTGCATCTATGGTAGGCATCCTCAGAGGTTGTGAGGTCTGATTACCTAGTGTTGATGTGTGGGAATGGCTGGTATTAAAAGTTGTCTAAGAATGCTTCAGTTATTTATTTATTCATTTATTTTATAGTGCCGTTGATCACTATATTTAAGTGGTATTATTCCTTGCCTAAGAAAAGTTTATGAAATGCATTGGGATGCCCTACATCAGTCTTTCTCAACCAGTGTGCCATGACGAACCTCCTGCTGTGCCGCGACAAAAGCTCTCTGCCCCCTTCCTCCCCCTCCTGTCGAACTCCTGCTGCTTGGGGGAGGAGGAAGGGCCGGGCAGTGGCAAAGAAAAAGAAGAAGGGACCGGGGCGCCGCCTCCTTTGGCCGTTTCCTTAGCCAGCCTCCAATCCACCATGACTCCCACCATGACTCTCACCCCTCGCTCGCTGAAGCCGCGTGGAGGAGGAGCCCTGCCCACTGAAGCCCGTCCACCGCTCATGCTCCTCCTCTGTAGGAGAACTGAAGCGGGGGGAGGGGCGGGCATGGCACAGCCTGTAGGAGAGCTGAAGCTGGGGGGGGGGAGGGGCATGGCGTGCCCGGCTCTGCCCCTCTCCCCAGTTTCGGCACTCCCAGCAGCTGCTCCAGCCTTGAGGGGACAGTGCCAAGCCAGCATTGTGCTGGCTCTGGCACCGCTGGCTTGGCACTGCCCCCTCAAGGCTGGAGCAGCTGCTGGGAGAGGTGAAGCTGTGGGTAGGGGGCGGGGCATGGTGCAGCCTGGCTCCGCCCCTCTCCGGCTTTGGCACTCCCAGCAGCTCCTCCCAGCAGGCCACCAACCCCCAGCCGTTCTTTACTGTGTTAGAGTGTCATTTTGTGTCATTTTGGTTGGTGGTGTGCCCCCGGATTTTTTTAATGTTAAAAGTGTGCCGCGGCTCAAAAAAGGTTGGGAAACACTGCCCTACATTGTCAGGCAACTTGAAGATACAAACATACACACACTAGGGATTTTTCACTATCTCCTAACAAATGACCTGTTTTACTTGCCTAGAATGTCTCTGCATTTGAAATAATAAAAAGTATTGTAGCACTCTAAATGGCGCTCCATGCAGTCATGCTGGCCACATGACCTTGGAGGTATCTACGGAAAACGCTGGCTCTTCGGTTTAGAAATGGAGATGAACACACACACACACCCCGAGTTGTACACGACTAAACTTAATGTTAGCTTTAGCGCTGTAAAGAGTAAAAAAATGTTTATTTGGCTTTTTAATGTCTATAAAAAGTTTAGGCCAAAAAGGTTATTAGTACCATGAATAACATGGCTATCCCCCTTAGTTTTTTAAAAACAGTATATAATGTTAATATGTTAGTCCTCTTGTGACATACCATGAATTATGTACAGCGTAATCATTTAGGCATCTGTGGATTTTGTGATTCAGTGTAAAAGAGTGGGATTCAGCTTACTTCAGGTATGTCTTCATCTAAAACCTTGGTGATGAAATACCATTCAGTTTTTCCTTCAGAGCAACTATTCAAGTCCACCTTTGAGGAGCAGTGGGGACACCCAGTGGCTAGTTAGGTAATTGAGGTTGTTTTACTGTTGTGTGTCTTGGAGTTATTTCCAAGCTTTGGCTACCCTAAGGTGAACTGATTACCCATGTTTCTTGGCAAGATATATTCATAAGATGCTTACCATTGCCTTCCTTTGAGGCTGAGTAACTTGACCAAGGTCTCTCAGTGGGTTTTCGTGAAAAAGCAAGGATTTCAACTCTGGCCTCCAGAGTCGTAGTCCTACAAACCACATCATGCTTAGCTTACTTCAGGGATAACTGTTTAAAAAATGATTTCTATTGGCATTTAGACCAAAGTATATGTAATCAAAAGATCCACATTGGTTATCTTGAATTTTTAGGCATTTAAGGAAAATTGTGTTGATTCATTACTCGGATCCCTCTAATCTAGCATTCTGTTGGTGTGTTTTTTTCCCCATGTCAGGAGCGACTTGAGAAACTGCAAGTCACTTCTGGTATGAGAGAACTGGCTGTCTGCAAGGACGTTGCCCAGGGGACATTGCCCGGATGTTTTGATGTTTTACCATCCTTGTGGGAGTCTTCTCTCATGTCCCCGCATGGGGAGCTGGAGCTGACAGAGGGACCTCATCCGCACTCTCCCCAGATTCAAACATCCAACCTGTTGGTGTTCAGTCCTGCCATCACAAGGGTTTAACCCATTGCGCCACCAGGGGCTCCTATCCAAAAGTTGATAAGCAGCGCCATGAATCTTCTGCTCTATACCTTTTCGCACTCATTCTCATGTGCTGACACAATGTCCTCCTGTTAAGGCAGTGCTAAAAGCAAACTAGATAACGAAGATAATATTACTCAATATGTAAATAGTTGCTCCAGGAAAGTTCTAGAAGTCATGGCAAGTGAGGAAGAGGAGTTTAGCTCTTTCACTGCTATGGTCTCTGATGATGATATTATTAATAATAGCTCCTGGATGCTGGTGTTCATGATTTAAGGGAAGCTTTAATTATCAGTGGAGACTTCTATTGAAATGTGAAAGCATTTGTAGATGCATTCCACTTTATCAGATGCATCTGACAAATTGAACTGTATCCACAAAGGCATGTGCTAGATGTCTTCTTCCCAGTTAGTCTCAAAGGTTCTATGGAATTCCTTAAATCTTTTTATGCCAAAACAAACTAACATGGCTGTTTCCTTGAATGCTGCTGTTATGGCATTCATGGCGTCAAATTTGGCCCAGGGAAAATCTATTCCCTCCCTGAAATTTTTAATTAATTTTCAATTAAAGAACCCTGGGAGGGAGAAAGTGCATTCTTCCTTGATCCTTAGTGGGAGAGGTTAGGATGGTGAAAGGACAGAATAAGGGAAACTTGTATTGGCCTACTTTAAGATCCTGTGTATAGTCACAATCATATGATGGTCTACCACAACTACAAGTATGAAGTCGCGCCTGGGCTCTTGGGCTTAGAAAAGGAACAAGGACGTGACATCTCTTCCCAGGGGACTTCTTCTTGCCTTCCCATAGAGAACTGGAACTCCCAAGGACCAAACCAATCACTATAGATAACTCAAATAAGTTTTATTGTTCACAAAAGGAGTTATCTTATAGAGGTACTAAACTTGGTTCTCCAAACAGGGGTAAAATAAAATATACATTACAGTTCTTTAGTTGTTTGGGTCCAGGAAGCTTTCAGCTGGATGGCTTTCCAAATTCTCTCTCTCTCAATGGCTTTGAGGTCAGAACTCTCTTAGCCCCAGTCAAATGGCCTATATTGAAGGCACAGAGCCTTCCTCTGGATACCAAAATGACTAGTTGAAGGCGCTTGGGATTCCACAGTCTCATCCAGGTGTGCTGGATATGCAGAATGAATTCCAAGATGAAGAGTTGGTGCTAGAGAATGGCCTGACTGAGGCCTGACTGGCAAACCCTTCAATACGTCCTTTTCTGGAAAGATCCAGGCAAAATCTAAAGAGAAAGCTAGATTCCCAAAGTCCCAAGGGGGAAGAAAAACAATCTCAATTGGCTATGCTAAACGATGATTGACAGCTCTAAAGAACCAATCAATGCAACCAAAACTTAACAACACTAAACAGACTAGCTAAAACATAATACATTAGTTTTAACCTTGCAACCTAAAGTCTTATATACAGGTGGCATTAGCCACACCTTCACAACGAGTAAATCCTATTAGAGCCAATGGAAAAAATCATAACTTTTCTAGATCAGCTTCCCTTGACTAGATCCAGAATCTCCTTCCAGATTCTCATTCCTTATGTACAATGAGAGCATGAACTCTGTTTCTCGCTTTCTTGATTAATGCTGTGCCTATGTACACAGAAGTCTGGTAGAATGCAATGGGATTTACAACTAGGTTAATCATGTTATAATGCAACTTTTTGTTTAAAAATACAGAAGCTGCACACTTATTTCCCAATCTCTGAAATCGGAAGACTACAGGAAGATTCCTCTAATATTGTGGAACTGATCAGAATGGCTTTTGAGGTAAGAAACAGTGTCTGGGATTCTAGATTGTGATTAATCTAATTGATGCGTCACAACTGCCACTCCTGGAAATAGGAAACTGCTACTAGTCAGCAGTAGTTGACTAGTAATTTTAATGTCAGTGAAGTGGATTCATATAATCCAGTTTTTAAAAGGTAGATTTAGACTCATCTTTAAATGTCTTTTGCTGTTCACCAACATTCTGTTTTCGATTCTTGAGCTGAGAGTAGAGTGTCTGTTTTGGGAGACGATGATTGGCAGTGTTGCCATTGAACCGTCTTTCATATAATGTTACATGCAATGGCTACATGTTATGTAATACTGGGACATGTAGTCTTATGAGGTATCTAGAATTCAAAATATCTTCCCAAACTACAAATCCCAGAATTCCATAGTTATCCATCAGACAGCTATTACTGTGCAGGATACAAAAATAGTCCAAATGCAGTGCACAAGCTCTGTGTCATTTAACCACGCACTGAGGCGATTTGGGGGCTTTGTTACTGTGTAACATTAGGCTGCTGAGAGTGTATACAAAAGAGAAAGCATCAGCCATCCTCTGGGAATATCGTTGAATGTAATGGTCAGATCATTTAAAGTGGAAAGGAGGGATCACGGACTTATACTTGTTCAAGTTTTTTTATGTTTTCCTTTCTTGCTTTTATTTCCCAGCGCATTCGCTCCAAGATGGACATTCGGGCTTATGACACCCCCAAAGCTATGAAAACAGAAATAACATCCATGAAATATGAAAAAACAGAGTCTGGTTCATTCCAGGTTGTTCGTGGTGAAGTGGTATGTCCTAATATTTGCATTCCCGATACTCTGCGTGGCCTTTTTTTTTTTTAAAGCCTCCTTGTATAAATAATGTGATTCAAGATACTTTGGTTTTTGAACCATCATATAGACTTTGGGAGGGTGGTAGCTGATTTCCTATGTGACCTGAAAAGAGCAAGCAAGAACTCCCAAAGTTGCCAGAAACAAGAATGGTCTTCTGCTCACACTTTGATCCTCAAGCCAGAAGAGGGCCCAGTTGTAGGCTGGCTGCACAGTCTACTGCTTCTGTTCTGACTCTAAGCTCATGGGCTGCTCCTGGTAGAAAGAAACTGCTAGTCAATTATATCCTGCAGAAATTGTAGGATTAAGCTCAGTTCTAGGACCATAGCAGTCATCGTAATCATAACTGTATCTGCTAATTCAGGAGAGGAACAGATGTGACCCATCTCTTTCTTAAATTCATTTTCTTCCAACCTGGGTAAACATAGCAAATGTACAAATTTCTCTTTCCATCCAGGGAACATTCAATGTTCGTGTGAAAGCCCATGAGAATGTGGGTGGAGAGCATGTCTGCAATCTTCCAGAGAAAGACCGGAAAGGTGTTATTCATGTTAAGCCTTCCTCTTTCAGTCACAAAATGGAGATTGATGCTTCGGTCATTTGTGATGCCTGCCCATGCGAAAAGGTACTTTTTTTTTTCTTACAGAAGTACATTTCAACATGTTTGCATATAGAATTCTTTTGTTTGTTTGTTTTGACTGTGCTGTGACCAGCTTCAAGCCACAAGGAGAGGCATGTAAGAATTATTATTATTATTATTTGCACAATTTGTTGATTGTGTAGCAGTAATTACCACTAAAATTAATAAGTTTCTTATTAAGAAAATAAAACTATGTTTGTGATGAACCACATGGAGGAACTATAATGGAAACTACTCAAGAATTAACCATGGTACATAAGAAGTGTAAAGGAAAAAAATCCAAATCTTGTTTATGTAGAAAAGATTATATGAAAGTTATATATAATATGTTTATTTATATATATATATATATATATATGTTATACAGTATGTTATATGTATGTATAAAATAAGGGGTTGGCTTAAACTCCAGCTTTCTAGTAAAACTGACTTACCATGTCGAGAAAGGATACATGTCTAAAAAGCATGTCACCAACATGAAATACTGTAATTGAAAAGCTCTGCCCTAAAATGAAGTTCAAGAGCATTTCTTCTCTCATTCTTTGCAGCAACAGGAAGTTAATTCTGCTAGGTGCAATTTCAATGGGAACTTTGTCTGTGGGCAGTGTGTTTGTAATCCTGGCTGGTAAGTGTCTCATAAACGTTCCTCACTAGAGTCTATGCTTACCTTCAAGTGTGATAGCTAAGGCATGCATCTCTGGAGAAATCATTTGGGGGCGGGGGGGGGGGGGGGGAGTTGTATGATTTGCCCTTGAGTCTCTTTTCTCAGTCACATCCTGACAAAGGGTGCATCTACACCCTTTGTAGAATAGATGCAGTTTGACACCACTTTAAGGAATTCTAGGATTTGTACTTTGGTGAGCTACCAGCACTGTTTGGCTAAAGACTCCATGATTCCATAACATTGAGTCAGAGCAGTTAAAGTGGTATCAAACTGCATTAATTCTACAATGTTGATGCACCCAAAGAGTGATCAAGCAGTGGTTTTTCCTTTCATCTTGAGAGGTACTGTTTGAAAAGGAAAACAGTAATGTTTTTCACCCTCATCTCTCAAGCTGTATAGTGCACACTGTAAGTTTTAGTGTGAGTCACCCTGAGTCCCTTTTTTGGAAGTAAGGCTATAAACTGATAATGAAATTAATTGCCCATATTCTTATCTTTGAGCTGTTCTCTCCATAACAGGCGAGGAGAAGTCTGCAACTGCTCTTCCTCTTCCTCTACTGACAATGCGGCTTGTATAAAACCTGGAGATACAGAGCCTTGCTCAGGCCAAGGAGAGTGCTTGTGTGGGGTTTGTCAGTGCTATCCTGATCATCAGATCCAGCGCTTCGAGGGACAGTTTTGTGAATTTGACAACTTGCAATGTCCCCGCACATCTGGATTCCTCTGCAATGGTGAGTGAGAGCTTGAGGGGCAGAGACTGGGATTTATTCTGTTCTTGGTGGATATGATGTGTGACATCTCTCTTGTGATTTTGCTAATGTGGCTATAAGGCTGCAGTTGCTCATGTTCTTTCAAGGGGATGTTGATGGAAGAGCAGAGTTGTCCTTCCATATGCCTGTAACGTGTTGTTCAAGACGCTTGAGTTTGGCTGCCAGATGTCACTGTCTCCTCTCTGCAGACCGGGGCCGCTGCTACATGGGCCAGTGTGCATGTGAAAGTGGTTGGGAAGGTCCTGGCTGTGAATGTCCCACAAGCAATGAAACTTGCATCACAAGCAACGGGGTAGGTACTCATGATTTCTCCTTCCTCTGAGAACTATAGTTACAGGTGACAAGAGGAACACCAGCCATTAAAGACTCAAATGCTGAACTGCTCAGCCAAAGTTCTGGATAGCTTCAGAGCTGATATAGCACAAGCCATTGGCTGAAATATTGTGGATATCACAAACAGACATAACCCACAAATATAGATACGTTGGGGGATGTTCTGGATCAGATTATCCAATACTTCTGTGCATAGCCCTTTCCCTCACAACAACAATGACCCAAACTATCAAGATGGAAAAGCCGTGCTTCCCAGACTGTCCATTCCATGATCCTACGCCTGAGCCTGTGCTCCTTTTATCCTTCCTGGTGGATGTAATACTGCATATATGTAGGAGATGAAAGTGTTTAATATGAGAGCTAAAGGATAATTACACTCTGGCTTACTTATGTCTTCAGGAATAACAAACTAAGATGGTTAAGGTTAAAATGTGAACAATATTAATTTCTTATTCATCCCTATCTTCTGTTCTTCTGAGATGTAGCTATTATGAAGTGTCTTTTCAATTCTACTATCCAAATTAGTGACCGTCACCTTGTCACTTTCCAAACAGTCTATTATTCCTACATTTTATTTGGGATTTTTTTTAAGTGGAAAGAAAGTAACCCTGATTAGGTAAGAACTCTTTCTCTAATTTGTAACTTTCCTCTTGGCCATGAAAAGAAATCCACCATACAATTCACGTATGTGTTTGTTAATTTGCAATGCATGTAAAAAGTATCACAAGGTGGGAATTCAGCAGTTACTCCTGCTTCTTGCAGATGATCTGCAACGAGCGTGGAAGATGTGAATGTGGTCGCTGTATCTGTAATAATCCCACTCCTTTTACTGGACCCACCTGCGAAATCAGTGACTTGGTAAGTTATCACCGAGCCAGTGATTATTTATGACTCAGTATTAATAGTGATCAGTATTCTTAATGCATTATTCCTTATTACAAGAACTTAAGCCAGTCCATGCATAATATTCTACTGATTTATTATTTATACTCTCATGCTTAACCTCTACATGGTCTGGGGCCAGTGTACCTGAGGGATCGCCTTGTCCCATATAAACCCCAGAGATCACTGCATTCAGAAGATCAATACCTGTTAAGAGATTCCCAGCTGTAAGGTTTTTCACCTGACGGTGACTAGACGCAGGGCTTTTTCGATTATTGCTCCATCACTATGGAATGCTCTTCCTCCAGAAGCCGTGGCACTGTCAGATCTGGTATCTTTCCGCAGGGCTTGCAAAACCCATCTGTTTCAGCAAGGCTTCAAGTTGTGTTAAATTGTATTTTAATGCTGTTTTAATTTGTTTGTATTGGTTCTTGTGAACCGCCCCGAGCCTTTGGGAGTGGTGGTATAGAAGTTGAATTAATAAATAAATCTATACTGGCTGTTTGCTATGTCTGTGGTGGACACATCCCACTGGAAATTTTTGCTCAGATATCAAGGTCATTATAAATGCAGTTTCAGATGTATACTTTATTAGCCTTCAAAATTGACACATTTGCATATCACAGTAAACTATAGTTTGCATGGTAGATGATTCCCAAACAAAAAACATGCTGTGTCTTCCACATTTTTAGTTTGATTCTCTCATATCTATTTTGTTCTCTCCTGTATCAGGATGGACGACTAGAGAAATAAGCCACAAACATAGAGCTGCCAATTCAAGATATCACAGCAAGCCATAATTAAAGCAGGCCAGAATTCACAACCCAGTGACAAGCTAAATAGTCATACCATGGTTTGTTATGGGGAATAACTGTGGTCACATTGTAAAATGAAAGATTTTTTTAGTGATTTGTCATTCTAATAGGGGTTTTTTAAACAAGACCCTGCTCTGCAACTCATAAGCTTAGTAGTTAGGCTTATGCATCCTAGCTATTCAATAGGTTACTATTCATTCTGTCTATGTGATATCTCTGTTTCTTCTTCTCCTTTTCCTCTCTTCTTCCTATAAAATGTGGTAATAGTATACTACTACTCTCAGGTGCTCATTAAAAAGGCAAGCATTCCTCACTTGCGAGTCTTTTACTCTTTCTTTGATGCATTATTGACTGATATCATCTCTCTGGCTAACAGGGCTTTGCACGTGTGTGTAGAGAAGATTTTCGAACCTGTGTGCAGTGTCAGGCATGGGGGACTGGTGAGAAGAAGGGAAAGAAATGTGCAGATTGCCCTTTCCAGATCCGGCTTGTGGATGAGTTGGAACAAGGTACCACCCGTCCTCTTTCTAATAAAGTTCAAGTTTCAACCAAAGGGACCAGAAAACATGATAGTTTGTTAATACAAAAGGGGGGGGATGAGAGGAGATGGGTTTTCATCATTGGAGCTAGATTACACTTCTGTCTGTGTTTTTCCATCATTTGGGGGTTTTTTGTTTGTTTGTTGTTGTTTTGATTATCTGTAATGAGCAAATATGTGTCTCCATGAATTCCAGACTGGAAATGTTAGAAGGAAAGAAATCTTCAGTCATGCTTCTAGAGGGCAAAATAAGTCAAAATGTATACATAAGATTTCTTAATTCTCAGGCCTGCAAATCTGAATGCATAAACACATGGGTTGTTGTAGGTTTTTCTGGCTATAGGGCCATGTTCTAGAAGTGCCGAAAAAGCCAGTGATTCCCAGTGATTCCAGCCATGAAAGCTTTCGACAAACATGTTTTAAATATGTAGTTTTATAGGATTTTTTTTAAAGTACCTCAGCTTTGCTCCATTACATACAGTTTTTAAAGACTTTGCTTTGACGTTTCCATGTTGCAATATATAATTGTCCAAAATTAGTAATAACATTTGTGGAAAAAAATGTCTACTGTATCTTGTTTTGTCCTGTTTTTAAATTCAGCACCCCAAATACATTTTTAAAAAACTGCTATAGTATTGGGAAAAGGGTTTTTTTAAATCACAGGCTTGTGTAACTAATTCATTATTTCCTCATCTACAGACTAGTATTTAGGCTTTGCTTCACTTCCACATAATTCTTTACCTCTTTCTCTTTCTATTAAAAATATAACTAGTGACAATTACTCCCAAAAACGTAATAAATTCTGGGCCCTTCCACACAGCCATATAACTCAGAATATCAAGGCAGGTAATCCACAATATCTGTTTTGAACTGGATTATCTGAGTCCACACTGCCACATATAATCCAGTTCAATGTGGATTTTATAGAGCTGTGTGGAAGGAGCCTGTATTTTCACTGAAGATGATCTCCCACTGATGATTCCAAGCACTAGCTTCCATATAGGTTTTCCAAATAGGAAAGGGCCACGTTAAAGAGTAAGGAATAAGAGGAGGTGCCCCCATCCTCAGTTAATGCCGAGTGCCACTATAGTATGTTTCTAAGGTATTGTGCTTTCTTCCTGGCTCTGGACACATCGGCCTCTTGTTTCACGCTGCTTCATTGTGACTGTTTGACAAATCCTGTTAAGGGTCTATGCCTGAAATAGCCCTCAAGTATTACTTCAGAATAATGTTCTTTCTGGATAGATGGAATATGACCTCGAAATTTCCAGAATACATTGCTAAGTCTGCACCCCATTTATTTTCTCCACAGAGAAGGATATAAATGCAGTTTGCTCCTTCCAAGATGAAGAAGATGACTGCATTTACCGCTATGCCAAGATAGAGAATGCCAACCCAGAAAACAATGGCACTGTTTTTGTGCAAAGGAAGAAAGGTGAGCAGTGATTTTCCAACAAAGGGGAGAGCTGACTGAATGAACTGAGGCAGAACTTAATATATAATTCCATATAAACAGCTCTGTTCACTTTACCTCACATCATTTGCATGGAGATGCTCTGAGTAAGCCTGTAACCAAGAGGGGGGATGTTAAGGTTTCAGCCCCCATTTTTCTGCTGCCTTGGAGACTAGGACACAGAACAATAGCTTCAAACTACAGGAAAGGAGATTCCACCTGAACATTAAAAAGAACTTCCTAACTGTGAGAGTTGTTCAGCGGTGGAACCCTCTGCCCAGGAGTGAGTTGGAGGCTCCTTCTTTGGAGGTTTTTAAGCAGATGCTGGATGGCCATCTGTCAGGGGTGCTTTGGATACAATTTTCCTGCTTCTAGGCAGGTGGTTGGACTGGATGGCCCACGAGGTTTCTTCCAGTTCTATGATTCCTACTTCCTCCAGCTATCCTGATCAAAGTCACTGTTTCCCCCCTTCTGGTTGTTTCAGGGTTCACGAGAGAGAAGCAACCCAATTAGCAGTGAGTAGGTGCATCATAGGTGTCTCACAGAAGACTTGTTGGGAAGGTTGTGCACCCCATTCTAATACCTGTAGTTCTGATTCTACCTTTTAGGCAGCTTATTTATATTTGTATGACTGTTGCCTCCAATCCATCCTCCCTTTTCTGGCCATGTTCTTTTTGGCTTCTGATCTCCCGGAATTCACCCGTAAGGTTTTACATTTGCTTCATTACAGAGTGCCCACCAGGAAGCTTTCTCTGGCTTATCCCCTTGCTCATTTTGCTGATGCTTCTCCTGGGACTGCTGTTGTTACTATGTTGGAAGTTCTGTGCTTGTTGTAAGGTAAGAATTCTGTCTCCAACTTGCAATGACAAAAGTAATCCTTGGGAAGTTACCTGGAGACATGGTTTGGGTGTAATTAGGGCTGGAGAATTAGAGGATACTTGCATATTTATTATTTCTACCACCTGGGAGTTTTCTCTATTTGGTTTTCAGTGTAGTTGGATGTGAAAACTGCCATCTGAATAGGATCAGTACTGTCATGTCCCATCCAGTACTGACTCTGAAAAAGATGTAAATACCATAACTGACCTGCAGTACATATCTACATACTTCCAAACCTGAAACCGTGGGAGGTTTTAGACTGTCATATAATTATTATTTCTGAGTCGCCCTCCACGTTAGTGCTCCGGGCGACTTACACACAACAAATTCCACAATTTGGAGTGTAAAGTCACATCATCCCCTGTGCATCCATACAATGCACATACAATTATACGAGTAAATGCAGCTGCACCCCAGATCAAAAAAACACAGGGAAAAATCCATATCCTGCTCCAGGATGCAGAATTTCCTCTGTTTTGGTCAGGGCCGTAGCCAGGATTTTGGTTGGGGGGGCTGAGTTTGGTTGGGGGGCTGAGACTGGGTGGAAGAGGGTTTACCCTAGCAAACCTTTTGTATTGTTAGCCCAATAACCCCATGAAGGTGGGATATAGTGAGCATGGTGAACAGATCATGATATGAATAAACATAACAGTTTAAATAATGTACCAGTAAGGCCTTCTTGCGGACCACCCTGAGGATTTGGGGGGGGGGGCTGAAGCCCCCTTAGGGCCCCCCCCCCCTGGCTACATGCCTGGTTTTGGTGGAGAGGAGACAGCCATCCTGAATGGATCCCTGTGTGGAATCCAGGAGCATATCCCCACAACTATCACACACATCCTTGTCTCAAGTAACCTGGGGAGGTGACGTGGCTAGCACTCCAATTCCCCTCTCCCCAAAGACAGAAAAGTTTGAGCTCTGGGCTTTGCTTCCCAGTTCTTCTCCCTATGACTGAGCACTGTACCTTCGAAGGAAGGGGAGGTTACTCCTATCAAGCTACTTTGCTCACTCACATGGGGCAAACCAGGACAGCAACCTTGTGTCTTTATAATGCAGCACCAAACTGGTATTTTCCATTCTAGTTGGAGCTGCATTAAGTGCCTATGTAGATTCACCCTTAGCCTGGTATGGAGAATATGAAAAAAAAGACCAGTAGCCCAAATCACTCACTCTCAAAAAGTAACAGCCAGGTGCTACTATGCTATATGAACTAGAAGTTGTAACTGAGAAACCAGGTTGTAGCTTTCTAGTTCACATATATCAGGAGCACCTGGCTATTATTGTTTGAGTAGCAATTGCTAGTGGACTAGGTCCATCCACATGTGCCATTTGTCATGCTAAGCAACACCTAAAAAGTACAAGTGTTAAGTACATTTTGGCCTACACCCCCCCACAAGCCCACAACGTTGTCTACAGTAAGTGGAACTGATAGAAGTTTTTGGCCACAATGTATGAGGCCCAAAGTAAGAAAGATGTGGACTATTGAAAGACAGCCTCATCTGTGTGATGCAAGCATTTCCATGGTCAATGTGATTGTTGGTCCAAGGTGGTCAACGCAACCATTTGATGGGGCAGCACCTGTGACATGCAAATCATGCCATCTTTCTTTCATGAAGCTATTTAATGGCATCTGTATGGACTATGCCTTCCCTCTGAAGTATATGTTGCATAATCCACATGAGCTACTGCAGAAGCTATTGGTACATATGTTTGTTTTTACATTTTTCTCTAAACAGGTATTTATCCATATTTTCCTTCTTTTTTTCCATTTAGGCTTGCCTGGCTCTGCTCCCCTGTTGCGCACGAGGTACTATCTTTTGGCATTTTTCTGGACTTGATGATTGGCGCTTCCAATCTAGTACTTTAAATGCACTATAAGAATTTACAGCTAGGATTGTGAGGAATGCACACACTCTCTCTCTATTGGTCCTCTGCATTTCCCAGTTTAGTTTTGCAGATTTGATTATTTGAGGATTTGATTAAAATGGTCTCTCTAGGAATCTCTAAGTCCTCCAGTGTGAGTCCAGGGTGAACTTCTGCCAAAAGCTGGCCACAGAGTCATGCTGAACAATATATAGATTTCTAGAGAGGTATTCTCTCAAGTAAAAAAAAAACTTCAGTGGAGGTTGTTACGCTAATCTGTTATGATGGCAGACTGAAGATGTTTCTTAGCTGTGTTAGTAATGTTACATGTTAAAATTGGCCAGCAGAGATAGTCCATTGAAACTTTATCACCCATCAATTTCTCAGAAGGGCAAGGACTCAGAAGGACTAAATGTATTGTCTTCTATCAGGCCAATATTCTTGTAGAAATATGCACTGTTTGTTATTGTGTGCTTTCAAGCTGTTTCCAGGGGTTTTCTTTGTTCACAGTTGGTTTGCCTTTGCCTCCCTCAGAGGCTGAGAGGGTCATTCTGGGTAGTATGTACCTTTATGGTATTCCTATTCTAAATAACAATTTCCAGAACATCAGATCTGCAGTTCGGGATATGTATGGATATGTGCTATAAAGCTGACATCTAAGCCATGAAATGAAAGAGGGTAATGTGACATTCTTCACCTTTAGAAGCTAGAAGAAATTAGCAAAGGTTAAGCAGGAGCACAAAATAATAGGCTTGTTAGATTCCAACTAGGAAAATACTAGGAGTTGTGCCGAGGGGAAGCAAAAACATTTCCCAAGGGGAATGTGTTCATCCTTTTCCATTTTGATACATGAAAGATTTAAAGCTAGAACAAAGTCCTCAGAGAATACAGCCTAGCTCCAATTCCTTCTCTGCAGGTCGCACAGTTGGTTTCAAGGAGGATCATTATCTGCTCAGGCAGAGTCTCATGACTTCAGATCACCTGGATACCCCTATGGTGCGCAGTGGCAACATGAAAGGCAGAGACACTGTCCATTGGAAGATCAAAAACAATGTGCACAAGCAAGACTTCTCTCCCTTACCTCCCAATCCTGGGGATCTGAGTGAGTGACAGCTTTTTTCGGTGGGGAAAAAGGTGCCAAAGAGAATGTCGCCTGTTTCTGAGGACAAAGCTGATGTTGGGAAGTGGATCCTCATGGCTTTTTCAGTATCCAGTTTTCGATCCAGTTAAGATATTTAGATTCTGCCATGGTGCTTTTGTCTCAATTTTAAGTAACTTTTTTATCCCTTTCTTGCATTTCAAGTGGGGAACTTCTTGTTTAGCATCCTTTTTCATATATAACAGTTCACCTCTAACAAGATAAAACTCATTGATAATCCAAAAGTCTTCTCTTGTTGTTATAATTTTATGTTACTTTTTTAATACTTTTGTACTGTTTTTAGTGGTTGTATATTATATGTGTGCCCTGGAATGCTTTGTAAGCCGCCCCGAGACCCTTTGGGGAGATGGTGGCAATATATAAATAAATAATAATTATTATTATTATTATTATTATTAGAGGAGATTTTGACAAAAGGGATCATTCAGGTAAGGGATACTCCCATATCCCTTTTGAGATGGTACAGTCATTCCAGACACCTGTATATAGTGGCATACTGTCATAGTGCCTTTTATGGCATATCTACTTTGCAAATGCAATATATTAATTTTATATTAGTTTAATTACAATGGCTCCCACCTGCCCAAAATCTTGGGGTTCATTTAGTGTAACTGATGATGTCCAAATGTTCAGAACCTGTCACTTCTTAATTCCAGCCAAATTGAAATAAAATTATTATAGTTATTTAACATAGTGCACTATCAATCAATTGGAAATGTCCGTGCAGTTCAATGCTGATATCACATTAACTTTAGTGATATTTAAGCAGACATTTTGAGGGATTTGAGATTTGCACAGCATATGTAAACTAACGGTCAGTAGATATGCAGCACCATTCTTTCTTGTTGACAGCCCTAATCAATATGTTCTTTTGTTTCTAGTTCAATATGGCCTGTCCCTCAGATTGGCCCGACTCTTCACCCCAAACCTTGCAAAACCACATAGCCGTGAATGTGAGCAACTGCAGAAGGATGTGGAGGAGAATGTAAGGAAGGAAGTTTGCTTTTGGAAAAGATAGGGAAGAACACTACACATGCACCTTATGTGTGGGTCTGTTGAACATAACAGGGGCCTGAAGCCCTTTAGCATGAAACATTAGGCTGAACAATACATGGAAGGCTGATGATGGTGGGGTGTTCCTTATGAACTACTGAACTAATAACATGTTCTTTCTTTCTTCAGCTGAATGAGGTTTATCGAACTATCCCAGGTGCCCACAAATTCCAGCAGACAAAATTCAGGTGGGTGACTTTGAGTATATTTGGGGGGGGGGGGGTGATGGTTAGCATGCCAAGAAATTGTGACATTTCAGCAAGAAGAATGAATACAAATGAGCGAGGGGATCAAAAACAAGGTGGAATTGAATCTTGAGAGCAGCCTTGTATTAAGAGAACTGCATTTTCTTGCACTTGACAATGAAAGTCAGCTACATGGAAGAATGCATTAAGTAGCAGGATTAGAGCTGTCATTCTACCTACTCTCATATCAGGATTTGGGAAACTAGGTGTCTCTTCAAAGGTTGTTGGACAGCATATGCCATTATCCCTCAGCATTGTATATGCTAGGATGGAGCTGAGAATAATTTGAGTCCAACAATAGCTGAAGGACCATCGTTTTCCAGTGCTCCACTACTGAGATATATTCAAAGTAGCGAAGCTATTTGTCATTTCTCCAATTGTCATTAAGATTCTTCATTGCATCTTATTTCTTTACAGGTTACAGCCAAATGCTGGGAAAAGGTAAGCAAAAACATTAATGTCTGGGTCTGTTCTCAGGTGAGGTACTTTCCAATTTATGCTTATTCAGTGAGAGATTTCATTTGCTATTCAAACACATCCTTTTACAACATTACCACAAAGTTCTTACTGCTGCTTAAATCTTGGTATCAGTTTTTCTCGAGGAATACTGAGAGCTACGGATAGACAATTCCTTCTATGAGGGCAACATATTCCTTCCTGTGTCTTCCTGTGACAATATGCAGCTGAGAAAGACAACTGGGGGAACACTTGTTTTAGGCCCCTGTTGTCCCTTCAGCTGTTGTTTGAGAGCAGTGTTTGGGACTTCAACTCCCCGAAGCCCTAGCAAACTTTTCCAATGGTCAGAAATTGTGGGAGCTGAAGGCCAAAACACCTGGAGGGCTGCAAATTGTGCAGGCCTGTTTGAGACCCATGTCCCTTCATAGTTACAATGGTACACTACAAATGCTTTTTGCAGCAGTGTGGGACAATCTTGCATTAGTTCTCTTGCTGCAGAAAGTAGGTAGAAGCTTATGGATTGGAACTACAGTGCGGTCCCTGTATCTAAGGGAGATGTGTTCTCAGACTTTATGAAGACATAGATAACAGCAAACCCTATTGAAATGAAGAATTTCTAGTCTCAGATACCATAGAATGGTGCATCTAAAGATGTATAGATTAGAGTGATCATATTGTGTCAGAAGTGGATAAATGAAACCATGGGTACTGATCAAGTGGATACTGTGCTTTCAAACCAATGGTTGAAAATATTTATTTATTTATTATTTATTTATTGGGGCTTCTTCGCCGCCGACTCCCAGGGGCTCGCGGCGGCTCACAGAGCCAGTGGCACAACGCCACAGGTTAAAACATAAAAACAGTTAAAAACAGTTAAAACAATTAAACAGCAAAATGCAATATAACAATTGAGCAGCAGGAGATATCACAGCCCAGAGAGTATAGACGAGGCCTACTCGCCGAAGGCCTGCCTAAACAAATGAGTTTTGCAGGCCCGTCTAAATGGCAGCAGATCTCTCAGGGCTCTGGCTTCGGCCGGGAGGGCGTTCCATAGTGTGGGAGCTATAATAGAGAACGCCCTCCGGCGGGTCGATGTTAGATGTGCCGACTTTACAGATGGTACTACCAACAGGTTGGCCTCTTCGGACCGAAGTGATCTCGCTGGGCAATATGGGGTGAGACATATGATGCATTTGAAAACAAAGCACATATGAGACATGGATGTGCCTTGTTTATAGCCTGCTCCTAGGTTAGTAATCCTCTTCAGTCTGTGAGCGGCGTTGCGTCTTGGCTCATCTTCCAGGGGACACATGAAGTACTAAGGAGAGAAAACACACTCTTTCTTTTCCCTTTTCTTTTCTCCAGACAAGACCATACAATTGTGGACACTGTACTCCCTGCTCCCCGCTCAGCTAAGAATGAGATTGTGAAAGTGACAGAAAAGCATGTTGCACAAGAGGCTTTCAATGATCTGAAAGTGGCCCCTGGTTATTATACTGTCATTGCTGATCAAGGTTGGTGTTACACTTTGCTTTGTTCTCATTGTGGAAAAAAGTTACAGTAGTGCTTATGTTAAGCTTCTCATTGCAGGAGGCAGCTGATGAGGGCATGCTGATGTGAAATGTTTTCTCATTCAGTATAGGATCAGTCCTTCATGAAAGTGGAAAGCCATGATTTTTAAAAGCTATTTTTTAAAAATTAGATATTTTCCCAGAAATCTCTAGATTCCAGGAATCTCTAGTGTGACTTCTGCCAGAAGTTGTCCATAGGTTTGTATTGGAGAGCCTAGAAAGACCATATTAATCACATATGTGAATAATCAAATCCACAAAAGTTAAGCTCACAAATATGGAAGAGTGACTGTATTCCTTCATCTAATGTGTCAGAGAGATATTTATTTATTTATTTAAAAATGTTATACCCCGGCCTTCTCACCTCCGAAGAGGGACTCAGACCGGCTAACAGCAAGTATTCAATGCTAACATTTAAAATCTAAAAACATCATAAATTTACAATAAAATTATCAAATGCAATACAATAAATATATTTAAAAAGCCTTTCGCCAAAGTAAAATAAAGTCCAACTTAATCCATATATTCGGTCCGTACCAAGTGGTTAGCGACTTTAGTCTTTAGATAACAGTTTTGAATTTGCCTTTCCCTTGACAAATAGTTTTAGAAAAGTGTAACCTATTTATTTATTTTATTAAGGAGCACTACAGCCAGAGCAGCTTATATGCTTAGCATGTTTTTTTTAGAAAAGATGCTCCCTCAAGAGGTGAAAGTACATCCGTTTGTCATAGCCTCAAAGATAAAGCTAGTCCAGCCTGGTGTTGCTCGATAGCCACATTTCTAATTTTTCTCTTGGACAGCTAGCCATTAACCTCGTCACTAAAGAACAGGTGATGCTCTTAACTTTTGTGTCACATGTTTAGCGTACTTTGTTTCACGTTTGGTCACTGGAAGGTAAGCATGAGTGTAATTTGTAAATCAGATTTGACTAATAGATTAATTTAAGAGAATATCCATTTCCTTTAATGCTTGGTTAGCCCCTCAGTCATATGATACTTTTCCTGCATTCTGAAAGAATAAAGCTTAAACAGAGAAAGGTTTACTACTTTGTTACTGACTAGACTTTGAGTAAAAATTGAGAGAGTTTTATAAAAATTCTGTTATGCCTCTAAAGTTACTTTATCTTTGACTTCTTCCCTTTTTGCTATGCTCCCATCCAGATGCCAATGGCCTGGTAGAGTTTCAGGAAGGAGTGGAGCTTGTGGATGTGCGGGTTCCTCTCTTCATCAGGGAAGACGATGATGATGAAAAGCAGCTGCAGGTGGAGGCCACAGATGTGCCAGTGGGAACTGCAGAGCTCCGACGTCGGCTGGTGAACATCACCATAATCAAAGAACAAGGTAAATGTGTGAGCAGCATAATGGTACACTGAGATTATCAATACCTTCTACCCTTTGCTCTTTCTGCCCAATCCAAATGCATTAATCCTAATTCATTTTCCTAAGGAAAGTCCTTGTTGCTGTCACAGACTCAATAAACATCCCTTTTACACCAGATGTCTCCTGTGAAGTAGGTATGGGGAACTGCAGGAGTGGGGACCAATTTTCACCACTGTGCCTGCTCAACAGTGTGCCAGCACTAAAGCCCTAAGCCTTCTGAACTAAATAAAAAAGATTCTGCACAATCCCCCCCCCCCCAAACCACTTTAAAACTACTGCAGAATATAGGGGTCTTGTTCACTCAAGGCACTCACTTACATTGAAAAATGCACAGGAGCCCCAGCTGTAATAAATTGAAAATTTGCCAGATCAGAAACAGGAAGCAAGCTGTGTTACTTGTAGTCTAAATTTTGATGATTTTGAGCTTTCAGGTAAATTTGGGGAGGGGGGAGATTTCAAGGTATGTTAGAGCAAAACCACTGCTTTTGGCTGCAGCACCTAGCTCTTAGGGTTGGAATCCCTCAGAAAAATATCTAAAACAAATTAGACAAAATAGAAATATATTATATACATGATCTCAAAGCATACTGATTTCTGCTTTAGTGAAATTTACCCTTAATGGGACTTTAGGCTTGCCATGTGAAGTACCATTCAAGTACTTGATGCATCCTAGCATATGCCAATAGCAAAGGCACTTAGAAATGTCTGTTACTTTCTCTACCTTCTCTTAATTTCCATGCTACTAATGTGAGGCATGTTTCTTCATTCACTGTCCAGACTATTAATCTGTCTTATATCTGGTTAATAACAGAAAGTTAAACTAGTTAGGGTAATTCTAAATGTAGTTTTGTCCTACTACAACAGAAATTGGTTGCAACAGATGAATATTTTGTTCTAACATATGTAGCTAGATAACAGTGAGAATGATGACAACTCTGTCTCTTTTTAGCCAACAGCATCATCAGCTTCCTGCAGCCAGAATATACCTACAGTCGTTTTGTCCTACTACAACAGAAATTTTGCAACAGATGAATATTTTGTTCTAACATATGTAGCTAGATAAAGAATTCCTGTCTCTTTTTAGCCAACAGCATCATCAGCTTCCTGCAGCCAGAATATACCTACAGTCGTTTTGACAAGGTGGCTAAGATTCCTGTTGTTCGTGAGATATTGGACAATGGGAAGTCTCAGATAACATACAGGACACGAGATCTCACTGCCCAGGACGGCAAAGTAAGGACTATGAAACTCTCATAGGGACTATTGTTGTTGTTATCATTCTATAACAGTGTTGAAACTTGCCTCGAGCCATAAAGAGAGGCAGGCAAGAAATAATGATGATAATAATAATTATTATTATATTCATTTGTACCCTCCTCCCCCTAAATGCATATAAACACATCAGTAAGCATACATAAAAGTTATGTTAAAGTAATCTATATAATTAAAACCATTTAAAATCCATTAAAACTCAAGATAAAAAAGCTAGCAAGACAGCACACACTTGAAAGCCCATTGCAGTCAATTCCTGGAAGCTCACTTCAATAAGAGTGCTTCATATGATAGTGGACAGGGAGCCATCCAAGCCTTCCTAGAGAGGGAGTTCCAAATCTGGGAACCGCTACTGAGACGGAGTAGAAAGCCTTGTTAACAGTGAGTACACGTAGGTCTTTGGTCATTATTTGTTGTTATGTGCTTTCAAACCATTTCTGACTTATAATGACCCTAAGTCAAACCTGTCATGGATTATCTGGGGCTGGGAGTGTATGGCTTGTCCAAGGCCACCCATTTGGTTTCCATGGCCAATTAAAGCCTGGTCTCTTGAGCTGTTGTCCCTTCAGGGAGAGGAGGTGGGATATAAATAAAGCTTATTATTATTATCTTGTTCTCAAACCAATATACCACAGAAGTATCCAGTATATAAGGCAAACTTGGATTCTTTCTAGAAAATATCATTTGGAAATGAACCTGCAATTTGAGAAAGCTGTGTGGTAAAAGCTCTCAAAACACTTGGAATAAAAAAAATATTCAGGAACAGAGAACATACCAATCTAAATAATTGGAGATGTTGGAAATATTTTCACTGTATCTTTCATTCAGCTTTCCTTTCTACCCCTTCGCCTAGGATTACAATTTTGCAGACGGTGACTTAGTCTTTCTGCCTGGGGAGAAGCGGAAGGAAGTGCAGGTGAAATTGCTGGAACTGACAGAGATAGATGCTCTTCTTCACAATCGGCAGCTGAAGCAATTTGTGGTGGATCTAATCAACCCCAGGTTTGGTGCAAAGGTTGGCAAATACCCACAGACGATGGTGACAATTGCTGATCCAGGTGAGTTTTATCTGTTTCTGATGACAAACATCATTTTGATCCCTCTGTATGTGCCATAGTGTCTCAAGTTTCAGCTTCATTAGACTTCATTGGACAAACATGGCTACCAAATTTAGTCCTGGTCAAAACAGGAAAGTTGATATACTTTGAACTTCACTGAGCTCCCTCTAGATTTAGTCCCTCATCTAGTAACCCAGTGTAATGAACAGAGAGAAATTGAATGTTAGGTTCAAGCACAATCTCTTCATTTTCCTGGGAGCTTCAGTTGGGTGTGCTGTCTCTTGCTGGCAACATTACATTTTTTTATTGTTCCAGTTTGTAGCACTGTATAGACATAATGAGACTTTGTGTTTGACAGTATATGTTTGATGTTTCACTCTTTGCTGGGAAAGGCATCATAATTATATTTTGTCATTGTTATTACATTATAAGTTGTGATGATGAGCAGGATGAGGAAGCGACAGAATTCTCAAATAGGCTATATTTGTCCTTGCATCTGATAAATTATTTATTATTTCAAACTTGTATACCGCCACTCCCCGAAGGCTCGGAGTGGTTTACAACAGTTTGAGTCAAACAACAACAACAGTGGAAAACATAGCACAGGTATCACAGGGTTGATACATAAATAGGGAAGAACATGACAGGGTCACAAACGTACGACAGTGGGTGGGAATAGGGCTGGGGATAGGGATTGGGTGGTCCTGGGTCTGGGCAGACTGACCCTCTACTATGGATTCTAGTCCATAAGAATTTACCTCATGATATCTTTGCTAGTCCCTATGTTGCCACAGCACTCATTGTTTGTCAGATATGCCTATTACAAATAATAATATTATTATAGAATTATAAATGATGTCACACTGGATTGTATAAGAATTTCCATTGTATGTTCATTAATAATTACATATATTATGCGATCACTTTACTGAGTGATAAGTCATTGTTACTTTTAATATTCTCCAAAATCATAATATTGCACATTATTCTGTATTTTGATACTTTTAGAACCCAGAATCCTGTCTCTCTTCTCTAATTGTTATAAGGTTGTGTGTTTCACTGTAAATAGCTGTTTCTAAACTCTTTGTTGCTGTTTTTTAAGCCATACTTACGAGGTATATGTATTTATAAGAAATTGAAATCTTTTTAAAGCAACCTTTCAGATAAAAAGATTGTGTCAGAAACATTCCCAAAGTAGGTGCCAAAATATTTGTGGACTGTAACTCCCAGAAGCCCCACCCAACATAGCCAGTGGTCAGAATTTCTGAGTGGGTATTGCAGTCCAAAAATGTCTGGGGATGTGCAAATTTGAGAATTCCTATCCTACCTAGATGCATCTTTCTTAAAGGCACCATTTCTGTGAAAACCAAGCCTTCCTGAAACACTAAACACCATACAACCAAGTGAAAATAATTGGCTTTCTTCTTCATCTTCTTACAGAAGCTATAGGTGAGGTGCCACCAGCAGTAAGCACACGTCAAGTTCAGCAGTCTCCCAAAGGCATGCTTGGAGCCCCACTTAATCCAAATGCACAAGCACTAAGCTCTAGGAAGATCCGCTTCAACTGGTTACCTCCACCTGGCAAACCTGCAGGATACAAGGTATGGACAATCAAGGCATGGGGACTGGCAAGCTTATATAGCCTTACAAATGGGGAAACAGTCATGGTTGATCTGTGGTAAGGACCAAGGTACTTATCATATAACATTGTTATAGCACTATATTCCCCTTTAACCGCCACGTCAACATCTTGTAGAATTCTGGCACCTGTAGTTTAATTTAGTGAAGCCAAGAGAGGAAGAAAACAGACTCAGGCAAAAGTATGATAGCTGGGACCCTACACTACGCTACTTGCACAATGTGCAATTAAGGAAGGGAAGACGTGTGCAATGCAGATCAGAAAGGGGGGGACAGAAAGGGGGACGATGACAACAAATAGCCAAGCATAGTGCTTAAGGCGAGTGAAGTAATGAGTTATTTACTGTTAAATGATAAACAGCGGCTTACGAAGACTGTAAATGGCATAGAAATGTTTCCTTTCCCCTTTCCGGTGAACAGTGTTCCCACAACTCTGACACAGCTGCGTCTCTCACTCACTGCGCTGTCTCGTGCACGGATTCCCCTCATTAATACTGACCTGCTTTGCTCAACCAGTGTAGGGTCCCAGCTCTCATACTTTTGCCGAAACTCAACTGTAGTGTGTGCAGCAATCTGGACAAAAAGTGGCTCTTCAGAAATGTATGAGCATGTGGATACTCTGAATAAAACTATGGATAAAGCTTGTGTTTTAAATTGAAATATATACCTTAATGCAGGAGGGCTTCAAATCATATAGGAGTTGATGTTTTTGGTGATTAAGGAGGGTCTTCTCCTTGAGTTATAGGTGAAATACTGGATCCAAGGGGACACGGAATCGGAGGCCCACCTGCTTGATTCCAAAGTGCCATCTGCAGAGTTGACCAACCTGTACCCTTACTGTGATTATGAGATGCGGTCTTGTGCCTACAATGCCCTGGGCGAGGGGCTTTATTCTGATGTGGTCCACTGCCGCACACTTGAGGAAGGTATGTTAGCCCATTCCAGCATGTCAACCAAGAAGAAAATCTGAATAGCAGCACCAACATCTGCAGGAACCAGATAGCTATGGAAGACATCAAATGAGAGCATTGCTTCTTCCAAATAACAATTCTGAATCCTAATTAATTTTTGTTTACTCCTCAAATTTCTAGTATTGCAGAGAGTGGGGTGCTGAAAATCATTCACATGTTGAAATCTTATGTTTGCTATGTTTGTAGTATATTACTAACTTTGCCTGCCTGTTTTTTGGATGTCTAAACTATATTTCTAAATGTTCAACTAAAGTTTTACATGACTGTAAGAGTATAAATTTGAGGACTGAAGGAAATTTTCAATGAGGGGCAGAATCATCTGGGGGTGACAAGTCCTCATTTTGTCCCTTATGTAGCTACACCCCAATCTCATATTACAATGGCATTTATTCCACTGCATTGAATAATAGGAAGAAGTTTTCTGAGCTTTTATCTTTTTAATGACTGACACACTGAAAATCATCAGAGGTACTTGGTCAATGTTTAGGTCATTAGATTTATGGGTTTTTAAATCATTGTATCATAGAATAATAGAGTTGGAAGAGACCACATGGGCCATCCATTCCAACTCCATTCTGCCATTCAGAAAAAGCACACTAAAAGCACCCCTGACAGAAGGCTATACACTCTCTGTTTAAAAGCTTCCAAGGAAGGAGCTTCCACCACACTCCGAGGCAGAGAGTTCCACTGCTGAATAGCTGTTATAATCAGAAAGTTCTTCCTAATGTTCAAGTGGAATCTCCTTTCCTGCCATTTGAACCCATTGCTCCAAGTCCTAGTTTCCAGCCCTGCTCCCTCTTCGTTATGACATCCTTTCAGATATTTAAATATGGCAAACATGTCTCCTCTTAACTTTCTTTTCTGAAGGCTAAACATACTCTGTTCTTTAAGCCTCTGACTGTAAGCTTGCACTGAGCTGTTACCAACCTGCATCCAGTTCATTTCCTATCCCCATGGCTTCCACTGCATTTTCTGCATCCAGAGCAGTTGTCTCTAATTATTCATTATTTTGTTTTCTACCTTTTGTAGTTCCTAGTGAACCTGGGCGTTTGGCTTTCAATGTAATCTCTTCCACGGTGACACAGCTGAGCTGGGCTGAGCCTGCTGAGCCTAATGGGGTGATCACAGCCTATGAAGTTGGCTATGGGCTTGTCAATGAGGGAAACCGTAAGTTAGTTTCTGTCTCTCTGAAAGCTATGGTTTTGATGAGCCAGTTATCTTGGGTTGGGTTGTACAGGAATTTAATTCACATTGCATGTTTAAAGAGGAATGGTGGTGGCTGTCATTCTTGGATATTCAGGCAGGGTCAAAGTAGAGGGAGGGAGGGGAAAATAGGCTTTCAAAAGGACGTAATGCTGATATTTCCTGATTCAAGTCGATATCAACTTAAGGTAGCCTATGAATGAGAATAGCCTCTGTAGTATAGGGTTTGATTGTTCAACGACAACTCTGAAGACTAGGGTTTTAATCCCTGCTCAGCCATAGAAACTCACTGGATTTCTATGGGCAAGTCATACCATTTCATTCACTATTAGCTTGTCTACTGTAAACAAGGCAATGAAATTTGACCTAGGAAAAGATGAGATTCCACTCTAGTCAACCCTAATGTTGTCTGCCTGTCTCGGATACATTTCAGGACTAGAAAAACTGAATACTATTTTATATTCAATAGAATGACAGGGTCTTGAATACTTGCATTCAACCCAATCACACACACACATTAATAATTTCCCTTATTTGAATTGTTACTTACAACTTTATATTAATAGGTTCACAATGAACTGAGATATTGTTGGGATGGTACTTTGAAGTTATCCCCCCATCCTGTCTTTAGCTTCCATCATATAGAATCTGGTTAGTATAGAAAGAGATAAAAACAGTTGCCAAGAGGCATAAAATATGATAGTACATAACTTTTTTTTGAAGGACCCATTGGGCCAGTAAAGAAAGTCATGGTGGAAGACTACAAGAAGCGAATGGTTCTGATTGAAAACTTAAGGGAATCTCAGCCCTATCGCTATACAGTGAAGGCCAAGAATGGAGCTGGATGGGGGCCTGAAAGAGAAGCGACTATGAACTTGGCCACACAACCTAAGCGCCCTATTTCCAGTGAGTTATTATCATAGCTATATAGTTAAGATTTTGCTGAAATTTTGTGTTTTACCTGAAATGTTGTTCCTTTATTCAGCATACTCAAGGTGTCTCTGTTGTGGCACATTATGTGAATATAGTGTACCAAATTTACCAGTAGAAAATATATTGTGGTATATAGTTACATCATCATCATCATCATCATTATTACCACACTTTATCTCCCCTGAAGGGTATTCAAAGCAGCTTAACATAAAAGCATTAGCATAACCATTTAAAATATACAAATATACAAACATTAAAACAGGATTAAATATAAACAGTATTTTTTTTAATTCTCAGTTGTGTTACAAATGTTACAAATACTGGCAATAATCTACTGACTTATTGATACTGCTAGTAAAATGCATTAAGACGTTGGTCAAATTACTGTTGTTGATGTCCTTGCTATTATTGTTATTTTATTTATTTTATCTTAAAAGTTTCCTTAGCTCGGCTTGCCCAATATGTAACACTAATTCTGGTGTTTTCTCCACACTTTCCGTTTTTAAAATGGATCTGCATAACTGGCTATTTTCACCCACTGCCACACTGAAACTATTTCCTATTTATAATAGATTGCCCTGCTTGAAACATTGGAGAAAGAATGTGGTATTTCACTTTTGGGAGAAAGGGTAGTTGAGCTCACTCAGTATGTATCTATAAATTGGCCTTAATAATGTTTTCTACCTTCTTGCAGTTCCCATCATACCTGATGTGCCCATAATCGATGCTGAAGGAGGAGAAGAATATGACAGCTACCTCATGTACAGTGCAGATGTCATGCGCTCACCTGGTGGTAGCAAACACCCTAGTGTCTCGGATGACTCTGGTACAGTTTGCATTGCAGCGATTTGGGGCGAAATGGTGGTGGTTTTCCTTTTAAAGTGTTTTTCCTCAAAGGCTTAGAGAGTGAAGAACACTGGGAAGAAATCCACTTCCAAGTTAATATAAAACTGTTTTCTGAAGGCTAAGACATGCAATTTGGTCCCCTTATTTTAAGGCAAGCGCACTTCAAAGCAAGAGTAATCTCTGCTTGTGTTTGTGAATGTTTGATCCAGTAGAATTCTCCCCATGCTCTTCAGAATTCTATCTTTCCTTTGAATATAATATTCAGTGGGTTTTGTTTAATCTGGTTGCTGTCAGAATATCTGATAGCCGCATTGTATGAAGATTTCATTTTTCATTGCATCCAGTGGATAGAATTTCAGGAGTAGAGATTCAATGTTCATGTGTTTGCTATCCTGTAAGCTATTTCCATAGCTATACTTAAATGTATCCAAAAGTGTTGGTCTTGGAACTCCTATAATCTGGATTAAGAGGAAGACTTCTGTCACAGCCCTGAGACAGTTCACACCATCACCTTAACCTATTAGAAAACTTAAACTTAAATAGATTACCCTGATTCCAACTACAGTGTTAGCATTTGAACATAATTGATTTTGTTCTGATAGTGTATTTCTTGGTGACATCTACTTCCATAATGTAAGAATCACATTATTTATTTATTTATTTATTTATGATATTTTTATCCCGCCTTTCTCGAACCCGAAGGTGACTCTACACAACTTACAACCGGGCAACCATTCAATGCCTTAACAATATACACTGTGGACTTAGAGAAACAACTCAGTTAGCTTTCTTCCAGTCTATCAAACTCTCTTTTAAACCATTAGAAGCGGTTGTTCCTTCTAGAAATGATCTGTGCACTGTTCTGTATGTCTTCTTCCAAGAGTAGCTGTACCAGAATAGCAGTTCTTTCTCTTTGCTATATTTCAGAGGAAAAATATTGCAAAACCACCTATGAGTATTCCTTCACTAAGAAAACCTTGCAAAATTAATGGATCTGCCATACGTTAACAAGCTCATTGGAGGCACTTACACTCATCTTTCTTCAAATGGGGAATCCAAGGCAGTTTACAACAATAGATTTTGGAGTTGTCTTGTATATAATAGTTAGCTGTTATTAGGTTATCCGTTGTTTTGCTTGTCCATATACTTGAACTGGTAAATCCAGCTGCTGCACAAGATTAGTAGTCTTTTGGCATTGTGTTTGGGTTAAATCAAAAGTGTGGTGCATGGGCTGCAAGAAAACCCATAAAAATCACTGAGAGTCCTTCAGGGGCCTTCCAGCCTACCCCATACCCTTATTGTACTGCATCCCATGCTGTCCTTGGAGTGCGTAGGAGGCAATTTCACCATCTTTTTATGCCCTTCAGCTGTTCTAAGCATCAAAGATAACTTTATTTATCCAGAATGCTAAATAAAAACTAACCATTCAAGTTCATCTTATAGTTACATTGAGTTGTCCTATTTGAACTAGAGGTTCATTTTATAGTAAACACATGCATGAGATAGTATTGTCTTCTTACTTGGAGCTGCATGCATAAATTGAGAACTGATGGCAGGGGGTAGTTCAAAAATGCTCTTCAAACCAGGATGGTATTTTGTGGAAATACTTATTTTGAAGTTACCTGTTATAGTTAGGATGCTGGACAGTTGAGAGACTACAAGGGTCCCATGATAAAGCCCCAAACATATGGTGTTGAATTGTTTTGCTTATTTAATCCAGTATTTGAACTGTGTAGTCAAGAAGGAGGCCAGCCTTGCCTTTTGCTTTCTGCTTTGCTACAGTGCTTGGGGGGGCCATAACTTGACTAAAATTGGTGAGAGCCAGTGGGTCTTGCACATTTCATTAACTCACTTGACTTTCCCATACTTAATCAACTCTTGTAATTTCTGGTTGTAATTTGAGCACCAATCCAGTTTGCATAGTTCACCAGGTGACATTCACAGAAGCAGAAAGTGCTACTGCAGAGTGTTTTGTGCAATTCCAGAAGTCCCTGCTAGGAAGTGACTAAAAGAAAGAGCTGCAGGTGGCTTGCAGGTGGTAGGCTGCCTCTTTTGCGTGCCTCCTTATCGCATCCTCCTCAGCCTTCCAGTTGTGCCCACGCCAGTACTTCACTTGTTCCAAAAGGCTCTAGGTGGAAATATGTGCAGCTGCTGGGGGATGAGCTGGACCTTCGTCGTGTCGCCTGGAGGCTCCCAGCAGAACGGATCCCTCGTTACTCGGACAGCAGCTGCTTTTCTTCAGACACAGAGGGTCTCCTTCAGGAGGATAACACTCCTTCTGTGCTAGTCGACAGTGAAGCACCCATCAGCAGTTTGCCAAGAAGTGGGACTCCCCGGCCCCAACCAGGTGAAGGACGACTGCCTTCCTCTCTTCCTATAATGGTCCTGTCTCATCCTCCTCCAAGGGGCTGGACCCAGATTTTGGCCTCTCCATCCCTGTCACAAGCACATGCTCATCTTGGTATTGGTCTCTGTGTCGGTACTGATATGATGAAATCGACTCTCTGTAACAGAGTTCTGCTTGCAATATTCTGTTGCATTCTGTCTGTGTACACATTGCTCATTGCCAATGTAGTCATCAGCTATTTAATAAGAATCTGATAAATGTCTACATCTACAAGAGTCATGGGTCCCTTAGGGATTAGTAGTGTTGTACTCCATCCACCCTCCTACAGATGTCAGTGGAGACAACTTTAGCAATGATAGAGAGCAAATTTGCTTCACCAGTCAGTTGGGAGATCACATTAGGAAGAATTTCTGCAGAGCAACCAAGTCATGGAAGAAAGACAACAACTACCAGTTCTGGTCAAAAGTGTCATTTTATTGATGGATAATCTTCTGTTTAACTTGAATCAATGTTAATGAGAATGGAACTGACATCTGTGTTTTGGACGGAGTAACTTAGTACCCAGAATGTGAAGTGCTATGAAGATATTTCAGAAATCAATTTCTTGAAAACTTAGCATTGGTTTCTAGAACAAATGGAGTTCAATCTATAGCAAGAGTGGGCAATTACTGGCCCTCCAGGTGTGTTGGACTTCAACTCCCAGAAATCCTAGCCAGTTTACCAGCTGTTAGGATTTCTGGGAGTTGAAGTCCAAAACACCTGGAGGGCCAGTAATTGCCCACCCCTGATCTATAGGATGTTCAATTGTATAATCATTTGGTCACTCTTAATTTTCTAGTGGTCTTGAAGCTAATCAGAACAGTCCAGCAGTTATTCTGTTAGCTTTATGTTTCTTCTTCTAGTACTTCGTTGTTTCCAACAATGGTTAGTTTAATATCTGTAGGAGGCCTCAGAAGTAAGGGCAGAAAGGAGAGCACCTATCCCCACTTCTTTATACATATCATATGGTGGAAACAAGTATCCATTCTCAGAATTTAATGATTCAATTTATTACAGCTAATACCTGTTGGTCAATTTGTTTCACGCGTATTTGCCAATGAAAGCCATAACTAACAGATTAAGATTGTGTCTCACTCTTCTTCAAAGGTCTGGAAGCAAGGGTTTTTGTGAATAGTTTTTAAAGTAGTGAAACATACTAAGGCATCTTCTTACCTTTAAGTATCTTTAATCTCGGTTGTAATTGCCTTGTGGATCCATTCAGTGTAGTTAACATTTTGCCATTGCTGAAGTATTGGTACTACCTGGTACACTGGAGATTCAAATAGTGCCATGCTATAAGTGTTTTTTTCTTTCTTTCTGTAAGGCTAACTATGAACTAACTTATTCATCTCCAACTTGCAGCTAAGGCGACAAATAAAACCCACTGGGAATATTGCAAGACATAATTTCAGATGTGTTTAATTAATTTGGCACGTTATCCACAGATACTGATCAAATGGGACCCTTTTCCCCCTTTTCCAGAACACATGTTGAATGGTCGAATGGATTTCACTTATCCTGGGAGTATTGGAAGCCTGACCCGGACCACGACTTCCAACTACAACCATCTAAGTCCACACATGCACCATGAGAGAAGAGTAATAGAAAACTCATCTCTGACAAGGGAGTACACATCAATGGTGTCTGGGCAAGGTGAGTGTTGAGGTGAATCTTATCCCATAACCAAAGCAATAATAATGTTCTCTCCAATCTTACATTAAAAATATAGCTAGTCCTCCACACTTACAAGTTTGAATTTTGGAGATTTGAGTAATATGCTCCCTCTAGGAATCTCTAGATTCTCCATGGTGACTCTGTGGACAACTTCTGACAGAAAGTGCCCTGGAGGACCTAGAGGTTCCTAGGGAGGACACTTCTCTAAGAAGTTGCCAGAAGTTGACTGCAGAATTTCCCTAGAAAGATCTTCTTGAAGATAAAAAGTAAGTTTTTTATTCAAAGTTTTTCCATTTTTGCTATGGTTCTGCTTCCACAGTCCCAACAGTATATTTTTAAAGAAACTCCTGTTAGTTAACATGAAACAAATATACAGCAGTTCCAATTACTGGTTTTTTTCCCTCTCTTTGTTCCCCAGCCATATTCATGTTGCCCATATGTGGCATTTTGGGGACACTCCTATGGTTCTTGGCCTACTCACAAGAAGTTAACCTTTTTTATACTCTTTGTTATACTGAGAAAGAGCTAAAACTGACATGTTCCCAAACTCTTCTGTTTCCATTAGCTGGTGGGGCTGGCATTGATTCCTATTCCTTGTCTATGTGATTACCTCTGCTTTTAAATACCCAAATGTCAATATAGCATTTGGGTAGAGAACGTACTCCCTCCTCTGCTCCTTAGACCTTTCCTTCTGATGCTGTCTGTGAGGAGTAAGAGGTGTGGTGTCTTCAATGGTGACTCGTTCTTTCTCTTTGTTTTGCCTTATCCTATAGACCAGTCCAGAAGGATATTTCCTCCCATACATGAGGATGCTGGTAGGATAGTTCCGATGCCACAGGATGTGGTCTTCAGAAGGGCAAGGGTGAAGGGTTACAATGATGACACTGATACTCGGGAATCTATAGTCATAACTGATGGGCCCTCTTGGATTTCCAGCTACCTAGGTATCGCAAATGGCCCAGCATGGCTAATTGCCTGAATTACAGGGACTCATCCCATAACCATCTAATGTACTCACACATGGTCATACACATGCATGGATCCACTAACCCTTCCTCCAGCTTCACTATATTAAAGTTCATTTCCAGACTACATAATGTCAGTGACTACACAGTGACTTAATGCTCTGACTTCATGCAATCTTCTCAGTCCTTAACTCTCACTCTTAAATAGTCCATTGTTATCCCAATGCATTCACCTTGTTTATATGTCTGACTCCAATGTTCTTTTATGGAGAAGTGACAGGGAGAACAACGCAAAATGTCTCTCTTGAATTAATTTTGCATAACCCAAGGAAACAGTTGGATATCCCACATTGCTCTTAACTTTTCGTTGGTTGTTTTCAACAACCATGGGCATTTCCTAATTTTCACCATTTCCCCATTGCTTTTGAAACTGCCTTCTTCATGCAGTACAAGCACCTTCCACACATCAGAAGATAGGATTCGCTTATGTCAGGAAAAGGTGCTTTCTTGCCTGTTGAACAACCCTTACCTATATTTATAGCTCATTTGAAAGTAGATTATAACATCTGCCCAGTCCCCACCTTCATTCGACATAGAGAAAGTGGCTGCTGGCTGAATAGTGACTCTAGGCAATCAACACCTGCCATCATGAACTCCACATTAACTAAATGGGGCATCTGGATTGGAAACAAAAGGCCATCAAGATATCCTGACGAAGCAGAATGTCCCAAAGTGAGAAAGCTACTAATAGTTACTTGGCTAGTTCTTTGATTACTATAGATCAGGGAGATAGAGATGCCTGTGTTGAAGAGGTTTTAGTTCAGCAGTGCTTCCTCCATGTCCAAATCTTTGGATTGCCCGCACTGATCGCAGCACCATTTTCTTTCTCTATGCAGGCATGTCAGAGCAAGGCACACAGTCCAGGGTGCATTATGCCATTCCCCAGAAGGCCAGGGGCCGCACTCACTCCGAAGATGTCCGTGAAGCACTGAGCAACCTGGAGACAGTGCTTCAGGGTGAGTGAGCGTCACCTAGCCTCTGCATGGGACCTCACTGAGCCCTGAAGATAGGGGCAGCAGAAAGAGGAGCTTGCTTGGTGAAATCACATCTCCCTTTCTTTTTTCTGCTGAAATAAATTAATGGCATCTATGAGAACCTTATCACACAATGCAAGTGTACTGAAATTGCAGCAGGGTAACAGCAGGACTTTTTATGTACATGGAGGTGTTCCATTTTTGTTGTTTTCCTGGTGGGAGACTGTCGTAAGGCATTTCTTTTCAAAAGGCTTGTGTGTGTTTGTGAAACAAACACTATCCAGGTTGTCACCCACCGGGAGAGCTGTGAAAGGGGACAAAGTATGTTATAAGTCTCAGCTGTAATTGCACTTTGCCTGTATTGTGTGATAAACTCTTAAGACTACAGAGTCTTCAAGCTACATCTCTGTAATTTGAAATGTATGGTCGTGGTACTGTTTTCAATTCATTCGCTATTTAGTTTAGCATACTCCTCAGCCCAGCTCTTCACCTCAGCATCTAACGTGCTTCTAGCTAGATTCCAGTCCAATTAGTGGACTTTCTTTTTGATGGGATATTCTGCTTGTTCTCCTTGGACACAAAAACTTCTGGCATGTACTCATGTGTAACGCCGCTTTTGGTCCTGCTCCTTGTTGTCTGATCCAAGCCCATGACTACATTTTTAATCTTTGCTTCAGATTCCAGGATGCAGCAAGGTGTTCCTGACACTCCCACCCGCCTGGTGTTCTCGGCCCTGGGGCCCACCTCACTGAAAGTCAGTTGGCAGGAGCCACACTGTGACAAACAACTGCAAGGATACAGCGTACAGTACCAGCTTCTCAGTGGAGGTCAGGGAACCTCTCTGTCTTGTCTGTGCAGGGCAAAGTCATGTGCCATTAGTCTACCAAGAAAAATCTGTTTTGTCAGATAGCATAATGGCAGAATGACCAATGTATAGTGTGTAATTTCAAATCAAAGAGCACAACAGCTTTATCACCTGTTAATTTTGGAAAAATTACTTGCTATATCATTATTAATAATAATATTATTATTATTAATATTAACATTTCCATCTGTCACAAGATTGCCATCAACTGTACAGCAGGTGTTCTGAACTGCTTCTATTGACTTTTAAACATCCAAAGCTAGGTCTTGGCCTTCATTCATTAGCTCAGAGATAAGGAAACATTAATTTTTTGTCCTGCACCTCCTAGAATCTGACAACCAGCATAATCATGCTGGCTTGTGCATTCTGTAAGTTGGAATCCCTCAAAATTAAATTTCCAAGGTCTTCAGTTACTCAAGATGCATAGAAAACATCACAATTTCTCCCCACAGGGAGGAGAGGAACTCTGTTGGTTACGGACATTAAAAACATGCAACAAAAGAGAAAATGTGCATTGCTCACGCACTTCCTTTTTCAATCACAAATTAGCCCACATCTGCTTTTGCCTCAACATTAGTAGCAGTCATGCTATTGAGAGAAAGGAGAACAGTACAAAGGTGTAGTTTATTCAATAAATAATAGCAAGAAGCTAAACATTTCAACAGAAAGTATATTTTACGCCTCTTTTGGTAACATTTGAATGAATGATCTCTGAATGACAGGAAGAAGATATGCAGCAGAAAAAAATATATGAGTTGAGAGTTACCTATATTTATTTTCCCATCTAGTTCTACTAGTCTTGAAGGGCCACTTTGCATAAGATTAAAATGGCTATCCAGAGGTAAATATGGCATACAAGACAATGTACTGTAAATCTCATGACCTCATGTATAATGAGAGTGCTCATGTCCACATCACCATACCTAGGCATGGAAGAAAGCCTCCAGGAGGCACTCCATCACAAGTTGTATCGGTTTGCCGGTGGAAGCAGTGCTTGAGCCTTGAGAGTGACTGATGTGTCTTCTTCTGCTCCCTAGGAGAAATACGGAGGTTGACTCTCCCCAATCCCACGCAAAATTCTGTGGTGGTGGATGACCTGCTACCAAACCACTCCTATGTCTTCAAGGTGAAGGCCCAAAGTGATGACGGATGGGGTCCAGAGCGAGAAGGTGTGATTACTATTGAGTCACAAGTCGATCCACGCAGTCCTTTGAGTCCTGTTCCAGGTAATGTGGCCTCCAGTTCTCCTTGTTATAGAAGAGTTTTAGTATTCAAATGTATGTACTGTTTGTATGCCACTGCCTTCCACTCTGTTGTTTTTCTCTGTTATATTGTATCCTTCAGGAGTACTTTCACCTATAGTAGTATTTACCTCTTTGAGAATTTCAAGTTGCCTTTTGGAAAATAAAGTTTCTACCTCCCATTATTTCTAAGAACTGTAGGCATTTGAACAAGACCTAAATATTATAACGGCAGCCAATCCCATCTTATCTTAGAAGTTTAGTATGGCCAGTTCTGGTTTGTACTTGGATAAGTGATCACCAGTGAATACCAGGTGCTGTAGTTTACTCTATGTAATTAGCGGGGTTGCCATAAATCAATAGGTGATTTGAAGGTAGAAAAACACAACTAAAGACTATAGAGCTTTGGGTAGGCATTGAGTTTTTCAGCATGTTCTATACAGTATATTTCTCTCCAGTTTATGGTGGGGGGATTTTTTAATTTTATCTAGCTATTTATCTAACATGAAATATTTTTAAAGGGGGGTAAAGAGATAGTAAAGTAAAAGTAACAATAATAAGCAAATTATCCTACATTAAAGGTGAAGTTAGTAAATAAACATAACACGAGTCATACAGGGCAGCTTGTTACACTGAATATGAGGGACGTCCCCTTGTTGCTGTCCTAAGAACAATTGTAAATAGAAACGTGAACATTTTGATTTATTGATGTAATGTTTCAAAATGAGTAAGCTTTTAATATTTAAAATTTGTATTATATATCTAAATTGTTAGATATATAGGAGAATCAGCTGATAACAGTGGGTCAGCACTAGATTTAGACTTAAGTTTCACCACCAAAGCCTGAGTCTTGTAGTTTGTTATATTTTATTTAATTATAAGTTCTAGATATAGAAATGTTCAAACATAAATTTCATATTAGAAAAAAGAAATAAAGTCCATGCACTCTAAAATATAAGTTTGAATATTATATAATTGGAGATTCCAGGTATGAATAAATCTGAAATTATGTATGTACCTCAGTGCTTGTTCATTCTCTTTTCTTCTTTAAATCTCTGAACTGTTTTCCTCCCTAATACCTCTAGGTTCACCGTTCACCTTGAGCACACCCAGTGCTCCTGGGCCTTTGGTGTTTACTGCCCTGAGTCCCGACTCTCTTCAGCTGAGCTGGGAGAGACCTCGCCAACCCAATGGCTTGATTTTGGGTTACCTGGTCACCTGTGAGACACTGCATGGCGGAGGTAAGTTAAAGTTCTGAATCAAAATACAACTCAGATAATTTCCCATACATGCAAATGCGGGAGTGTTTTAATTGAGTATTTCTGCATGGCAGGGTATTGGACTGGATGGCACTTATGGTCATTTCCAGCTCTATGATTCTGTGATTCTATGATCAATAAAGCAGATCAGGGGAGTCATTCAGCTCTCTTTAAGTTTCAGATCTCTAACAAATACACAAAAACCACTGGATTCAAATGTTTGGCAGAACAAGAGTGGCTAAGATAGATAACTGATATAATTGATATCGCTTATTCTCAGGGATTTTTTAAAAACTTTATGCTTCGGTTTATTTAGGAGAACCCAGAAATATATATGTGGAAGGAGACAACCTAGAGACCACCCTGACAGTGCCTTACCTGAGTGAAAATGTTCCATATAAGTTCAAAGTGCAAGCAAAAACCACTCAAGGATTTGGACCAGAAAGAGAGGGGATTATCACCATTGAATCTCAAGATGCAGGTATGCTTTTTCACTGATGTCATAATATACTCAATTATTTCAGCTACATTTGATCATAGAACAATTGCTGTTCCTTTAAAGCAAAAAAAAAAAGGAAATTTAAATTTATTTATTAACTAATTGATTAATTTAATTAATTAAGGAAGATGGCTTTAACCAGGATGCTTTCAAGTTTTAGGCAGGGTCAAAAGCAAAAAGGTGGGAACAAAAGTACCAGCATATTTTAGTCAAAGGTTATTAGTTCCAGTAATTCACTACTTAGGAGAGGTGTTTTTGACTGGAGAGGGCAGGATATCCAAAATCTGTATAACTACCAAGTTGAGGACCTGATGATTCCTAGAGTGGTGTTATCTCAAGTAAAGAAAAATAGCAGTTTTTATGGCTTTTTCACTTTTGCAGAGGTTTTGTACCTTTAACCTTGCAAAAGTGTATGACATGCTGCATAGATTTGAGTAAGGCTGAAACAGTCATCAGGAATTTTGCTGAGGTCCTTGATGCAGTTTACTGAATGAAATAGAACTGAAAAACAGAAATGGGGAAGAGTTTTTGGGTGTACAACATGCAGCGTAGTATGTGTATTTAGGTGTGAAGGAATTTCATTTTGTTGTGACACTTGAGGAAGTGCCTTACTGTATTTCTTGCAATGTTAAGCATAAGTTGCCTTCTTTCTGGAATGTCAGTGAAGTGGCCCCGTTATGGAAAACTATGACAATGTAAAATTTGAAATAATTTTATTTAAATTTTAAAAAAGAATGTCAACACATTATTTTATATTTTCAAATGTGTTTTTCCCCATTTCTTGCTAATATTGTTCCAAAGTCAATTTTAATGACTTCAGATAGAATAGGCATTTAGATATCCAGGATCTGGTTTCATTTTTCCCATCCTCATCTGTTCTGGTTCAGGTGTATTCTCTCAGTTTGGAACTCAGCAGTTCTCCAGAGAAGAGGTATACAGCATCCCCACAGAATACAGCACCCTCACAAGTATAACTCCTTCCCCACTGGATCCTTTGTACACAGGTAGGAAATGTGAATTAGGGGAAGGGAAGATATTCATGAACTATTGTGCTTGTGAGACCTCTACAAGAAGAGTGCTACTTTCCCTCTAGAGCAGTGGTTCTCAACCTGTGGGTCCCCAGGTGTTTTGGCCTACAACTCCCAGAAAACCCAGCCAGTTTACCAGCTGTTAGGATTTCTGGGAGTTGAAGGTCAAAACATCTGGGGATACACAAGTTGAGAACCACTGCCTAGAGGATGCAATGGAGGAAGAGCAAAAATATGCTTACACAAATGCTACTCAGCTTTTGTTGAAAGGAATGTATCTCTGTCCATTGATAGCCAAGCATCAAACATCTCTTAGAAAAGTGACATACGATAAGGGACTTAAATAAAAACAACGTGGTCATTGTTTCTGAATTAAACCCTTTATTGCCTGGGATCTTCCCAAGAGATTTTGATGCTTAGAGAAGCAGAGCTTGCGGCACTACTTCCCTTCAAACCCAGGTGGATTCTACCTAAAATCTGCTGTCCAAGATGGCTGCCTCATACTTTTCATAGTAGGGACCAGTCTTGTTGCTTGACTGGCAGTATTTATGAGGATGCAGCAAAAATCACCATTTTGGTGCAAAAGAGGCCAAATGGGTCACTGAAAGAAATGCACTGTGGTTGTGTTCAGCATATACAGTAGTACTAACATTTGAAAAAGAGCCTTTGCATTGCTTCAGGTCTCCCAACTTATGATCCCTGTTATCAGTTTACAATTCATCCTGCCTCTCTGGATCTATAAAATTAATTAAAGGTATCATCTACACCAGTGGTTCCCAAACTTTTTTGGCCTACTGCCCCTTTCCAGAAAAAAATTTACTCACCACCCCCCTAGAAATTATTTTTTAAACAATTTTAATAGCAATTAAACAGAAAGATATCTGTATTAATGTTTCTACCTTTTTCGTAAAATTAAATGTTTTAATCTGTTTTAATTTAATGTTATTTTAATTGCATGTTGTTTTTATGGCATTGAAAAAAGAAGGGGCCAGCACTGGACAAGCGAGGCCCACCTTGAAAAGCGCCTCCCACTTGCCCTGCCCCATGCCAGGCCCAGCAAAGCACGCTTGCGAGGAAGTCCCCATTGGAAGAGGCAATGCACAGGACTGCGCCGTGGGCGGGGTTGACGAAGAGACGCGCACTACGGTTTCCACGGCAACGCATGCCCGGGGATCGCACGCTTGCGACTGTTTCCCTGCAAGTTGGAATCCCCGGGCAGGCGTTGCCATGGAAACTGCAGCACGCGCCTCCTTCCTCTCGTCAACCCCGCCCACGGCACAGTCCTGTGTATTGCCTCTTTCTTCCAACGGGGACCTCCTCACAAGAGCGCCCTGCAAGTGGCAAGCAAGCCTGGCTCACACCACCCCCTTACAGAGGTTCAGTGCCCCCTTGGATCACCCCACCGCCCACCAGGGGGCAATAACACCCACTTTGGGAACCACGGATCTACACTATAGAATTAATGCAGTTTGACACCACTTTAATTGTCATAGTAAAGAGCCATGGAGTCACGGGAGTTGTAGTTTGATAAGATGCCAGCACTCTTTGGCAGGGAAGACAAAAGACCTTGCACAACTACACTTCCAATGATTCCACAGCATTGAGCCATGGCAGTTAAAGTGTTCACAAACTGGATCATTTCTACAATGTAGGTGCAACCTTAGTATCTGCCAACTAATACTTGCATGCGAACAGAGGCACGACTAACATGATTTCTGTATTGTCCCTTCTTGTTCCAGATGGCATGCTGATGACCACACAGAGAGTGGAGGGTGGCAGCACTCTCACCAAACAGGTCACCCAAGAGTTTGTCTCCAGAACCATGATGTCTAATAGCAGTGGGACATTCTCCAGACAGACAGAGAGGCAATTCTATGAAGCTTGAGTCAGGAAAGAAACTGCAAAAGGGTGTTTGACTTTTTGCAAGTGGATGGTTGCAAGCAGGCTGGTTCTATGGCCCACTTCCAGACTAAGAAGGACATGACGTGTGCTGCATTGCATCAGCTCTTGAAGCGATTGCAGTTCCTTTCGAAATGCCAATGGGTGGAGGCTGCATGTGACCCAGGAGGTATCTGGGACACTATGAACAAAGTTTTTAGCAAGACGCTTGGCTACCAAGGGCTTTGGGTTAGATCTGTTTATAGTCATGTCCTTGACCGTCTCATGCTTTGCTTTTCGCTGCTCTTTCCTGTTTGACTACACAGGATTGAATTTGTTTCTAACTCCCAAATTCCCATCCTGTTTTTTAATAGTTGTATTTTTAAATTCAATCCGTTTCCAAGTCTCCATTCCTTCTCACTCCAAATCTCTAGGCATAGCATCTCTGTGTCAATACCATTATCCTGTCCCGTCCCCCCCCCATCCCCAAAAGAAGTGCTATGCACTACTAGGAGAAAAAGCCATACCTATTCCAAATTTGTCATTTTTATAAATGCACTCCTTGTAGTCAGGGGGTGGTGTGTTATTTGTGTTCTTTTCCTACATGTGTCAGCAAAAACCCTTTGTCTATAGTTTGGTATTGATATAACTAATTAGAAAATTCATTTGCACAGGATTTACCTACGATGCTTTATAGTGCAATTCTATCTTATTATGTAGGAGCCCCCGGTGGCACAGTGGGTTAAACCCTTGTGCCGGCAAGACTGAAGACCAATAGGTCAGATGTTTGAATCCAGGGAGAGCATGAATGAGCTCCCTCTGTCAGCTCCAGCTCTCCATGCGGGGACATGAGAGAAGCCTCCCATAAGGATGGTGAAACATCAAAACATCCGGGCGTGCCCTGGGCAACGTCCTTGCAGACTGCAAAATCTCTCACACCAGAAGCGACTTGTAGTTTCTCAAGTCACTCCTGACACAGAAAAAATGTAGTCAGCTCCAGCTTCTAATGCGGGGACATAAGCCTCCCACAGGATAGTAAAACATCCAGGCGTCCCCTGGGCAACGTCTCTGCAGACAGCCAATTCCATCACATGTAATTTCTCAACTCGCTTCTGACACGATAAAAATGTATTTTGCCTAATATGCACTCATACATATAAATTTGGGGGGCTGTTATTTTATGCAGATCGTCTCATCACCAGCTTCCTTCCTTAGGGATGTACATTTCTCATGGCATTACAGTCTTGCCAGAAGAACGATCTGGGGATTCAAACCGATGAGGCTTTAACTGTGGGATCTGCCTTCTCATTGGAATGTTATAGATGACTCGGACATCATTCTCTATTCTTCGAGCCCTATGCTTTCCCACAGCTTCTTCCAAACCAAAGAAAATCTATTAAGAAGGGAAAGCTGGGTGAGCTAGGTAGTGTTTTTTCACTGATAATGCTAAAAGCTGCCAACCTGAAAACATTTTAAACCAAAATCCACATTATAGTTGCTATTGAATTCCAGTTGTAACTCTCCCTGCCTTGTTCCAACAGGTTTATTTTATTGGTGTATATCAGTGCCATGGGCTTTAGCCCAAGTATAGCAAAGTTCTGTCATACTGTCTGCTCTTCTTTCTTCCTCACAAGATGCAACAACTTTAACCTAAATTATGTAGGCTCCATCGTTCGGTGTTAGTGGTTTGAACATCAGTCTACAACTCTAGAGAATACGGTTCGAATCCCTGCTGAAACATGAAACCCACTGGGTAATCTGAGGCAAGTCACACTCTCTCAAGGAAGGCAATGGCAATTTTTTTCAAGACAGACAGAAGTGGCTAACCAGAGATTGGTAAAGAATTTCAGGTGCAGATCCAGGCAGGAATTTAAAATACGGAAATCAAAGCAGAAAATAATGTTCCTGGCTTTGATACAGCCACTGAGTTTCCAATATGGAGTGACTGTTTCACCTTCCTTAGAACAAAAAAGTAGTGTTTTCCTTATATGAATGTCTTTATTTATTTATATGTATGCAAATTTAACAAACAAGCCAGATGGTACAATCTCCCAGGTTTTTATGCTAGCACTTTTCTAATGCTTGGAAGCCATCCAGAATCTAGAGGAAAGACTCCCAGCTGAACTCTACTGAAGGAGATTGCCACGTTGTGCATTTTGCGGCTTTGGAATAATGTAGCTCCCTATTTTTGTATGGCTATTGCAAAAAGGAGACGTTTTCGAACCCTTTCCTGAAGAACATACAGGTTCTGTGCTGAGAAAATCCAATGCAAGTGCTTTTCTTAAAATACAGTTTACCAATCTTCACAAAGTAATGCCCAATGTGCAATAGATAAACTGGGCATATACCCTACACCTTTTGCAATGCACATTGTTGCTATAGATCAGACCTGGGCAAACTTGAGCCCTCCAGATGTTTTGGACTTCAACTCCCACAATTCTTAACAGCCTACCGGAATTGTGGGAGTTGAAGTCCAAAACACCTGGAGGGCCCAAGTTTGCCCAGGCCTGGTATAGATGATTTTTTGTTTCCTGGGCAGGGATGTGTAAAGTTTCCTTGAAAAAGTTTGAAAGCCATTATCATTACCAATGTTAACACCTCTAGCACAAATCTTTCTCTCCCATTTCTCTTGACAATACTAGCACCAAGCTTTCTTGCATAAGCATTTGTGCAATCCAAAAGAATCTTGAAAATATATAGAGGAAACTCAAGAAGGTGAACGTTGTTTTGGGCTGGGTTTAGAAATGCCGGTAATGGTTGCTCTTAGTTTCTGTCTCTTGGAATCTCATTTTGGATGTTATTGCCAACTGCTTCGTAGCAACAGTGCGGGTCTATAAAATTTCCCAGGTCATCTTTCCAAAGGAGATTATTTCTTTGTATATCTAGACATTGAAAACTAGGTCCAGCAAATAAGTTACTTCATGGTTACTTTATATACAACCCTGAACAAAGTATTTTATTAGAAAGGGCTATCTACAGAATGTAATAAACATCCTTCTGTAAAGTCACCTTCCCAGTTGCAATTACATGCTGCGCATTATAGTGCTTTTTACTCAAGGAGCCCCACAGGCCTTAATATTAACCAAAGAGCCCATTTAAAGGAGAAATTAGGCCAGACATCAGCAGTACAGTGGTTCTAATACAAGTTTTTAAAGGGAATGTGTTTTCTGCTCATATAATGGAAGAAACACAATAGAATATAAATTATATTTTGTCGCCTGTTATGGCTTGCAGAAATTGGTGGCATTTAATACATATGTGGTGTGAATAATAAAACGGTCTAACAGCTGGTATTCTGTACCAGATGGCTTTCTATTGCACTTAATAAACAATTTCTCTTTGATTCCAGCTGGGTTTTTTATTTCCAAATATGCCTAATGGAAAAAAGGCTGGCAGCTGGGGCTCTTGGCAAAAATAGGTCTATACATTCTATGAAGAGCTAGGCAGGACTAAGCACATAGATTTCAATAAGCGCAGGCACATATAGTTCAACAAAGGATGGGGGTTACAGAAGCAAGTACTTTATATTTAGATAGATAGAAGGAAATACTTCATCATATTCTCATCTAGATGTTTCTCAAAACAAAACAAAACATTTGATGTCTAAAAGGACCTAAATTGGATAGAAGAATCAGGCCAAAGTAATAACAACGCTTATTTATAATGCCTTTTCCATCAAAGAGTGGCATATCAAACATGGACATAAAAGAAAATAAAACAGAACAGTATAATTACACATAAAACGCCCAATATCCCCAAATCACTATCCATCTCAGCAATTTTAAGCACAACTCATCAGTTCAATCTGGTGAACCAAAGCTCTCCAAATGAAAATTGGCAAGATCTTCCTCCAGCTGGAGATCCAGAAGAAGACCACTGCATAAATGTGGATCCTGATTTGGAAAGGCCTGCAGCTTTGCAGAGACATGCACATTGGTGGAACAAACTATAATCCTTTGCCTGTGGATACTGAATTCCTACATGGTGTACACTATGCTAACCAAGCTGCCAGGTACTGGAGAGATTGGAGTGCAGACCTCCAAATATCAGAACCAAAAGTTTGAAAGAGGCCCTGGACAAAACTACTAGTCAAAACTGGACAAAACTACTAGGAATCTACCGGGGGAGGTTTGAGATATATTTTGCTTACAATCTATAAGAAAGGATCATATTTTTGCATCACAAGCTTCCAGATGTTGCAGCTGGAATGCATATAAGATTCACTGAACAATTTTGGAATACAAGGCTGTGACCCCAAGGCAGGAAAAGAGCTGGCGACAGATACTGTAGAAGTTTTAAGCTTTGTTTAAAGCCACAAAACCTGGCAAGGTTGTACCTGGACTCCATTTGCTTCTGAATCATACTGGGCTCAAGATCTAGAGTTTTCTCTGAAAGCCTGTTCTCTCTCTCTCTCTCTCTCTCTCTCTCTCTCTCTCTCTCTCTCACACACACACACACACACACACACACACACACACAAATATATTCACAGAGAGAGGGGGGGCAAGGTCTTTAATAGAGAAGAACCTGGTAGATTGGTACCACTAAGATTTCTTCCAGTGTGGTTTAAGCATGGATGGGTAATTGCTTTAAACTGGGAGGCGACCTTTTTACTTGAAGACTATAAGAGGCAGATCTTGGATAGCACAACAAAAAGGCGAACAGCGAGGGGGAGGGGGCAGGAAATGTATCACAAAGTGAATAATAAAGCATTTAAAAATATATTATTTTGGAAAAAGCCCAATATGCTGTGGCTGACATGCTTTGTTTTGTTATCCAAAGTAAAAAGTGAAGACTGTTTACTTGGAGATAACTCCCTGCTTTTCTCTGCAGATATTAAAGAGACACAGACATAGTCTGTGGGGGAGAAGACTCGATCTGTGTCCCTTTAACATGAAATTATGCTTGTAAAATCCCTATTTTGCTGGATGGTCCGAGAACCCAAACCCATTCTTTTGGCATCCTCCTACCTACCAGAGTGCCTGTGAAGGGACTTAAGTATTAGAGGTACAGACATCATGACTGTAAATAATGACATATGTCTCAATCATCCATTTATTCACAAATACACAAGTCTTGCCCCACAACAATAGAGCAAATTAGGCTTTCTCAGATGATGAACACATCCTCTCCCAGAAATGTTAAGGAAGAAAGGGAAACATTTCCTATAAATCTGATTTTTAAAGATAAATTCCTTGGCACGTTATTTTGAGGTTTTTATTCCAAATGGATGGGGAATCGATTATACTGGGCTGAAGCTTTGTGAATTCTCCTAATCCCTGATAGCAGCAGCAGCAGCAGCAAATCCTTGCATGGAAGTCAAGAGTTTGTTTTCAAGGCAGGTGGTGTACTTTAGCTCCATCAGAAGGTTTTGAGAAATAAAAAGTTGGTGTCCCACTGTATTTTTCCTAATGATAAAAAAAACCAAGAATCAGAATCTATAATTGTTTAGATGTCAAAAGTTTGTCTCAGGAGAGAGACCTGTCACGCCAAGACTTGAACTGTGCAATAAAGCTAATCCACAATTTCAAGGTGACCGGGAAGTCTTTTCTGACCTGAGTAACAATTCTTTCCAAGTTAACATGTTGGAGGCTGTTACGCCACACCACAGAAGATGAGCTGCCCTGACGTGTCTGGTGTATCACAATCACTCTCTCAATCTGCACCCACTATAATCATTGACACCAATTGAGATCTTTCAAAAACTTCACTGTATCTGCAGAGTGAGAATCCCATCCCTAATCTCCAAGCATGGAACGATCACCAATAACAGATAAGGCTAGGTCAGGAAACATCCTGGAGTTGTATTAGGACTTGCTTCAACAAGGATGGGGAAAAATTAACTGCAGGTCTCATGTAGCCTATAGCTCAATGGTTCTCAACCTGTGGGTCCCCAGATGTTTTGGCCATCAACTCCCAGAAATCCTAACAGCTGGTAAACTGACTGGGATTTCTGAGAGTTGTAGGTCAAAACACCTGGGGACCCACATGTTGAGAACTACTGCTCTAGAGCTATTTATGTAGCCCACAAGATCCCCCCAAAAGTGCGGAGAAGTATTTTTGCCCTAAATGCTTCCAAAGGGTTGTAGAGGGAAACTCTGCCATGTTTTTGGCCACATTTTCTCCAATAAAAGGACATTTCCTGTTGAAAAAATATCATTTCCTGGGGCCAGAAAGGGCCAAAAATGTGGAAATATTGCTATCTATCTCTTGTTACATCATAACACACAAGAAACAAGAAACCAAAACAATGAGCAAAGCAATGAGCATAAGAATAGATACCTGTAAATAAAATACTTTCCTGGTGACAGAAAATGTGATAGAAGATGAAATAACAACCAAGATCAACTTTTCTAGTATATCAGATGAGCTTAGGGAGAACCAAATGGTGTTGTTTCAGGGCATGGAAAGGTAATGAGCATAACTCATTTTTGAACTAAGGTCTCTGGAGTGGTCAATCCTTTGGAGGTTGATTTGGTAGGATAATTTCTCCATGAGTGTCACAATCAAAACTCTCTGTAACCAACTAGAGAGCCAGTCTCGCATTCTCTTGTTTTGCTGCCAATAATAAGGTGCAATGAGTTCCTTATGCCACAGCTTGCCATTTGCTCATGTGAAGATGGACAAAAGAACAGAGCTCCAAACTATATATACTGGTTTGTCATTCTGGAGGAAATATCTAGAACCTCTCTCCAAAGGATTCTGACTAAATGACACTTTTTTAAAAAAAAATGTCAGGAGCGACTTGAGAAACTGCAAGTCATTTCTGGTGTGAGAGAATTGGCCATCTGCAAGGACATTGCCCAGGGGACGCCCAGATGTGTTACCATCCTGTAGGGGGCTTCTCTCATGTCCCTGCATGGGAAGCTGGAGCTGACAGATGACTCCCTTACTTCCCCAGATTCTAACAGCTGACTTTTCAGTCAGCAATCCTGCCGTCACAAGGGTTTAACCCATTGCGACACTGGGGGCTCCATGGGCACAATAACCATATACGAAGAAAATAACCTAATTACTTTATTTATTTATTATTCACTTTTATAAACCGCTCCTTCCTGCAGGCTCGGGGCGGTTTACACAGTACAAGTACATAGCACAAAGCAGTTTAATACATCCTACTAAAGTATAAAACATAAAACATTAAAAGCGTAGAAATGCAACTACCCCTAAAGGCAAGCATCCTCTCCACCAGAGAGAGGATAAAGATGTGTTAACCTTAGAGAGTTTGCAAGGCTTTAAATACTATCTCTGCAGTGTTTTAAACTCTTGTACTTTATGCAAGGCTGAGAGGGATTTAAATGATGGGAACACTGAGATTTTGACCCATTCTGCTTCAGTTAACTGTTACATTTAATTCAAATTCCCACCGCACTTTTAAACCTACATGAATATGAATAATCTAAAAGTGTGTGTGCATGTGTGTGTAAAGTAAAAGTCCATTGGAAGCAAAATTGTGGAATAAGCGTAATTCTGTGAAGAGTGAAATTGCTCTTTGTGTTGCTAGAGAGCAAGAAAGATTTCTAGTAAAGCTGGAAAACTGGTAATAATGAAGCTAAGAGATTGGTTAACCAACTATTTTTGTTTGAACACACCTGGCCATAGGGTAGACTTGGTGGAATAAAACTCCAGTTCTATAAACTCCCTCCTCTCCCTTACTGTTTGCTCATTAACTTCTGCACTAAACAGAATTATCCTTGAAGGGATATATTAGAGAACGGGAATGAGCTAGAAATATAACTCATCTGCTCCACTCTCATAATGTTGAGGAAAGGCTTTTGTAGGTTAGACTATGTGAATAATCTCGCCATGAAAAAAGCCTCTTTTTTTGCATCTGGCCCCAGCGCAGGACTCAATCATAAACTGCATTTCTGCCCAACATGGATGCAAATTATGGTAGTGTTCCAAGTAGTTTTCCATTACCAGTATGTACTGTACATACCTTGATGTGTTTCACAACTTTCTCGGCTGCTCCAGATTCAAGCAGGGTGACAGTGCAACCTCCGAAGCCACCGCCAGTCATTCTGCTTCCAAAAACCCCAGGGACTTCCAGGGCAGCAGAAACAAGCTCATCTAGTTCTGGACAGCTGACTTCGTAGTCATCCCTGGAGGTGGAGAAGAGGAGGAGAAGTCAGTGGCTGCCAAGACTGTCACTGCTAGCAAAAGTGAAAAGCAATGCATTTCAACCCACTAACCTGTGGTGCCTTGTGGTGACTTAACAGAAATATGTCAACAAGAATCTACCATTGCAGAAGTAGACAAATCCAGTCTTGGGCAAAAATTATCCTGAATAAGATCAGGAGGGCACTAGGAGAGAATCCACTTTTATTACCACTGTGTTCATTGGTGAAATTATTATTATTACTATTTTAAAATATCCAAATATGATTGAGAGCCAGTGTGGTTGAATGTTGGGTTTATGACTCTGGAGATCAGGGTCTGAATCCCTGCTAGTAATGGAAACCCAACAGGCGACCTTGGGAAAGCCACACTCTGTCAACCTCGGAGGAAGGTCATGTCAAACTCTCTCTTAATACATCTTGCAACAGGAAAAAAAACCCATGATATGATCCCCTTACAATTGCCTTAACTTGGCAATAAGTTGAAGACAATCTACAACAAAAAGGTTCTGTCCAGTATATGGAAATCACTATTTTCATTTAAACAGAAAAGTATCCTCAAAGTACATTTGATGAGCTTGTATATATGATTAAATTGCTTGTCAAAATGTTAGGGAAAAAGAGAAGGTTTGTTGTGGCACTTTGTCTGCAATGTGGTTTTCAAAAACTGCATATTTTCCAAACATTATTGTGAAGTCTCTCTGAGGTATGGAGCTTTGAGTACTGAATTCGGAGTTCAGGATAGCAAGGTTCAACTCCTCCTCTAGCCATGGAGACTCTTAGAAGGAAAGCAATAGCAAACCTTTTTGAACAAACTTTGTCAAGAGAATCCCATGAAGCGATGGATTAAACCCTTGTGCTGAAGGTAGGCAGTTCAATCCACAAGACAAAGTGAACTCCCGTTTGTCAGCTCCAGTTCCTGCCAACCTAGCAGTTCAAAAACATGTGTACCACTTTGGTGGGAAAAGGCAGAGATGCTCCACGCAATCTTGCCGGCCAAACAATCAGGAGATAACAACACAGGCTCCTCAGCTTAAAATATGCAGGAGAGCACCTCCCCAGAGCCAGAGATGAAGCACCACCTCCAGAAGCCCAAAATGAAAATTAGCCTTTGTCTTTGTGTGTGTTGTGTGTCATTTGTATATGATTGTAAAAGGCATTGCATGTTTGCCTATTTATGTAAATGCTGTAATCTGCTCTGAGTCCCCTAGAAGAGAAGGACAGGTTATAAACAAAGGGTATTATTATTATTGCCTTGAAGGCATGCAATAAAATGGCATATCCCTAAAACAAAGGTACTCATTTACAGAGTGACAGAGTTACCTTGCTCAAAACAGATACATAAAAAGAAAACTATAGATCTGTAGCTTAGAATATCAAATTACACTGAGATAAAACATTGAAGAAGTGAGTGGACTGGTAATACCTCTGCTGACCTAGCAGAGTTGCAATAGTCTGCAGGTCAAGTATACATACAGCAAACTGCGGTCTCGTAAGAAGGCTATATAGAACAATTCACATGTTGAAATCTAGGGTCATGTATGAAATGGCTCTTTTGAAAAATTTTCTTAAAACAGTACAAAAAGAAAAAAAAACCCATTATCTGTATGTTAATGTTTTAACAACTCTGGGATATGGGCTCACCTCAAGGAATTGTGACTCTCCACCATCAGCTGCCCAAACTGCCGATAGTCCTTGGACTGTAGGGCTTCCACAGCCTTGGCAGTGCGCTCTATCTCTCCAATCACATGCTTAGCTCGCCGGTACACTTCCTCACTCAGGAGGACCTTTGCCTCTAGGAGTTTTGGGGGAGGGGAGGAGCAGGGAGAAACAGTTCAGTTAGACAGGACTGAGAAAACAACTCACATTTCAAACCATACCCTTCAGAACTGGAGTGGGAGCCTCGAGGAGTCAGTTCCCCAAGCTTCCCCATGCCCTAGAAAATACCCCCAGACAAATACATTCACTTGAAAAAGAACACCCACCACAGGAAATCCCACTAATCCCAAATACCTTCATTTCCATCTCTAGTAACTCTCAAAGTGAATAGTACACATACTGGCTACAAGAGGATATTAGAGGTGAAGTGGGTTCCTTTCTCCACTCTATGTCCCACCAGAGTTTAGAAGAAGTTGTGATAGAATGCAGATGTGTGCATGTTATACATGAATGAAGAAGATTGACCCTTTACTCTTCATACCCCTTTGCTCCAAAGGCAGAAAGTCATATAGAAGGAAAGAGGGAGCAACTCACTGCAACTCACTCTGCTATTTCATTGGCTTTTATTAAACTAGACTTACTCTCCAAATCTGCCAAAGTGGCTTCTCTCAAGCTTGACCTTCTGAGCACCTTCACTGCCTCTTCACACTGGTGTCGACGAGTGGGATACTCACTGCCTGTCAAGGTGTGCCGGACATTGGAGTTGGTGATGAGAACAACTACATTTGGGTCAGCCAGAGGGACCAGTCGAGTCTCCAGTGACCTGCATCCACAAGATTAAAGAGCACAAAGATATGACGGTTTTGAACTTCAAGTTTGCATTCTGGGTGCTTCTGTTTATGGGTGCATATTTATGTTTTTACAGTACATGACATAAATGCTTTCCTACTTTAACATTGCCCAATGAAGGTTCAGAGAATCCTTCCCTGTGCTGGGAGACAAAGGCACAATGGAGAAGAGATCTGTAGAACTGTATGAAAAGGCCTCCTTCCTTTACTACAGCAACACACACCCTTACCATCTATGACAATAATAAAAAAACCTTTTTTTCCTAACCTCTCTCCCCGAAGGAACTCAGGGCAGCTTTCAAAGCAAAAGGCAAACATTCAATGCCACATACAATCATAAAAACACAATCCTCTAAATGGCCATGTTCCAGAAATATTACCTCCTGCTCCTGATGTTTCGCCCGCATCTATGGCAGGCATCCTCAGAGGTTGTGAGGTCTGCTGGAAACTAGGAAAATGGGGTTTATATATCTGTGGAATGTCCAGGGTGGGAGAAAGAACTCTTGTCTGCTCGAGGCAAGTGTGAATGTAGTAATCAGCCACCTTGATTAGCATTGAAAGGTTTGGTTCTTACTGCCTTGGGGAAATTCTTTGTTGGGAGGTGATTAGCTGGCTCTGATTGTTTCTTGTCTCCAACAGACCTCACAACCTCTGAGGATGCCTGCCATAGATGCAGGCAAAACGTCAGGAGAGAATGCTTCTGGAACATAGCCATACAGCCCAGAAAACTCACAACAACCTGATACAGGAGCAGCTTCCAATTTTTACTCTGGCAAGCCTTGTTGCTGAGCAAGATGATAACATTTTAAAAAAAAATCCAAGAAATTTTATCTGTCTGGCCTGTACTTCCCCTTTGCTTTTTGATTTTGTTGTTCTTTCTCAGAAGGGATTGTGGAAAGGCTGGGGGCAGAATTGCTCCTTGGACGCTATGTGTTATGGGTTACAGAAAGAAAGATGAATGGCAGACAGTGGCAAAGGGAAGAGATTGAGTCATTTGTGGGAGTGAAAAAAAGAGGGGGGTAGTCAACAAGAATGAATAATGCAGAAATAGCACTGAGCCCCAAATCATTTCCACCGTTTTCTGTCCCAATAGAATACCGGTTTCACAGAAATAAAAAAAACAACACACAACCCAGTGATTCTGGCCATAAAAGCCTTCAACAATAAACTGAGTGATAGATTAAAACACGAACAAAAATCTACATGTCAGACATATCTGAAGTGAGCTCCACATGAATGATGATGTATACAAGTACACAAAGAGAGGGGACCCAATGATCCCTCACAAGGATAAACCATATGCACAATCAGCAAGGCATATATAAAGTCCTTGCAGAGGTTAATATCCTCACCTGCAGTCTATCAGCAAGGCATGGCCCTCCTTCCCCATCACAGAAATGAACTGGTCCATGATTCCACAAGGCATCATTGCAAAGGTGTGTTCTGCTTTTTGGCACACTAAGGCCTTAGCAACTGGATCCCCATCATCTGTGATGAGGAAGAGAGTCAGTGTCAAGTAGGTTGGTTCTTTTATGCCTGGCTTCACATTAGACTTGTCCTGGTGAAAATAAGGGTAAGCATGCCAATTTCAGTTGGATTAGACATATGGATTAGACATACAATCGGGAGGATGCTTTTTAAAAAGCTGCCCTTCAATATATATATTTTATTCTATACACATAATAAAAGTGAAAATATGTGTGTGTGTGTGTGGCTGGGGTGTCCACTTAAACAAAGAATTGTAATTCCTTTTACAACTAAAATACTGCTTGGGCGGAGCATAAACGAACTGACAAAGTTACTTGTGTTGAGTAATCATAATATATTCATTTTCATATATAGTATTACTCCAAATAACATCTTAATTTCTACGCACAATTCAAACACAAATAAGAAACTTACACGCAGGTAAGTGGGAACGCAAAAAGTCTATATGTACAGTATATATTTTCTTTGGAGGAAAATTCTCTCCGAGTGTACTCACACTAGGTAGTTCTAGAGCGTCCTTATTAAACCCAAATCGCCATTGCAACAGAAGTCCAAATAAATCTTCTTGTGTTCAAAAAGTCATATAATAATCCAAATGGATAACGCTCCAAAAGGTTGATGGTAAGGTATAGCTCTCCCTCCAATGACATTGCAGAATGTGGTCATTTCAAGTCCTTACTATTATCAGAAATGCCAGGGATTGAAACCAAGACTAACTGTGTGCCCAGAGAGTGCTCTTGTACTGAATTATGGACCCTTTCGGTCTATTAAATGTACCTGACTAGTGGCAATAGAAGTCCAAGACTGATTCTTACCTGGGCAGAGCTGCTGCAGGAAAGTGTACACAGCCACTTCCAAGGAGGCTGAGCTTGAGAGACCACCACCCAATGGGACATTACTGCTTATGACAGCATTAAACCCTGGGAGAGGATGAGCTATAGAAAAATAGAAAAACAACAAAGGGGGAAAACAGCCGTTTACAAAAAAATAATAACAGCAAATTACTGGTTTGCTAGTAAAACTGAATTATTGACAAATAATGCAGTAACGTCAGAGCCTACCTTTATAATGCTGGACAACTCCCTTTATATAGTTAGCCCAGTGTGGCTCTCCAGGATTCAAGGTAACCCCTTCCTCTGGAACCGGGAACTGCACCTTTTTAGGCTCTTCAGCTTCTTCTGCAGTTGTGACAATGGATATTATTTTGTCTTCTCTCGGGCTCCCAACCATTACTGTACTCATCTGCAAGGCCTGAAGGAGGAGACAATCACTGAATCCCTCAACGTATAAAACAGGGACAATGGTTATGTGAAAGCAATTTTTCAAATAGCGTTTTTCACCATTAGTTGGACATGGCCGCAAATTAAGAGCAGGGTCTGGGAATAAAAGACAGGAAAGGCCATGTAGATGTCACAACAGAAGAAGAGTTCGTTATTTATTCATGGCATTCATATTTCATTTCCACCAATGAGTTCAAAGCAGTGATTTTCCCACCTGTCAGGTAGGTCGGGCTGAGAGAATTTAACGGCCTAAACGTCACCCAGCGAGTTTCAAGGCAAATTGTGGCCTTGAAATTAGATCTTCCAAGTCCCAGTCCTAGACTCTTAACCACTGCACAACTCTGTACCAGACTCTGTACCACACTAACTAACTTGTTCCTGCTAGCATGAATAAAGTTTTTTAAAAAAGAATTATTACATGAGGAAGTCATGGGGACCTATATGCCACAAAATGCTACTAAATTAGTGCTTCTCATATGTACTACAAGCAGTCCCAGAGTTACAAACATCCCAATTACAAGCGACTCAAAGTTAAGAATGGGGGTGAGACAACAAGAAGAGAAATCAACCCTTAGGAAGGGAAATAATAATAGTAATTTACTTGTAACCCACCTGATCTCCCCTAGCGGACTCAGAATTATTTCCAATAAGTAACAACAATGGCAAACATTCAATGTCAAAAACAGACAAATGACAATTCAAAAACAATAGATAAAACAATCTCAATATGACTTATAAAAACGAAAATATAACAAAAAAATTAAACAAACATAACACAGAGAATCCACTCCCGGAAGAGTTAGTATCATGGGGAAAAGGGGTCTCTAGAAAAGCTTTCTCACCAATCCTTGTTTCCATGGCAAGCCAAAATTTTCAAAATCAAAGTATCACAAGGTTAGAAAGTGGGGTGAACAGGGGTACAAACTGCAAAACAAACCCCACAGGGGTGGTAACCCTTCCCTATACTTTGCAAAGTGTACATATACATATAAAAAGTAAAGATTTTCCCCTGACATTAAGTCTAGACGTGTCCAAGTCTGGGGGTTGGTGCACATCCCCATTTCTAAGCTAAAGAGCCAGCGTTGTCCATAGACACCTCCAAGGTCATGTGACCAGCATGACTACATGGAGCACCGTTACCTTCCTGCCCGAGTGGTACCTATTGATCTACTCACATTTGCATGCTTTAGAACTGCTAGGTTGGCAAAGCTGGGGCTAACAGCAGGAGCTCACCCCGCTCCCTGGTCAAGTTCAACAGTTTAACCCACTAGGGTTAAACTGTTCAACTATATATATAGGCTGGAGTTTCACTTAAAATATACTTGCTCCTACGTACATACAAATTCAGTTTAAGAATAAATTTACACAATCTACCTTGTCTGTAACTTGGGGACTCCCTGTAATGAGAAAATATTTTTCCAACATCTTCTAAGATCCACATAGTAAAAGCAATGGTATTCCCCGTAGTCGCCTACAGATTTGAAGGCTGAGCGAAGGAAGAGAGATGCTTTTGAACTGTGGTGTGGGAGAAAAGTTCTGAGAGTGCCTTGGACTGCGAGAAGATCCAAGCAGTCCATACTTCAGGAAATAAAGCCCGACTGCTCATTGGAGGGAAGTATAGTAGAGGCAAAGATGAAGTACTTTGGCCACATCATGAGAAGACAGGAAAACTTGGAGAAGACAATTATGCCGGGGAAAATGGAAGGAAAAAGGAAGAGGGGCCAACCAAGGGCAAGATGGTTGAAGTGACTGGCTTGACCTTGAAGGAGCTGGGGGTGGTGACGGCCCACAGGGAGCTCTGGTGTGGGATGCTCCATGAGTTCACGACGAGTTAGAAGCGACTGAATGAATAAGCAACAGCAATGAACGACAGTGACTTGACCACCTATTTACTAAGAAGAAGAAGAAGAAGAAGAAGAATCATCCTCTTTTCCTCAAAGGAGTTTACACTGTTAGAAATTTCCAATCCTCTGGAGAGGGCTTTCTCTCTATCCCAACATATCCCACTCAAGTGCGTTTCGTGAGAACACGGCAGAGAGCCTTTTTGGTGGCTGCTCCCAGACTGGAATTCCCCCCCAAGAGAGACCGGGAGGGCCCCACCTCTGCTGGCCTTTCGCAGGCAGGTGAAAACGTGCCTCTGCCCCCAGACATTTAGGGAAATATGAGGTTGCTAGGGATTTTTTTATTTATTTTATTTATTATTCGGTTTTATATACCCTGAGGGCTCGGAGCGGCTTACAATAAAGCAATATAACTTTGTTGTTATGGGTGAGATTTTCATGGGGAGGGTGAGTTTTAAATGTAATGTTTTTTGTATTTATTGTATTTGAACTTTATATCCCTTCACAAATGTTTAATTATTCTTTTAAGTTTTGTATTTGTTTGGTTTTAAATTTTTATTGGGTTGTGTCATATGATTGTTAGCCGCCTTGCATCCCTACGGGGAGAAAGGTGGGAAAGATGATGATGATAAGTCTGTTTAGCAGTCCATGTTAGCCACAGAATTATCCTCCAGTTACATGTCAAATGTGTAATTTCCTTCCAATCAGCTTTCACCATTGTCTTGCATTCACAACCAGATGAAGAAATGAGAAATACAACTGCCTGGACATTGCTAAGTTTTATATTCAATTATATGCCAGGGAGTGGGGTGAGCTCCCGCTGTTAGCTCCAGCTTCTGCCAACCTAGCAGTTCAAAAACTTGCAAACGTAAGTAGATCAATATACATTGCTTCAGCAGCACATGACCTTGGAGGCAGGGCCGTAGCCAGGATTTTGCTGGGGGGCTGAGTTTGGTTCGGGGGCTGAGACTGGGTGGAAGAGGGTTTACCCTAGCAAACCTTTTGTATTGTTATCCCAATAACCCCATTAATGTGGGATATAATGAGCATGGTGATCAGATCATGATATGAATAAACATAACAGTTTAAATAAAGTACCAGTAAGGCCTTTTCGCGGACCACCCTGAGAATTTCATGCCTACTTGGAGGTGTCTATGGACAACGCTGGCTCTTTGGCTTAGTAATGGAGATGAGCAGCACTCCCCAGAGTCGGACACAGCTAGACTTAATGTCAGGGGAAACCTTTACCTTTTTATGTCTTTACAACTAAAGATTTTGCAGAGTTCCTTCATTAGCTGCCCTTTCAAGTCCTGCTTTCTTCTGATCCCGTGACTACAGTTCCCATTTTGATTGTTGATTGAGTAATGACCAATCAACTATTTCAATAGCATTACTGACAGCCTTTTTGCACATTCCATCTGGAACTTCTTTTTTTGTTTTGTTTTGCAGAGGTTGTTCCAAGTGTTTGCTGTTTCCTGCTAGTCATACAATGTCACCCTGCATTTCTTAAATGGTTGATATGCCTTGCATTTTCAATGCCTCCTTCCTCTTAAGTCTAATGCTGCTTTGCATAAGTACAATATACCTGTGCAGTGAGTGTGAAAAGGCTCTCCATAAATATACTGGGGGGCAGTGCTGCTCAGCTTATCTGATCTGGGAGGATGCCAGGAACCAGCATGCAATAACTTTTGTGCCTTTCCTTACACCACTGTTTCTCTACCTGGGGGTCGGGACCCCTATGGGGGTCGCGAGGGAGTGTCAGAGGGGTCGCCAAAGACCATCAGAAAACACATTATTTTCTATTGGTCATGGGGGTTTTGTATGGGAAGTTTGGCCCAATTCTATCGTCAGTGGGGTTCAGAATGCTCCTTGATTGCAGGTGAACTATAAATCCCAGAAACTACAACTCCTACGTGTCAAGGTCTATTTTCCCCAAACTCCACCAGTGTTCACCTTTGGGCATCTTGACTATTCGTGCCAAGTTTGGTCCAGATCCACCATTGTTTGAGTCCACGATGCTCTCTGGAGGTAGCTGAACTACAACTCCAAAACCCAAGGTCAATGCCCACCAAACCCTTCCAGTATTTTCACTTGGTCATGGGAGTTCTGTGTGCCAAGTTTGGTTCAACTCCATCGTTGGTGGAGTTCAGAATGCTCTTTGATTGTAGGTGAACTATACATTCTAGCAACTACAACTCCCAAATGACAAAATCACGCCCCCACAACGCCACCAGTATTCAAACTTGGGTTTATCGGGTATTTGTGCCTAATGTGGTCCGGTGAATGAAAAGACATCCGATATTTTACATGATGATTAATAACAGTAGCAAAATTACAGTTATGAAGTAGCAACGAATATGATTTTATGGTTGGGGGTCACCACAACATGAGGAACTGTATTAAGGGAACTGCATTAGGGAGGCTAAGGAACACTGCTTTACACGATGAGCCCCTGTGAGTGCAGAATACCTGCTTCCTCTTCACGCAAGCCCAGGAGGTGCCATGCATTCTGCTTTGGGGCAATGCAACCAGACTCAACCCCAGTGATGGTGAGAGGCGGCGCGTGCCAGTCAACGCCTGCTGCTGCTGCCCAAGGCTTTCGCCTCTATTGCTTTCCTTGCACGCACGCGCGCACACAGACCCCTTACCATCGGCAGCACGAAGCCCTGGTTGTAGTCGGTGTGCTCTCCGATCAGGTTCACCCTCCCCGGAGCCGAGACCGCGATGCGGGGCTCCAGCCCGAAAGTCCCCTCGAAGACCCGGCGGGCGGGCGCCAGCAGCGAGACCAGGAGCCCGGGGTGGTCCCTCGGCCCCTCCATGGCTCCCTCCCAGCGCTAGTAGACTCACTGCCCTCCGACTCCTTGGATTGCCGGGACTGCCACCCAGCGCCCTCCAGGGGGCGCCAATCCCCGCCTCACTCCCGCCTCGCCTCGCCTCGCCACGTGGGTCTTCCCCTGAGGCTTCCTCATTCGCAGGTTGACGTCACGCTGGCTTGAAGTACTAGAGGCACAGCAGGCCCATCAACTCTGCAGTTTGGAAGGAACCAGTTTAACTACTCTGGCACATTCCTTTGGAATAATAATAATTATTATTATTATTCCAAAGGAATGTGCCAGAGTAGTAAAATTATTATTATTATTATTCCAAAGGAATGTGTCAGAGTAGTAAAATTATTATTATTATTATTATTATTATTCCAAAGGAATGTGTCAGAGTAGTAAAATTATTATTATTATTATTCCAAAGGAATGTGTCAGAGTAGTAAAATTATTATTATTATTATTCCAAAGGAATGTGTCAGAGTAGTAAAATTATTATTATTATTATTATTCCAAAGGAATGTGTCAGAGTAGTAAAATTATTATTATTATTATTCCAAAGGAATGTGTCAGAGTAGTAAAATTATTATTATTATTATTCCAAAGGAATGTGCCAGAGTAGTAAAAATTATTATTATTATTCCAAAGGAATTCCAAGTAGGAATATTCCAAAGGAATGTGCCAGAGTAGTAAAATTATTATTATTATTATTATTATTATTCCAAAGGAATGTGTCAGTGTAGTAAAATTATTATTATTATTATTATTATTATTATTCCAAAGGAATGTGTCAGTGTAGTAAAATTATTATTATTATTATTCCAAAGGAATGTGTCAGTGTAGTAAAATTATTATTATTATTATTCCAAAGGAATGTTATTATTATTATTATTGTCCAGATGTAGTAAAATTATTATTATTATTATTCCAAAGGAATGTGTCAGAGTAGTAAAATTATTATTATTATTATTCCAAAGGAATTCCAGATTAAGGAATGTGTCAGTGTAGTAATTAATTAGTAAAATTATTATTATTATTATTCCAAAGGAATGTGCCAGAGTAGTTAAAATTATTATTATTATTATTCCAAAGGAATGTGCCAGAGTAGTTAAATTATTATTATTATTATTATTCCAAAGGAATGTGTAGTAAAAAATTATTATTATTATTATTATTCCAAAGGAATGTCAGAGTAGTAAAATTATTATTATTATTATTCCAAAGGAATGTGCCAGAGTAGTAAATTATTATTATTATTATTATTCCAAAGGAATGTACCAGAGTAGTAAAATTATTATTATTATTATTATTATTCCAAAGGAATGTGCCAGAGTAGTAGTAAAATTATTATTATTATTATTATTCCAAAGGAATGTGTCATATTATTATTATTATTATTCCAAAGGAATGTGTCAGAGTAGTAAAATTATTATTATTATTATTCCAAAGGAATGTGCCAGAGTAGTAAAATTATTATTATTATTATTCCAAAGGAATGTGCCAGAGTAGTAAAATTATTATTATTATTATTCCAAAGGAATGTGCCAGAGTAAAATTATTATTATTATTATTCCAAAGAATGTGTAAATTATTATTATTATTATTATTATTCCAAAGGAATGTGTCAGAGTCAGTAGTAAAATTATTATTATTAGAATGTAAAATTATTATTATTATTATTCCACACGAATGTTCCGGAGTAGTTAAATTATTATTATTTTTATTCCAAAGGAATGTGCCAGAGTAGTTAATTATTATTATTATTCCAAAGGAATGTGCCAGAGTAGTTAAATTATTATTATTATTATTCCAAAGGAATGTGCCAGAGTAGTTAAATTATTATTATTATTATTCCAAAGGAATGTGTCAGTGTAGTTAAATTATTATTATTATTATTCCAAAGGAATGTTATCATTATTATTCCAAGTTAAATTATTATTATTATTATTCCAAAGGAATGTGCCAGAGTAGTTAAATTATTATTAATTATTATTATTCCAAAGGAATGTGCCAGAGTAGTTAAATTATTATTATTATTATTATTCCAAAGGAATGTACCAGAGTAGTTAAATTATTATTATTCCAAAGGAATGTGCCAAAGTAGTTAAACTATTATTATTATTCCAAAGGAATGTGCCAGAGTAGTTAAATTATTATTATTATTATTATTCCAAAGGAATGTGCCAGAGTAGTTAAATTATTATTCCAAAGGAATGTGCCAGAGTAGTTATTATTATTATTATTCCAAAGGAATGTGCCAGAGTAGTTAAATTATTATTATTATTATTCCAAAGGAATGTGCCAGAGTAGTTAATTATTATTATTCCAAAGGAATGTGCCAGAGTAGTTAAATTATTATTATTATTATTACAAAGGAATGTGCCAGAGTAGTTAAATTATTATTATTTGGAATGTGCCAAAGTAGTTTATTATTATTATTCCAAAGGAATGTGCCAGAGTAGTTAAACAGAGTAGTTAAATTATTATTATTATTATTCCAAAGGAATGTGCCAGAGTAGTTAAATTATTATTATTCCAAAGGAATGTGCCAGAGTAGTTAAATTATTATTATTATTATTATTATTCCAAAGGAATGTACCAGAGTAGTTATTATTATTATTATTCCAAAGGAATGTGCTAGAGTAGTTATAATATTATTATTATTCCAAAGGAATGTACCAGAGTAGTTAAACTATTATTATTATCCGAATGCATCTCCTCCTATGAACCTTCCAGGAACTTAAGATCGTCTGGGGAGGCCCTGCTCACGATCTTGCCTGCCTCACAGGTGTGTTTGGTGGGGACGAGAGACAGGGTCCTCTCAGTGGTGGCTCCTCGGCTGTGGAACTCCCTGCCCAAGGGTATTCGATCGGATCCCTTCCTTCTTACCTTTCCGGAAAAAATGAAGACCTGGCTTTTTGAGCAAACGTTTGGAACTTCAGTGTGATCGGGTAAACTCAAATAGGTATATGAATACGGAACGGCTAAAACAATGTAAACGGACGAGGAATTGAACCGGAAGACATTGGTTTTATAGATTTATATAGTTTTTATTGCTTTTATGTATTTATGATGTAATTTAAATGCTTTTAACTGTGGTGTATGCATATATATGTTGTTGTTCATTCATTCAGTCACTTCAGACTCTTCGTGATCTCATGGACCATCCCACGCCAGAGCTCCCTGTCAGCCGTCACCTCCCCCAGCTCCTTCAGAGTCAAGCCAAGATACCATCCATCCACCTTGCCCTTGGCCCCTCTTCCTTTTTCCTTCCAGTCCCCCAGCATAATTGTCTTCTCTAAGCTTTCCTGTCTTCTCATGATGTGGCCAAAGTACTTCATCTCATGATGTGGCCAAAGTACTACTATCCTTCCCTCCAGTGAGCAGTCAGGCTTTATTTCCTGAAGTATGGACTAGTTGGAACTTCTTGCGGTCCGAGGCACTCTCAGAACTTTCCTCCAACACCACAGTTCCAAAGCATCTATCTTCCTTCGCTCAGGCTTCCTTATGGTCCAGCTCTCACATCTGTAGGTGACTATGGGGAATACCATTGCTTTTACTATGTGGACCTTCATTGCCAGTGTGATGTCTCTACTCTTCACTATTTTATCGAGATTGGACATTACTCTCCTCCCAAGAAAGCGTCTTCTGATTTCCTGGATGCAGTCTGCATCTGCAGTATATACGGTATATACGCATATATATATATATATATATATATACACACATACACACACACACACACATGGCATCTAATTGTGCTGGTTTTGTACACCGCCCTGAGTTGCCTTTGGGCTGAAATGGGTGGGATAGAAATGACATAAATAAATAAATAAAATTAGTACACAGCAAACAAGGTCACTCTGCTGGCTGTTGTATTGGATTGCACATCGGACACTTCCCTAGTGTCTAGGACTGTATGATGTATTGGCGAATAATGCGTCCAGATCCCAGTTGGGTGGCCTTTTGCAGCTGATAGATGGTAAGTTTGTCACCATCAACTGTGTTTAAGTGCAGGCCAAGCTCTTTAGGCACTGCACCCAGTGTGCCAGTCACCACTGGGATCACCTTGACTGGCTTGGTTATTATTTTACTGACACAAAAACACAGTATGTCACAGCAAACGAGATATATATGCTGGATTTTGTATTATTATTTCTTGCCTGACGCTCCTGGCTCCAAGTTGTTACAACATTTCAACAGAAAAGAGGAAACCATGAAAATACACAAAATCTGGCTACCAGTATTTAAGCATTCAAAAATCAGGACAGTAAATAAAAAGGACCACTTAAAAAATGGGAATTCCAGACAAGAATCAATCAGGGCCAACTAACACCTCTCAACAAAGGATTCCTACAGGCAGGAAGCTGTCAGGCTGTGAAGCTGCAAGGCTATTCAATGCTTTGCTGTAAATAGTTTTATAGTTTTTAGCTAAGAGTTTAATTTTTTCAGTTTTTTTAAAGTGTGTTTTTATACTCTCTGTAAGCCGTCCTGAGCCCTCGGGGAAAGACGGCATACAAAACTGAATAAATAAATAATCAAACTGTCCAATTGCAACATTCACACTTGCCTCCAACAGAAAAGAGTTCTTTCTCCCACCCTGGACATTCCACAGATATAAATACCTACTTGCCTAGTTTCCAACAGATCTCACAATCTCTGAGAACACCTGTCATAGATGCATCATCTAATGGTGATTTAATCAGTACAGTGTTCCCTCGCTCCACTCCGTTGGCGCCCCCTTGTTGCGGGGGAGAGGCTTGCGTACCCTAATGAAGTTGTGAGCTATGCTGGCGGTGGCATAATAGCCACCGGTAGGGGCTCCCATGCTAGGCAGGTCACAACCGAAGGGTCTGACAAAGAGCGTCAAAGGGCAGGATGGCCTCATTAGCCTTTTGGCAACCATCCTAGGAGAAGGAAAACTCTAATTTCATACCTGGGCAGATGGTGCTTGTCTAACCCTGTAAGATCAACCATCTAAGAGAAGGAAATTAACCAAACCTACGACCTGAGGACCTTGCTGCCACCGTCCTAAGCTTGCTAGGCCCCGGCAGATGAACCTTTGGTTTAAAGGGTGAGGCCAGTTCTGTGCACGCTGCGCTCCACCAGAAGAATCCATTGCACAGGCTTGAAGGACACATCCAACTTAGAAAGCGTGGGATGAGTCCTTCCTGAGTCTTCATTCGCGAAGAAAAGCCAAGAAGTTCCCTCACTACTTTGTGGTCTCGCTGTTTTGCAGATTTAATCTGTATACCTTTATAAAACGGAATGTGTGTATGTGTGTATGCGGAGGGCGGAAGGGCGGAAGGGCAGCTATTTGCATAAAGTCCTTTGATTGGACAGCCTCGCCACTCCAAAATTCTAAGACACCAGACAGAGGGCATTGATAGCCACTGATTAGCCAGCATCCCAGAATCCAGGCCTCTACATTCAAACAACAGGATTTCTTCCCACTGAGGGGAAAAAAGCCAGCATCCCAGAATCCAGGCCTCTACATTCAAACAACAGGATTTCTTCCCACTGAGGGGAAAAAAAGCCAGCATCCCAGAATCCAGGCCTCTACATTCAAACAACAGGATTTCTTCCCACTGAGGGGAAAAAAGCCAGCAACCCAGAATCCAGGCCTCTACATTCAAACAACAGGATTTCTTCCCACTGAGGGGGAAAAAATGCACCATCAACATTCCCCTCCCCACTTGGCTCTGTGAAAACAAAATGGATTCCTGTATTCTCCTCCCCTCAGCTTTTAGAAAACGGCTGCCTGCCATGCACCCTTTTAAAGTTACCAATAGCAGGCCATAACATTACAGGCCCCAAAATAGAGTTTAGGGCAGGATGGCCGATTTAATGATGGGATTTGCATCCCAATTCACTTCCCAGAAAACATTGTAGCCCTACAAATCCCCTTCTCCCAGATAGGCCCAAAAGAGGCATCCATCTTCCCTCTTCAACACAGTGTCAGAGAAAGGCAGCTTCTGACAGGATCTTTAGAACAGGCACTGCCACTCTACAAGGTAAGGCCCTACTTCACTCAAAAGACACAAGAGAAAACAAATACCTTTCTCTAATGCCTTTTAATGCTTATATAAATAATTCTGGCCCAAAGCCCCCTCACCCAGCCTCATTGGACCTTACTGCTAATTCCATGCAGGCCTTTTCCATTTTTTTTTTACTCCTTTCTGTTTTACACCGGTATACTTTCACAGGCCAGGGCGGATATGTGGCAGCCACTTTCACAGGCCAGGGCGGATATGTGGCAGCCACTTTCACAGGCCAGGGCGGATATGTGGCAGCCACTTTCACAGGCCACAGCGACCAGCGGGTGATGGACCTGCACCAAACTTGGTACACATAACCCCTATGACATGACCCACGTATTATGGGATTTGTAGTACTTTCCAAGACTTTGGTTCCCACAGACCACTGAGGCCACCAAAAAGGACCAATACAGACACACTCAGCACACACAGCCCCCATGACCCACTCTACGTCCTGGTGCAGTTCGGAGGAGGGTGGGCCATGGATGATGGGACTTGAAGTGCCTCTACTCACTTCCCAAGTCCGCTGCAACCCTCATCCAATCACTGATCAAGACCAAACTTGGCATACATAACCCCCATGACTGCCTTCACGTCCTGGTGAGGTTTGGGGAGGACTGACAATGGATGATGGGATTTGTAGTACTTTTTACACCCTCTGTTCCCACAGACCACTGTGGCCCCAACAAACACCGAGAAAGTCCACACTTGGCACACAGAGCCCCAGTGACCCACTCTACATCCTACTGAAGTTTGAGGGGGACAGAACATGGATGATGGGACTTGCAGTACCTTCCCTCACTTCCCAATCCTGCTACAAACCTAATCCAATGACTGATCAACACCAAATCTGGCACACAGAGCCCTCATGACCCACTCTACAGCCTGGTGCAGTTTACTGTGAGACGGACCACGGATGATGGGACTTGAAGTACCTTCACTCACTTCCGAAAAACAATGCATCCCTCATCCATTCACCAATACAGACCAAACTTAGCACACAGAGCCCCCATGACCCAATCTACATCCTACTACACTTTGGGGGAGGGGACACACAGAGATGATGGGACTTGCACTACCTTCAGTAATTTCATGATACCACTGCAACTCCCAATAATGATGGATCAAGACTAAACTTCACACACAGAGCCCCCATGACCCACTCTACATCCTGCTGCACTTCTCAAATAACCCGGGCAGGGCCGGGTCCCCAAGCTAGTATATATATATATTTGCTCTTTTGTCGGGGTTTGCGGCCGCTCTCCGATGCCCTTTCCTCCTCAGTCCTCCCTCCCTCCAGCCTTGAAGGGCCCTTCCTTCCTTCCTTCCTTCCTTCCTTCCTTCCTTCCTTCCTTCCTTCCTTCCTTCCTTCCTTCCTTCCTTCCTTCCTTCCTTCCTTCCTTCCTTCCTTCCTTCCTTTCCTTCACTTTATTTTAAGTTTATAAAAACTTTAGTGTAGAACTACTAAAGTAATGTATAAATATTACAATAAATAGAGCATCCCTACATCGCGGTTTTTCACTTATTGCGGGAGGTCCTGGAACCTAACCCCAGCAATAAGTGAAGGGAACACTGTAATTTATTTATTTTATTTTTTTAAATCCATTTTAAATGGCAATTTTATGTAAGGTATTCCAAGTATTGTCCCTGGGCAGCCAAGCCAAAGATCAGAGTAGCAAGGCTTGCTTACAGTTTCTCTTGCAATGTCATAACATTTTGGACTTCAACTCCCACAATTCCTAAGAAGAGCACCGGCTTGTTAGGAGTTGTGGGAATTGAAGTCCAAAACACCTGGAGGGCCCCAGTCTGCCCATGCTACTCTGTTACAGCTACTCTGTCGTTTCGAACTTGTTGCGTCAACATTCCTAAAGCAGAGGAATGGTCCACGTGGAAGAGTGGGGGAGTACATCCACGCTTTCCCCCCCTTTTTTTGGGAAAAACGAACCCTATTCGGTAAAAACCTGTTGTGGCGTTCCCAGTCTAGTTTTCACCCACCACCACCCCTTAAACCTCGGCCTCCTTGCCTCTTTTTCGCCCTCCGCTCCTTCCCCATACCCTCGGGAAGAATGGTACCTCCCAGAACGCCGCCTTCTGTCTGAGGGAGGGTTCGGCATTATAACACCGGTGTCCGCCACTAGGGGGAGCCCCGAAAGCCGCTCCATTGCTTTCCGAAGGGCTGGCGGGGAGGGCGAAGCATGAGTGCCAAAGAGCCGCTGCTGGGGACCCTCAAAGGTGAGAGAGAGGGCAAGTGGGGCTGGGGAGGAGCAGGGGAGAAGGCTGGGTGGGGGATAAGAGAGAGAGTGTGTGAATGAATGAAAGAATGAGGGTGAGAAAGTGGGGTGTAAATAAATATAATAATAATAAAGATATCCACACAATAGCAACAATAATAAAGATATCAACAACAACAATAATGGATGTGCAGTCCCAGGTGACAGCAGGATTGATGAGAAGCAACTGGAAAAGCTTACAAGATATGAAGATTTAAAGATAGAACTGCAAAGACCCTGGCACAAGCCAGTCAAGGTGGTCACAGTGATGATTGGCACACTGGGTGCAGGGCCTAATGACCTTGGCCTGCACTTAAAAACAATTGGCACTGGTAACATTACCATGTCAGCTGCCAAAGGGCATCTGGGAAGTGTCCAATGTGTGATCAGATACAAAAACCAGCATAGTGATCTTGTTTGCTGTGTACTAATCTTGTTATGTATCAAATAGTAGTAATAATAATAAAGAATAACCCTCACAATCTCTCAGGATGCCTGCCATAGATGTGAGCGAAAGGTCAGGAGAGAATGCTTCTGGAACGTGGCCATACAGCCTGGAAAACACACAGCAACCCTATCATTGACTTATATTTTTGTCCTTGCCAAGGATAAACATTATGATAATTGTGTTCAGATGTTATAGCGATGGGCACATCGTTTATACCACGAAAGGATGTTTGGGATGGAACTCTCTTTTTTTTGGTAAGAGCATGTAGGGAAGTTATATCCACACACCCCTTTGAGTCCAACCTCTGTCACCATCCCTAATAGGAAAATATCCTTAGTTCTTGTCTGAAGCAGCTTCCACATCCCTCCTGAACACCCAGCTATCTCGGGGGCCAGAGAAAGAAGCAGGGAAACGAACATTGCTTCCTTACTGCTCCATTGGTTTTATGACAACTTTTATAGGAACCACTCGCAGGGTGAAACACAGCTCTTCCTTATACAGAGGCAAAGAGCTGAAAGCTGTACAATGTACAAGTTTATGCATACATATTTAGAAGTGATCCCTGTGTGTTGCAACCCTATACTCATTTACATTAAACTCTGTGGGGCTTATGTTTCAGTAGAAATAAAAGTTTTATGTATTTTACTTGTATTTATGTGTTTGATGTAATGCATTTTATTTGATTGTATATGTGGTATTGGATATTGCCATGTTGTAAGCCGCTCTGAATCCTCCTTATTATTTATTTTTATTTATTTACAATATTTATACCCCACCCTTCTCACACCGAAGGGGACTCAGAGCAGCTTATAGAACACACATATGGCAACCATTCAATGCCAATTATACAGTTAACAAGGACAGAAAACACGTCACCGACAGAGGTAAAGGCAGTTTTTCCCATCTTATTTCCGGCATGTTGAAGGTTGTGTTCGACTCTGGCCACCAGGAGGGGTGGGGTGCTATCACTCCATCTTCCATGCTGAGGAGCTTTTCCTATGATCGATGTTCTAAGGGCGCCTTTATTACCTCCCCGCTAAAATTGGTACCTATTTACATGCCTTTCGACTTTCAACCTGCTGGGTGGGCAGGTGAGCTGGGGTTAACGGCAGGTGCTCACCCTAACCTGGGCTTGAGCTGGCAACCTTTCAATCAGCAGGCTTTTTCTGCCGCACAATGGTTTAGCCTGCTGTGCTAAGCCCGGCCCCTTGTGGTGAGAGAAAGCAGGATATCAATATAGTAAACAAACAAACAAATAAATAAAATTTTGTATTTTATTTTTGTATTTTATCAGTGTTAACAATAGGAAGGGAAATAATTTAAGTATCCCAAGCTTTGTAATCCAAAAAAAGCCATTTTGTATTGTGGGATTGTCTTACAAAGGACATGTTGAACATTGCCCTGTAAAGCACCATTGATACTTATAATGCTGGGTGACTCTTTCAGTAAGTATCTTGCTCTTATTCTAAAACATGCCGACTGTAATAAAACAATCAATATGTCTTTTTTCTCACAGTGGTTACTGGACTATATAAATTGTAGCTTCCATAAATGATGAACACCTTGAAAGCTAAGATACTGGTAATAGGCTACGTTATTCTGCCTTATAATAAGTCACCATTCCTTAGCTATCCACTTGGGAACCCAGTTGAACACAAAGTCATTTGGCATCTTCTATTTCTTGTTTGCTCGTATTATACTATTCTGTGCATTTTGTACCTTTTTTCACAGCCTTGGGTTTGTATAATAAAACTATTTGTGTGAGAGTATATACGGTAGTTCAACAATACATGGATCGCTGCAAAAGCCTCCCCTTTGGTGTTTGTGATGGATTGTACTGTAAGTTATTGTTGATTTCATCCCCAGTGTGTTTTTTTTCTGAGTGTGCCTCCAATTTTCCATCATATCTATATATAGGATGATATTTGTCTAATAATAATAATCTTCAACATAGATTCAAGGGGTATCAAGCTGAGAGCCATTGCTGGGGTAATGGTTACAGTGTTCAACTAGATCTGAATTAAACTACCAACTCAAGGAGTTTATAAACGTTCACGTTTTGTTCAAATTGCTAATGAAATTGGGTTTGAAACAGGGAGCAGAGATTGAGAAAAGACAAATATTCTTACATTATATGACCTTGTATTCTCCACTGTTCCCTGGATTGTTGTGGGGACAGAATAACTGTATACAACAGGCATGGGCAAACTTCGGTCCTCCAGGTGTTTTGGACTTCAACTCCCATGATTCCTAACAGGAATTGTAAGAGTCAAAAGTCCAAAACACCCGGAGGGCCAAAGTTCGCCTATGCCTGGTATATAAGGTACATTTGCACCAACCTCATCATCTGAAAGAAGAGTGTCTTGCAAATATAATAATAAATAACTTGAGATATGAGCATACCTACACAGAGGGAAGTCTTTATTTTACTAGAGAAGGGAATTGTGGAAACACTGGGTCCACTGCATTATTCTCCAATTGGCGAAAGACAAGGTTTCTTTCCTTGCTGGAAAATGTCTTCCTTAAGTTGGCTTGTGAGCGAGATGGGTGGAGTGTGCAATCTAGAGAAAAACCAATATTTGCAGAACCTGAGCCTTCATTGAGGACTTTCTCACACTTTATTTATTTTAAGGATTTCTTTATTTCCCTTTTGGAGGTGGTCTGTAGACATAAAACAAAACATAGTTGTCAAAATCCATTAGTCTGGCTGCGCAGACTCTACTGGCATGGAGGGGATATGCCTTTAAGTACAAGGTGGCTGGCTCATGAGATCATCCCCAATTGATTGTGTTCTTTATTAATTAAATCAAAATGACAAAGAGTCTGGCATTGCACTCTGATACATTATTCTTGCTTTAGGCCTTTAATCAGATAATCCATATAAAATCTGGATTATCTGATTTGAACTGGATTATATGGTAGTGTCGACTCATATAATCCAGTTCAAATCAAATCATGTGGATTATGTACTTTGATAATCTGGATTATATGGCAGTGCAGAAGGGGCCATAGATGCTTCAAATCCATTGGGTTCAAAGAGACTAAGGGTGCATTTGCAATTTAGCATTAATGCAGTTTGGCACTCTCACTCGATGCTATGGAATCATGGGAGTTGTAGTTTTACAAGGTTTTTAACTGTATCTACCAAAGAGGACTGGTGCCTCTCAAAAGTACAACTCCCAGCATTGCATGGCATTGGGATGTCGTCAGTGCCGGAAAACTTTAGTCAAGGACTGAGGGCGGTGACTAGCTGGCTCAGAGCACACAGGCTAAAAATCAACCCGGCAAAAACGGAGATCCTCTGGCCTGGCCGACCCGCCCCTCACTCACCATTACCACTCTTTGAAGGCGTGCCCCTGTCCGCGGCTCCGGCGGTGAAGAGCCTGGGAGTGATTCTGGACGAGAGACTGACGATGGAGGCCCAGATCCAGGCCGCAGCCAAGGGTGCCTTCTCCACCTTCGCAGGGCCCGTCGGTTGGCCCCTACCTACCATCAGAGGCGCTGAAGACCGTGATTCATGCCACCGTGGTCCCGACTTGACTACTGCAATGCCCTGTATGCGGGCCTACCATTGTCCACGACTCGGAGGTTGAGACTCGTCCAGAACGCAGCGGCCAGACTCATCTCTGGGGCACCGCGAGAAACCACATCTCACCAATCTTGAAAGACCTTCATTGGTTGCCCACAGAGTGCAGAGTGATCTACAAACTCATGGCGCTAACCTTTAAAGCACGGCAAAGAATCGGACCTGCCTATTTGAGCGACCGGCTGATAGACCAACACAGCGAAAGACCTGTGCGTGCTATAAACGGTGACTGTATAGCCATCCAGGGGTGAGAGAGGCCCGGTTGACAGAGACCCGACGGAGAGCCTTCTCTGTGGTGGCTCCTATGATCTGGAACACGCCTCCCACCTGCTCTCAGGGCCACATTGGCCCCTACCAGATTTCTGTCTGACCTGAAAACCTGGCTTTTCGGCCGGGCGTTTGGGGATTGACTGGATGGTCTGGAAGCTGAGCCTCTCATGGCTCTCTATATCTATACCTATACCTGTGCTTTTAACTGTTGTACCCGTGGTTTTTAAACAATGTAAGTCGCCCGGAGCACCAGTGGTGGAGGGCGACTCACAAGAAATAAAGTTATTATTATTATTATTATTGAGCAATGACAGTTAAAGAGGTGCTAAACTGCATTAATTATATTGTGTAGATTCTCTCTTAGTCACAGTTAATTGTCTAATTAGGGGTGGCCCTTCATGTGTGGTTGAAATCTCATGTTTGAATCCTAGCCAGGCATGTAGCCGGGGGGCTAAGGGGGCTTCAGCCCCCCCCCCGAAATTCTCAGGGTGGTCCGCCAAAAGGCCTTACTGGTACATTATTTAAACTGTTATGTTTATTCATATCATGATCTGATCACCATGCTCATTATATCCCACATTAATGAGGTTATTGGGATAACAATACAAAAGGTTTGCTAGGGTAGACCCTCTTCCACCCAGTCTCAGCCCCCCGAACCAAACTCAGCCCCCGAATCAAAATCCTGGCTACGGCCCTGATCCTAGCATTCCTCAACATTGACTATGCTTGCTAAGGCTGATGGATCTTGGATGATTCCACACTTATGTAATGTTGCTGCCTGAAGCTTAGGTCATAAACACACGTACAAGGAAGTACTGTAAGCGCCCTTGTACAGGGAGGTGTTTGTGTGTTTCTAACTAAATGTACACAGAATTGTAGTGGAAGTGGGTTAGTCCCTTCGGCTCATTTAGTTTGGGCCATCCATAATAAATCTCTTCACTTTACATTTCCATGAACTTCTTATATATTTTTGGTGCTACAAACTAACTGAGATATGTTTTTTTATAAAACAGAATCCCATTAGTTACAAATGAAATAACTATATAGCTCCCATTCCAAAAATCAAAGTTGGCAAGAAGAAATTAAACATATGTGAGTTTAATTCGGCTCTGCTTTTGCTCATTAGCTTTTACCTATGTGTGTACGCTTTAGGATGTAAACATTGTGTTTAATAAAACATATTTGCAAAGAAAAACAAAGATATTGCAAGGGTTACTGGACTGTTTTAGTTCCAGATGCTTATTTATGCTTTATTTATTTACCTTATTTATATCCCGCCTTTCTCTACCCCGAGGGGGACTCAAGGTGGTTTACAATCACGCCTCCATGGTGCCTTAAAACATATCACATCATTTTTTTGCCACCATGGCACTCTTAACAAGATGGCAGACTTTTAGCCAAAGCTAAACACCTTGAGGTGACAGTTATGTCAGTCACAAAAGTTGAAGTGACATCATTAAACTCCAAGCACATGTTTCATCTTTTTTTAAATACAAGAACATGCATTCTATAAATTGATGGAGCAACAAGATTTTCAACAAAATTCAACATTGAGCTGTGATATTCTACAGAAGAAGAGAAAAAAGCTAATAGATATTTATTTACTTCACGACCTCTGCCATAGATGTGGGCGAAACATCAGGAGAGAATGCTTCTAATCTAGAACATGGCCATAGAGGCCGGAAAACTCACAGCAACCCAGATATTTATTGCTTTGATGGCTACAGTTTGACCTATATCCTGTTTCCTTGCAGGGTGCATTCTCAATCTTCAGGGATGCAGCAGTCCGCACACAGATACCTCCCCATACCTTCAGTCCTTTTGTGAGACCCTAGAGATGATCCTTCGGAAAGGGATGAAACGTGAGTGGCCTTTTCTTTTCTGCTTCATGGGTGGATGGATGCCTGTGCCATATCAAACTTTATTCAGGAAGACCTGCTTCCTCTGTGTCTGCTTTAACAGTGCAGCATTGCATGACAATGGAGTAAGATCAATGCTGCTGAATGCTCTGATTTTTCATTACCATCATCTGTTCATGCCTTTGTCTGCTTAACTTCCTGTCCAGAGAGCACTCAAAAGAGTGGATTATATCACTAAAATAAGTGCAAATCCACAATTGCAACAATATTTTTATTTACTTTATTTATATTGCGCTCTTCTCACCTCGAAGGGGACTCAGAGCGGATTACAGGTACACACATACATAGCAGACAATCCGTGCTGTTTCCACATACACACATATAGACGAACAAAGGCAAACTATGGCCACCAGGGGGAGCTGACGCACTCCTCATCTCCCAGCGTTCCCAGCGTCCCTTGTTGTTCCTTCCGCATTCCTCAGCGTTCCTGGAGTTTTTTAATGGCCTCATAATTCAGTCAAAATTTGCCTCCCCACTTAATGTAGTACCTTTATCTCCCACTGGACAAATGCAACTGTCTTTCGAGCTGCAAAGGTCAACAGCAGGCTACACTTAAAGGTCGAGCACCCACGTCGACCTGGGTAGGCCTCAGACTCATGACCTATTGGTCAGAGAGATCTTATGCAGCTGACACTTAGCCAGCTGTGCCACATTCACCATCTAAAGCTAGGAAGTTATTCAGGGCAAGTGAAACGAGAATTATAGACATGTGAAACCTCTTGCTGCTCTAGCACAAAGTATCATGAATCCCTGCTCCCTCATTCTGTAGTTAAGGTAACCACATTATATGAAAGAAAAAGGGGAGCAAATGAAGGCCTGCATATACATTACAAGCAGCCTGGTGTAGCATTTGTAGTGTTGGACTCAGGAAAGTCCACAATTCAAATGCCCATTTGTCCATGAAATTCATTGTTGGCCTTGGATACTTGAGAGTCTCTCATTCTTAAACTGATGTGATGGCACTTAACAACAGACCGAGGGGGTAACTAAGACATGGGCTAGTCCCCAAGACTATTTTTGTACAACTCTCTAAAATATTTCATTCTAATATGACTTTTACCTCAGTATGGGCACAGTTGGCCATTTTGCATGATTTTGAGGTGGCCCTGAGCCTGTATGAGGATTTTTTCCTTTTCAAAATAGGAAATGACTCAGGCCAGTTCTGGTTTCTAGAAAGTCTTGTATAGGCCTTCATCAAACGAGAAGATGTCAAAATGGGAGGAAATAGCCATTGAACCCCAGAGGCTTCGGAAGGCTTTATTTTACTTCTTGGGACTTGGGTTGCAAAAGGTTTTGGTAGAGCATGAGGGGATTGAAAATGGAGATGCAGCTATGCTGAGTCCCATGGGACCAATGTGGCTCACACAAGCTTTGGAAGTCACCCATTCCTGGTGTGAAAGCCATTTCCGGTTTGTTATGTGTGTTTAATTCTTGAGACCTGCACATATTCTAAAATGTCTTTCCCTAGATTCGGTGTATTAATGCAAGTAGAATTAAATAGACCTTCCTGCACCATCACTCAAAACTGTCAATGACTCTCTCCAATTTTTGGATGTATCACATCAGACACGTCTCTCTTTAGCATTGTTGCTCAAGAGTATTCTTCTCATCTTCAGAACCAGTTCTAGGATTCAAGAAAAAGGACTATTGGCACTGGCTGGAACAGCTTCCAAACCAGGGGACCCATCTCAGGTTGGTGATCTATAGCAGGACTTCTTACATTTTTTTCCACTCATGACCCCTTTTTGCACGAGAAAATTTTACATAGCCACAGGTGCAAATCAAACATTTACTGATAATAAATCATAGAGAAATGTATTGGAAAACAGTTCTTTGGTAGGCATATAATTATATCATTTATTAAAGATGAAAGCCAATGGAAGTATTTCTGAAACTAAGAGTAATAGAATCCTAGAGTTGGAAGAGACCTTGTGGGCCATCCAGTCCAACCCCCTGCCTAGAAGCAGGAAAATCGCATTCAAAGCACCCTCAACAGATGGCCACCAAGCCTCTGTTTTAAAGAGGCATCATCCACCACCACACTCCAAAGAAGAAGTCTATACCACAAACCATCAAGTAAAATAAATATATACTGGTCATTGTTGCTAACCAATTCATGTGACTATCTAAAACAGCCACTCAGCATGTAACCTTTTATTGTTGCCAAATATTTTGCAACCCCAACACTCAGTTAATGCAATACCATTAACTGCATTGGGGTTAAGCTTTGGTCTAGAGAAGCATTTAGCAATTTTAATGGAAACATCGTCTTCTGCTGCTGTTGTTTTTTTCCCCTCTCAGTATTTTGTATTGAACACAGCATTAATTTTAAAAATGGCATTAACATCATCCCATAGTTTGATACTTCTTTTTTTTTAAAGTCAATCTTTCTGGAATGAGCAACGTTCCTTTTGAAGTGGCAAAGGACCTAAAAATTACAGACCCATAAGCCTTATTGACATTGTGGCCAAAATTTATACAAAACATCTATTTGGCAAAACTGAGGACTGGATTGTTGATTTTAAAAAACTTTAATGGTAGAAGAACAGGCAGGGTTTAGATTAGGAAGTTCTGCCATAGAGGGCTGCTTTACTTTACATCATCTTATAGCAAAGTATATCTCCGAAGGGGAACAACTCTTAACAGCATCTATTCAAAGATACCCTCTGAAGCCAACTGGCAGAATTGCATATGGATCCAAGGCTTCTTTATCTGCTTAAGGTACTCCTCATGAATACCTGCCTTAAAGTGCACATCGGAGCGAATAGAGCTCTGTCCAAGAAAGCCAGTGTGCTTAAGGAGCTGGACAGGAATATTTCTTGGCCGCCACTTTATTCAGTTTATATGTTAATGACATCCCAAGTTTCCTCTTCTCATCAACAGCCCATATGCCTAAGATAGGCAATAAATTTCTTAATGTCCTTATTTATGTCGATGATATGGTGCTGATTGCTCACTTCCAGGTGGGCCTAAGATGGCTTTTACAGAATCTAGTTACCTACTGTTCCCTTAACTCGCTAGTCATTTAAAAAGTCAAGTCCAAGGTATTAGTATTCAGGAAAATACACAAAAAATACAGTTGGTACCTGAATGGGGCCTCAATCAAACAAGTTAACTGCTTTGTTCTATGTTGATATAATTTATTTGATAGATTATGCTTTATCTTAAGTTTATCTTAAGTTATAATTTGTTTTATACATTGGGTTATTATTTTTGCTATTATGTATGTATTGGTTGTTATATTCAGGGATTTAATGTTTGCTTTTTGTGATTGGAATCCACCCTGAGTCCCTTTGGGGAGATAGGGCGGAATATAAATAAAGTTTATTATTGTTATTATTATTATTGACTCCTACTTATATCTAGGTGTACTTTTCTCAAATACAGGGTCATGGTTAAACCACCTCAATAGATACAAAGAGAGAGCTGTAGCCAATTCCAGTGTACTCTATAAACAGGGGCAGTCTAAGGCAATTTTAAATAGTAAGCGAACATTATTTTGACGCCCCCAAAAAAACATTATTTTGGTGCCCCCCTCTGCACATGCCCAGAAGCTGCTGTGCGCAGGCACAGAAGCCTGTAAACACAGCACTCCCTATTCGGCACCCCCCCCCCCGCATGCCCAGAAGGTCCTGTGCGCAGAAGCATGTAAACACAGCACTCCCTATTCGGCACACAGGAGGTTTGCTACGGTGTGGCGTCGGAGCGCACAAGGTCCAAAAGCAGAACATCGGCCGGACGCTGTCTGGCGGGCGGGGGAATGCCCCCTTTACCCAGATGGCGCCCCACGTCCTTTGCCTACAGGTAGGACCGCCCCTGTCTATAAACTGCTAAACTACAACCACCCCACCAGCACATCCTCTTCTAAAAATATACAAGGCCAAAATCATGCTTATATTATCTTATGGGGCAGAATTGTGGGGTCAAATAAAAATACCCCTTCTGGAACAGGCATAGAACTGTTTCCTAAAGAAAATACTTGGAACAGACAAAAACACCCCAGCTTGAACAGTGAGAGCAGAACTTGGGGCCCATTCAATCCAGTTCCAGGAATTAATAAAAGTCTTTAACTACTGAATGAGGATTTCTCAAATGGACCCTGGGAGACTTCATAAACATTGCCTAGAAGAACAGATAGGTCTACAGCAGGCATCCTCAATGTGCGGCCCTCCAACTGTTTGCGCCTTCAACTCCCAGAATTCCTGACAATTGAACAAACTCATTAAGGCTTCTGGGAACTGGAGGCCCAAACAGTTGGAGGTTTGCCGTTTGAGGTTGCCTGGTCTACAGCAACTATCGTATCCTGTGAGCATTTTATCTTTTCCAGTTAATGTTCCATCTTGGCTTCTCACCCTTCCATCTAATTTCCTTAGGACAATCAGCTCAGGAAACATTCAGACAAGGAAACCTTCTCACCAGCGCACATACAGGCATAGCTTTGTTTGCTGGCTTCAAATCTTTAAACTGGCTAACCAAAAATAAAATAATATTTGACACAGAAAATTATCTTAGAATGAACCTCACAGAGAATAGCTTTTACCAGAGCTAGATTTGAGCAACTTAATTCTATGGTAAGAACAAGACAATCTGTGGTGCTCCAGCCATAGAGGACATTATGCATATTTTGTTCAATTGTTGTTTATATACCAAGGTGGGATCTCAGTTATTTACAACCACTTCTGTGGGATCCAAATACCAAACTGCCCTATTTTCTTTCTGGGGGGGGGATTTAAACTCAGTCAGCTGCAGAGCTAAATTTATTATAAAAGCCACTAACCTGAGATATCTCTTTCTCTCACCAAACGGAGTCTCTTGTCATGGTGATGAACTCATTTAAAATCATTTTGTAATTTAATGTAATCCAATTTTACCAAATTTACTATTTAAGAGCTTAAATGTATTTTAGCTAACTATTACAGGAGTGTTAGGATGGGGATTTGTGTTTATTTTGTCTTTGCATACTTGTCTTTTGTCTTACTGGTGATATGGTCAGAAGACTAATCAATAAACAAATCTATCTTTTGAAATAAAACCCATAGTTTTCAGAATTCTTAGCCCTGTTCCTTGAGAAGTGTTAAGGAAAGGATCACAGAAGGTGCATGGGTTTTTCCTCTACATTTCAAGTGGACTTAATAAAAGTTCTAGCAGTTAATACTAGGTTTAGAAGTAAAGTAGGATTCATGGTAACAGTGTCTTTTCTCCCTATAGTATGCCACATCTATCAGTGATCATTGAGAAGACGAATTCTTGTGAGAAACTGCTGACGGCCCAAGGCAGAGGGCGGTACTTTCTGCGCCTTGCTTTGAATAGGAAGTTACTAGCTGTTGCTCTTCAGCAGCTGGTCAAAGCTCCCAGAATGTTTGAGGTGGGAATGTTCAATAATAATCCATAGGAATTAAGGAAGAGCAGCTAATTTAAGTAATACAGGGATTCAACATTTTCTGTCCTTTTCCTGAACTTCTCTCGGGACATGCAAGAGGACGTGCGTGCTATGTTGAAGATCTGGTTTGTATGGCATTCCTATATTCTTATCGAAATGATAGAATCCGCCATGCATGCAGTTTTGAAGTTGTGGTTGGTTTTTACTTTATCCAGAGGAGAGCAGAATAAATGTTTTTTTGTATAATTCAGTTCATCCAGAAGAGTTTTAAAAAAATATAACAGTAAGACTTCTAGTCCAATTTAAGAAAACCTGGTAGTGGCTCTACCTTGATCTCCCAGGTCTAAAATCCAAAACAGACTCAACATTCCTCTCTACACTTGTAATATTTGTCTCTTGCTTCTGATGCACATGTATCTTTGTGATGGATTAATTTAAGTCGTTTTATTTGTGTGTGTGTGTTTCTGTCTGCTTTCAGTGGTATGATCCATTGACCTCTATCCTGGGTAATGAAGAGTTTTCTGGTGAGTTTCCAAAACACCATCACAATCCCACCACGCTGCACTTCACACCATTCTAGGGAGTGTGTGGCATGGATCTGATTCAGATACATTCTAGTCCAAGGAACTTTAAGTCACCATAAGTTTGTTAGGCCAAGCTACAGTTGCTGCGTCCAGTGGGAGTAGCCCATTTGAATCAATGGGTTATCTGGTAAATCAACACTTATGTGGAGCGCTATGCTTATATGGCTTGGGTCCAGGTTACTTGCAGAATCGTAGTAGTCCTGGCGTGTAGTCAAGTCTGCTGCCAGCTTGTTTAGCATGTCCTCATGGTATGTGATATATTTCATAAATAAGTCTTAAAATGTCCTAGCCCCTCCAAAAAACTCTGAATTGACATATATAGTTTTAGGTTCATTGCAATGCTATAATGACTGCGGAGCTGTATATGGCTTCATATGTCGTTTTCCTTAAAGTTTGTGTAAGGAACTACTCTGTAGGACTACAACTTCTAGAATCCCTCAGACACAATGGTCATTAGCCATGCTGTCTGAGGGATTGTGTCCTGTTAGGGTACATATTCTGTGATAAAACCGCACTTAGTTGATGCCAGGATAAATCAGCTCAGGCTTTTGTGTTATTTCAGGTGTCTCTTGGTGTTCTGGAATAATCATTTTTAGAAGAAATGCAGAAGTGTTTTTGGTTCAAGTTACTAAAGGAAAGCAATGCAGTAGTTGGTATCTCTCGAGTAGGAATGGAAATCCTATGGCTTTCTAGGTGTTATTGAACATGATTGCTGCTCAGAGCTGTTGATGGGCTGACTCAAAAATGTGTAGCAACCCAGCCTCCATTTCAGCCGGGGGGCCAGGGGGCTGCCCCGGGGGTGCCAATTGCTTTGGATCCCCTTGCTGTAGATACAGGTGATGCGGATGATGGGGCTGCTGGGCCTGCATCTCCAACAGATCGTTTGCAGTGGGAAGCCTGAGGCTTATTCGGACGAAGAAGGTCAGGATGACCCAGATTCTGATAGTTATGAGAGACCAGGTGGGCACGGTTCCCAGGAACGTCTCTGGGAACCCACGGGGGATGAGTCGATGGAAACCGAAGGGGAGGAAGGTTCTCAGGAAGATAGCGAGCCAGCTGCGGACTGGCCTGGAGGGTGTTTTGATCGTAGGAGAAGCATTGAGTCCCATCGCAGGGAATGGAGACGAAGCCTAGAGAGGCGTTGGGTTCCCAAAGGGGGGGATTAAGTATACGTTCCCTGGGAACAGTTCCTCAGTTGGTCGGCCACTTCTGATCTGAAGGGAGTGCAGCGAACGTGTTCCTGGAAGCCATAGTCTGGCTGCCTTGCCAAGTACCTTGCCAAGAACTTTGCCACGGACCTTGTATTGTCATGGACTCTACCTTGCCTTGTTTCAAGGATTACTTTGCTTTTTGATTTGTTGTTTTTTGCTTTTGAACTTCACGTGTTTTCACTTTGGACTATTTGACAATTTCTCAATTGGACAATTTACTTTTTCACCTGTTCTTTATTACTTAATAAATAGTTAATTGATCATTGTCTCTGTGTGTGTGCTTAAGGGGCCGGGCCAGGACCCAGCATTGTGACAAAATGAAGAGTATTTTGTCAGGATAGTTAATTGCCACTAAGTAGCCTTATACTATTGCTTGTTTTTGTTTGTTTGTTTTTGTTTGAAAGAGTTGTCAGTAATCGTTTTGCAAGACAGATGCTTGGAAGTTATGTCTAAGATAGCAATTGAAATTAAAGGTCAGGTTCCATTTGATCTCAGAACCTAAACAAAGATAGGTCTAGTTAGTACTTGGATAAGGAATCGGCAGGGAATACCGTGTGCTGTAGGCTACTTTTCAGAGAAAGATCATGGCACACGGACCCTGAGTATTATTTGCCTAAGAAAATCTATGAACTTCATGAGGTTGCCACAAGTTGACTTGAAGACACATACAACACAGTCAACTATAATGCTTAGTGTGGCTTAAAAACATGCTATTTTCAGGATACTATAAGACCCTGGTTGTACCTGTGGAAGGTCCTCTCCAGTATCAGCCCCTCCTTCATCAGTCAAATGCTTGCCTCTGGTGTTTTTTCCCCTCCATTGTTCTTTATTTCTTTGTATGGTATCCAGCTGTGTTGGCATAGTGTTATGTGATCATTCTGAAAGCCCTTAGCCTCCAGCTAGACCATATCTTCTGTATAGTTCTTTAAAGTGTGTTTTCTGGTTGGACCATGGTTGGACCATGGCTAAAGCTATGATGAAAACCATCACACACCTCAGCAGTTTATAAAAAGAAATATGTGTTCATTCATGAGTCTTAAAGAGTTCAGGTTTTAATTGGATATTAATATTTAGAATTTCTTGCCTCATGCTATGTACTTGAATCCAGTATTTTTAGCCTTTTGACAAGTCCACAACAAATGATAGAACAACACTTTTTTGCTCTTTCATTTCCAGCATATAGTCGACGATCCTTTCTTCCGCTTAGACAGTTTTTCTGGTATTATGTATCAACACCACATTGTTTTTAAAAAGTTATCTTTAGTATCATAACAAAGAGTAATTTTAAAATGTTATTTTGCTCTGCTCAGCTGGTGCATAACTTCTGATTCACAATTTTAATCTCTCTCTTATGTATAGCTTCATTGTCTTGTCTTATGATTATTGTAATATTACAACATGCTTTCTTAGTGAGGCATCAAACAAAAGATTAATGGGGATTCTTAACCAATTCTTCATGGTAATTATATATTTTCTGGCATGTTGTCTGTTTAACTGCTTTTCTTCAGTCATGGGACAAATATTAACAGTGCCATCTTAAAAACCTGTCTTTCATTGCCATTTCAGTAGGTCCTTGGTATAATCATAATCATCATACATTTATATTCCACCCTATCTCCCCAGAGGGACAAAGGGCTGATTCCAAACATAAAAGGCAAACATTTAATGTCTGAACATAATAATATACCCACAATAATGAAAATTGACAATCCAACACATAAAAACAAACATAAAAAACATGGTAATTATCCGTTAAAATATCTTGAGGAACAACTAAATATTTTGAAGTAAAATGGGGGATTTGTTTATTTTCAAACTGTGGGTGGTTGAATCCATAGGTACAGTATCTGTTGATACAGAGGGCCAAATTCAACTGTCCTTGCCTTTAGAATGGTTTGGATATTGTTTTAGGGACTCCTGCTCTTCTTGTGGCTAAATGTGAGATCCCCTGGTGTTTTATGGTCTCTCCATAATGGCTATGACACTGTTGATTAATGAGCCTCTAAACCTGGTCAGGGATTGTGCATTGACCTTGGTTCTTGGTCCTCTTCTTCCAGAGCCTTTCCTGTCCCTGATGCTTGTGGTGACAGAAATGAATTTCTCCCTAGATTTGCAGGTATGGTAAAAGATGACTTTAGGACAAAGGTTTCATGCAATCTCTCTGATGTAGTATATGTACTGCAATCTTTGTTTTAACCTTTCCCAACCTTTGGCTTTCCCTCTCATAGATTGCTGTATTTTTTCTTTATAGAATTCCAGTTTCTTGGACGAAAGCTGGCAACTTCCGGTAAGAGGTTTTGGTTCTGCTTCTTAAGATTTTCCTCTTGCTTGGTTCATACTTCGCTGTTTTATAGGTGGGGGTGGCCATAAAATATTTTCACCCCAAAACCAAAAGACAAAATTGATCCTCTGTTCTAGACTGAATTTTTGTTTTTCTTATTTGTTATCGTGTCATTGAAAGGAGATTGGAGCAATTTTCCATTTTGTGAGAAAGAGAACTCAATATGAGATCTTAAAACAAAACAGTGCATCACCACTCTACTCCACAAAAACTAGGTCTAAGAATGTCCAAAATAAATGTTGGAAGTGTGAAACACAAGTTGGAACATTCTATAATGCACGATGGACATGTTCCAAAGTAAAATCATATTGGAAAATAATACAGGAGTCATGTGAAAAAAATATTAAGAATTAAAATCCAGTTGAAACCAGAATACTTCTTGTTAGGGCTAACAGATGAATAAATTGAACTTGATCAAAATAAGGATATTTATTCACGTATCTCACCACCGCTTTTGGAATTGTACATGCAAGGAAGTGGAAACAAAGTGAATTAGCAACAAAAGAAGAATGGCTATATAAAATTCAGGAAATAAGAGACATGGATAAATTGACCTTTGCTTTGAAAGATTCATATGCAAGACCGATTAAGAAACTGACTGGAAATTATTTGATGAATATTTGGTTGAACTTGAGAGATAAAAGAGTCAGAATATCTAGTCTTTTGTCATGCAGTCATTTGGTAGCTAAGGTCCAACAATAGCTGGAGGACCAAGAATTCTCAACTGTGCCACTGAATCCAAAAATCCTTCCATGTAACACTGACTTCAGTATTTCATTCTGTTATTGCTCTGTTTGTTTTTTTATGGATAAATGGCAAAATCTAGACTTTGTAAATTGAATGATTCCCTAATGGAAGTAAAATATGTCATAATTGCTAAGGCTCTGCATTGTTAAGGGGGATTTCATCAAGCTTAGGGTAAAGGTAAAGGTTTCCCCTTGACATTAAGTCTAGTCGTTTCCGACTCTCTACTCATCTCCCTTTCTAAGCTGAAGAGCCAGTGTTGTCCCTAGACACCTCCAAGGTCATTTATTTATTTATTTACCTCATTTATATTCCGCCCTTCTCACCCCGCAGGGGACTCAGGATGGATTACAATGTACACATTACATTTAGACACACAAACACACAAGACAGACAGAGGCAATTTAACATCTGGCCACCAGGGGGAGCTGTCACACTCCTTCATTCCTCAGTGTGTTTTCTGGAGATCTTTTTATGGCCTCGTAAATTAGTTAAATTTAGCTTGCATGGAGTGCCTTTACATTCCCACTGAAACGGTACTAATTGATCTACTCACATTTGTATGTTTTCAAACTGCTAAGTTGGCAGAAACTGGGCCGAACAGCAGGCGCTCACCCCGTTCCCCTGATTTGAACTGCTGACCTTTAGGTCAGCAAGTTCAGCAGCTCAACTGTTTCACCCGCTGCATCACTGGGGGTTCCAAACTGATGAATCCTACTTTTCAGGTTTGCCTGATGTACGAAACTGTCCCCTGCAGAGAACTTGGAATGGTGCTCAGGTAAGAGATCTGGCACTCTCCAGTGTTGCCAAACCTTTTTAAAATGTTGTATGTAGGAAAACTCATGGAAACAGCTAAAATGTGGTCATTAAAATAATGTACATCACTCTGATTCACTGTTGCACATTCTGCATCTGTTAATGGTCGCCAATGCCACAGCAATGGAAACTGAATGCACTTCCCCAGGCTTACTGGAGAGATTTCACCAAGTAATGTACTGCCTATACATTTTGAGACTGCTTTTTGCTCCCAAAGAGCAATATAAAAGATAACCAGTCTGGTACACTGGTCAGATTCAGACTGCAGAGACCTTGTGTTTTGTTACGCCTAAAACTTTGTTGGAGTAGTAGTGTTATTTATCTAAATCCCTTTTTGGAAAAAAATCCCTTTTGTTAATATTATATTACAAATGATTTACTTTTAAAGTATCAAGTGTAAGTAATTTGTTGCTCTCCCATAGTAACAAATAACTGTGTATATGTTGCTTGTTACAAATGATATAACAAACTCTAGTTAAATCCCAATAGACTCAAGAGGACCCCTAAGTGTGTTCTATATTTCAGCATAACTGTCTTTCAGTGTGGAATTGACTTCCCATTCTGTCAAACCTTGTGAATATACTCCGACTTGGCAAGATATCCAAGGCTGGAACAGAAGTTGAATTGTCTCTTGCCGGACAGACAGCGTTAATGGACCACATGTGGAGTTCCCACGTATTCATGAATGGAGACCCTCTAGAACAAGAGCTTTCTAAACATTTCGTATTAGTGATGCCCTTCTTAGACATGTGGTATGCATATAGGGATATCACAGAATATACTAGTGCACCATACTAATCGGCACTTTTGCAGTATAAAAGTTCATGCAAGTTGGTATTGTTTATTTCACATTGACTCAGAGGTTTCTTGTTATTTTTATGTGGCACATCTACACACTGCAGCCAACACACTAGGAGTCTTAGTAGATCATGAGCTGAACATGAGTCAACAGTGTAATATAGCATCTAGAAAACCAATGCAATTCTAGACTGTATCAGCAGAATAGTGTCTAGATCAGTATTTCGCAACACTGGGGGGTCACAAAAAACCATCAGAAAACACATGTTTGTGATGGTCTTAGTAATCCCTTTGGCATAGTCGTTTGGTTCACAGTGCTCTCCAGATGTAGGTGAACTACATCTCCTGCTAAATCACTGTCAATTCATCCCAAATCCCTCCAGTATTTTCTGTTGGTCATGAGGGTTCTGTGTGGGAAGTTTGGCCCAATTCTATTGTTGGTGGGGTTCAGAATGCTCTTTGATTGTAGGTGAACTATAAATCCCAGCAACTACAACTCTCAAATGTCAAGGTCTATTTTCCCCAAATTCATACTAGTGGGCATATTGAGTATTTGTGACAAGTTTGGTCCAGATCCATCATTGTTTGAGTCCACAGTGCTCTCTGGATGTAGGTGAACTACAATGCCACAACTCAAGATCAATGCCCACCAAGCCCTTCCAGTATTTTCAGTTCATCATGGGCGTTCTGTGTGCCAAGTTTGGTTCAGTTCCATTGTTGGTTCAGTTCAAAATGCTACGTATTTGATTGTAGGTTAACTATAAATACCAGCAACTACAACTCCCAAACAACAAAATGAATCTACCCCACCCAGGCATGTAGCCAGGGGGGGGGCTAAGGGGGCTTCAGCCCCCCCCCCCCCGAAATTCTCAGGGTGGTCCGCGAGAAGGCCTTACTCGTACATTATTTAAACTGTTATGTTTATTCATATCATGATCTGATCACCATGCTCATTATATCCCACCTTCATGGGGTTATTGGGATAACAATACAAAAGGTTTGCTAGGGTAAACCCTCTTCCACCCAGTCTCAGCCCCGAACCAAAATCCTGGCTACGGCCCTGACCCCACCCGTATTCAAATTTGGGTGTACTGGGTATTTGTGCCAAATTTGGTCCAGTGAATTTACATTCAGGTATTTACATTATGAGTCATAACAATAGCAAAATTACAGTGCAGAAGTAGCAACGAAAATAATATTATGGTTGGGGGTCACCACAACATGAGGAACTGTATTAAGGGGTCACGGTATTAGGAAGGTTGAGAACCACTGGTATAGATTGAGGGAAGCCATAACCCCACTCTATTCTACTTTGATCAGACCTCACCTGGAGTAATACTGTGTCCAGTTATGAGCAGCATAATTCAAGAAGGGTATTTACAAGCTGGAAGATGTCCAGAGGAGGGTGACCAAAATGGTAAAAAATTTGGAAGCCAAGCCCTGTGAGGAGTGGCTTAGGCAGCTGGTTATGTCTTGCCTGGCGTAGAGAAGGTTGAATATTTGAAAAAGAGACAGCTTGTTTTCTGCAGCTATGGAGACTAAGCCGCAATGGAGTCAAATTGCAGGGAAAGAGATACTATCTAAACCAGGGGTGCTCACACTTTTTCAGCATGCAAGCTACTTATAAAACAACCAAGTCAAAATGATCTACCTACCCACTACAAAAATGTGAAACATATAGCACAATATCTGCTTTGAATTGGGTTTTCTGAGTCCACACTGCCATATAATCTGATTCAAAACAGATAACATTGGATTTTATTCAACTGTGTGGAAAGGACCTCAGATAACCCAGGGCCGGCAGCACTTGGGCAGTGTCGGGAGCCTGCGAGGCAGGACTGAGCCTTCCTCCCACCCTGCTTGAGATCTACCAGGACAACCTACGCGATCTACCAGTAGATCGTGATCTACCTAATGAGCACCCCTGATCTAAACATTAGGAAGAACTTCCTGATGGTAAGAGCTGTTTGGCAATGGAATTGGCTGTCTTTGGAGGTTTTTAAATGGAGACGGGATGGGCACCTCTCAGTAGTACTTTGTATATTCATGTAGAATGGGATTGCATTGGAAGGCTCTTGAGGTCACTTCCAGCTCTATGATTCTAGTGTTTTGTGTTTTAAAAATTGCTTAATTAACCACTCACTTATAATGCATCGCTTCTACCCCACCCCCTTTCTTCCTGGCTTTGCTTAAGTGTGTGGTGGTTCTTCAGCAGATGTTCTTTCCTGCCATCACAGATACTTGGACGGACGGATTTTCGTCACAGATGTGCTTCCACAGAGCCAGGTCGAGTTGGATGAGGTTGTGCTAGTTGGAGACGTCATTGATGAGATCAATGGATTTTCACTGAGGAATGCATACAACGGGCAGGTATGGAAGGGAACCATTTGATCTGCCAGGGAGGGGGCAGTGATTGGGGAAGCTAAGGCTGGTGCTTCACGTGGAGATCATTGTGAGAAGGTGCAGAATAGCTGTGCACAGTTGCTATGGGAACCATGCTGAACAAAAGCTCTGGTGTTTGACCTAGAGATTACAGTGAGATTTTAAAAGACTGAGAAGGAAAAATAATGTGCATTGTATTTTTCTATGTGTATTCTTTTTTTAAAAAAAAGAAATATCCATCTCTGTTTAGCTAACTATAATAATAATCTAATATTACTGTTTAGAAAATCTGATAATAGCTAATGCACGTCAAAGTTTTCTGTTTTAATGTATAGAAATGTGAAAGTTAATCCAACGGCTTGTTGAACTTTATGGGAGGCAAGGGGAGAATTAATAGGCCTGTTTGTAGACCCGTTCTGGGCTGTAAGGTAAAGGTAGAGGTTTCCCCTTGATGTTAAGTTTAGTCGTGTCTGACTCTGGGGGGTGGTGCTCATCTCCATTTCTAAGCCGAAGAGCCGGCATTGTCCGTAGACACCTCCAAGGTCATGTGGCCAGCAAGACTGCACAGAGTGCCGTTACATTCCTGCAAAAGTGGTACCTATTGTTTTTGAACTGCTAGGTTGTCAGAAGCTGTGCCTAACCGCTGGAGCTCATCCCGCTCCCCAGATTCAAACCACCGACATTTTGGTCAGCAAGTTCAGAATCCCAGCGGTTTAACCTGGGGCCTGTTTCTGGGCTGTAGATAGAGAGAAGATCACAGTTTATTTATTTATTTACTTTATTTATATTCTGCTCTTCTCACGCCGAAGGGGACTCAGAGCGGATTACAGGTACACATACTTAGCAGACAATCCCTGCCGCTTTTCACAAACACATATATAGATGAACAGAGGCAAACTCTGGCCACCAGGGGGAGCTGACGCACTCCTCATCTCTCAGCGTTCCCAGCATCCCTTGTTGTTCTTTCCGCATTCCTCAGCGTTCCTGGAGTTCTTTAATGGCCTCATAATTCAGTCAAAATTTGCCTCCCCACTTAATGTGGTACCTTTATCTCCTACTTGACAGATGCAACTGTCCTTCGGGCTGCAAAGGTCGACAGCAGGTTACACTTAAAGGTCGAGCACCCACCTCGACACTGGCTGGCCTTAAACTCATGACCTACTGGTCACAGAGATCTTATGCAGCTGACACTTAGACAGCTGCGCCACATTCCCGGTGCTAATTAATGATTTAATTAAATCACCTGATTAAGATTATTCAGATAACTGTTCTATAACTGAATATTTAATGTGAGTGAATGACTTGCATTTGTTTTTGATAATATATGAAAAGCAAAATCATTCTGTGAGTGTGGACTCCTATATAGTCAAAATTACATAGTCTGACAAGCTTGGCTACGGTTGGCAAGTAATACAAGCAAACGCGCAACTTTATTAAGGAGTATCCTAAGAGGAATGGGGTGAAAATAGCCTTGTTCTTAGCTATGGAATGTTGGCCAAATATGTAGAAAACCATAAAATGATGACTCCACACTGCAAAATTCTGTTTCAGGTCCTGCTTGCGTCATGCTTTTCTGCAAACACTAAATTATTGAAAGTGCCCAGCTTTATAGGCATAGATCAGGTTACCTGAAAAAAATTTTTTAATCTTTTAAAATATCAGTCTGCTTTTTTTTTTCTTGCCTGCCTCTGGTCTGCTCAAATTAAATAGTGTGATTGCTAGGTGGCAGGAGGTGCAGAAGGAGAGGGCAAAATTAGTAATCCTAAGAGTGACAGAGGGAGCACACTTCGTTGAGTTGATGAGAAGGAGTCGAGAGATAGAGGGATGTTTTTCTCTACATCTGGCATGAAATGAAAGCAGTTGTTTAGGGCAGTGTTTTTCAACCTTTTTTGAACCGCGGCACATTTTTTACATTTACAAAATCCTGGGGCACACCACCAACCAAAAAACACAAAATGACACTCTAACACAGTAATACATATAGTTAATATGTTTTTAAATGTATTTATACACTCAGTGTGAAACCTGGGCCTGTTTCGATGAACACAACATATATATGACTTCCTCTCATATACTTATTCATGGCTATCATGTCTTCTCTCAGCCTTCTCTTCTTCAGGCTAAACATACCCAGCTCTTCAAGCCGCTCTTCATAGAGCTTGTTCTCCAGATCCTTGTGAAATTTCACCCCGAGTGAAACTTGCTTCCAGATAACTATGGATGTCATGAAGCTGTTATAAACAGTTCCTTGGGGGGGGGAGGCAACTCTCGAAAAATCCAGTCAAATAGTAAAAAACAATAAACATTTCCAAGCAGAGAGGCTCAATTTGTTTCTTGGAAACCTGTGAATGCTTCAACCTCCCGATGCTCCCAGGTTCGCTCACTGCCCAATTCACCGATGTGGAGCTTCCGGCATTCAGTTGAGTCCTTCCTTTGCCTCAGGGAGGATCCTTGGGGAGGGAAAGAGGGAGAAAGAGCTGCTAGGAGGGGGAAGAATGCCAATTTCCCACGGCACACCTGCTGATCGCTCACTGCACACTAGTGTGCCGTGGCACACTGGTTGGGAAACACTGGTTTAGGGAATAGGGAGGTGGAAAAGAAAGCAGAGACTGAAGAAGTAACTGCTTGTGCTCTTCTGTGCAAAGCAGCTGTGGGCAGTGAACATGGCAGCTTCATGATCAGCTACACTGTGCCTGTGCAAATGAGTGTCTGTGGTGAAAAAAAGAGCCTAGGCAGGTTGTTCATTTAGCAATAGGAAATTCAGAGTTGTAGGGGGAACTCCAGATCCTTTCCTGTAATTTTAGTTGACACAGTCATAACATAACAACGTGTTCATGAAGAATCATCCAGTGAGTTACCTTCTGGGCTGCGGTAACAATAATATGTTATTTACTTATTATTTTGTGTAAGTTATATCCTACCTTTCTCTTGGAATGAGGCCCAGGTAGTAATGACCTATTGGGTGATCAGAAGACATAAGGTGTAAAAGAAGAAGCATAGTACAGGGTTTTTTCCCCCATGTTAGGAGCGACTTGAGAAACTGCAAGGATGTTGCCCAGGGGACACCCGGATGTTTTACCATCCTGTGGGAGGCTTCTCTCATGTCCCCACATGAGAAGCTGGAGATGACAGACGGGAGCTCACCCCACTCCCCGGATTCAAACCGCTGACCTGTCGGTCTGCTGTCCTGCTGAAACAAGGGTTTTTAGCCCATTGCACCACCAAGGGCCCCTATAGTATGAGGTACAGGGCTGGCACCTACAGTTTCACCTACCCACACCTGACAATATATTGTCTCGGAATTTTCTGGGTTCGCCTGGGGGACCTATGATATATGCTCCTGCCCGAAGTTACTATAAAATTGTATCAAAGAATCTAGTCTTCCAGGTTGACTCTATAGTAACTTTCTACAGAAGTCATTCAGTTCAGTAAGGTTTCACACTTTTTATTCCTTTTTTAATCAAAAAAAGGGGGTGCGACTATTATGTGATGAAAAAAATCTACCTTTGGTTCTCCAGTTTCTGCCTTACCATCGAGAGAGAAGGAGGAGAGATGATCCAGCCTAAAATAGCTCCATTTTGGTTTGCTTGTTTTTAAAATGTCTTGCTTGGAGGAAAGAGGAGAAAAGATTCTCCCTTCCTTTCTTCTTTCTCCTAACACAAGCCAATTCACAAAATCTGGAATGGGGCTCTTTGGAGAAAGGCGGAAAGATCCCAGTTCCAGAGATCTCAAGTTCAGGTTTATTTAAACTTCCTTGCCTCGGAGGAAGGCAGAATGAGGGTAGAGCGGAGCTCCAGAGACCTGTGTTTCTTAGGTTTAAAACTGCCTTGCTTCAGAGAAAGAGGGAAGGAAGGGGAATCAGCCCCAAATGGCTCTGCAATTATTATGTGAGGAACACAAAGTGCCAATTCTGCCACCCAAAAAATTGGGGTGCGGCACACAGTGATGACTATTACTGGTTTGCTATTATCCATAATTTGCTGAGTCCACAATAATAACCTTATATAATAATAACTTTATTCTTCTATACCGCCACCATCTTCCCGAAGGAACTTGGGGCGGCTTACAGATGGCACAAAGTGCCAAAAAAACAAACATAAAAGTGAACACAATATAAAATACAATAAAATAAAACACATGCACATATAAAAACAGTTCGGGAAAGTATCTCTCATGGATATTGGGGTCATATTTTAATTAAGTAACATAAGTAACGTAAATAGTTCTTTATGAAAGTAATATTCTAAGCATTAGGTCTGGAAAGTGACCAGAGTGAGGGATTGCTGAGTGATAATATACAATCCTTCCTATTGGTGACTGAATCTTGTTTTACTTTAGGCAGGGACAGTGCTACAGAAATTGAAAGGCAAACCACTAAGCTTCTGCCTCATCCGGTGGAAATGGCACGATGGAGGAACGTACACGCCACTCTTGCCTTACCTGAAAATTCTCCAGGAGAAAATCCCCAGCTTCCAGCTCCAGCATGAGCATATACACAAGGAAGAGAAAGAGATCCGGAGTGTACAGGGGGGCAGGTAGGGGGCTGGCAGGGCCGATGAGCTGAAGCAAAGGAGTTGCAGGTCTCAGTGTTTGACAAACTGAAGCAATAAAGATCACAGGCATGCATTAATGGTGAACACGGACTGTAATTGAAATAAGAATATTATGGTTTTTCTGCTGTTTTCTTTAAACTTCCTAGTGCTATAAACTGATCAGAGTTTGTGCAACAGATTTTTTTTTTAAAAAGAAAAAAATATGGGATCATCTGTGAAATGGCACAGAATTTTGGCTTTGGAGCAAAACCGGGGGAAGGATTTGGAAGGTGCGCTGTGTTCTCGTTCACACATACCTGTGTGAGAAGATACATTTATTTTGTGTCAAAAGCATTGCATACATAAGTATAAAGCTGGTAAAAATAGGAGCACAAGCAGCCAAATATTTTTTGACTACAACCGGGCAAGAGCAACCACATTGTCTGTAGCTTTAAACAGTTCTTCCTCTGTACATGAGGCAGGGCACTGTGGGCAAGCATACATGTATGGAGTTGTTTGTTCTGCTCCATAGTCGCACAAGGTGGGGGATTCTTCTAGGTAGTGCCATTTTGGCAAGTTATCTTGTGATCTGCCTACTCCACTTCAGAGTCTTTTCAGGGACTTCCAAGAAGGCAGATATGTAAGCGAAGGTTCTGAGGTGAAAAGCATCTCCAAAGTCAAGAGAGCTAAGGAAGATATTCATCAGATATTGTTGATCTGCAATTCTCATAATCCCCAACCAGCATAGCCAATGGTGAGTGATGACGGGAACTACAGGTTGACAACATTTAGAGAACTCCAACTTCCATGTGAATGTGCAGGCACTAGTCCCAGTTGTCACACCCTGTCTATGTTGCATATTTAGACATCTGTGTCAGTCACGTAACAACTAACCAATATAGAAAGGTCAGATTTGACAACATAACTGTTCAGAATAATCTAGCGATATTCTTCTTGGAAGATAAAGCTTGAACTGTCCTCAAAGGCTGCAAAACCCTATTTGTAAACTTGTTGGGCTAATAGTCTTGACCGTTTTCTTCTCAGGCTTCTGTACAACTTGCGGTACCTAGGCCAGGTCAATGTAGGAAAGGTGAGACTGTGAGCCTGGATGGAGAACTGCTTGGTTTTTCATTTTCATGTTATTGCTTCATTTTTGTTACAGCTTTCTGATTCTGTTTTCAGTTTGGAATCAAAGAGGTGTTAGACTGTGGCATACGTGAGGTTTTAAAGAAATGTGTACCACCACAGGTGAGTTACTGAATATGAATACATTGAATACAATGGTTAAAATGTTATATGGAAAGACAGTGTGCTGTTATTATTATCTTCTTCCAATTGGCCTTGACTTATAGTAACCCTATGAAAAATAGACCTCCAAAAGACCCTCTTATTGATGGCACTTCTCAGTTTCTGAAATTCGGGCATTTTTGCTTCATCAATCAATCTAGCTATAATACAGTGGTCTTACTTACCCATCACCTTCAACTTTACTGAGCATTATCCTCTTTTCCAATGAACCATGTTGTCTTATGATATATCCAAAGTAAAGGGCCTTCAGTTTAGTCACAGGAAATATTTAGTGGTCAGTAAATCTTAGTGGCACAGTGGATTAAACCACTGAACTGCTGAACTTGCTGACTGAAAATTTGGCAGTTTAAATCTGGAGAGCAGGGGGAGCTCCTGCTGTCAGCCCCAGCTTCTGCCAACAAAGCAGTTTGAAAATATGCAAATGTGAGCAGATCAATCAGTGCTCCTTTGGTGGGAAGGTAACGGCGCTCCATGGGGTTATTAATGCAGTCATGCTGGCCACATGACCTAGGAGGCGTTTACGCACAGCATTGGCTCTTCAGTTTAGAAATGGACTTGAGCACCACCCCACAGAGTCAGACACGACTAGACTTAACATCAAGGGGAAACCTTTTTTCTTTTTAAATCCAGTGCCAAGAGTAATGCACAAAATATAAACTGGTTTTACTAGGAAGGTAGCAGTATATTGCATTTTAAAATCATTCAGCCTCTCTCCTTGATAGAAAGTAAACAGACTCATAATGCTCCGATTAAGATGTGCAGAAGCCATGAGGCAGTTAATACCGCACATTACTTCCTGTAAGAGATTATGCCTCTGTTGAAGCCTGTAGGGATAAATTCCTTGATAGTTTTCACATTCTTATAAAACAACTATATTTTATTTATTTATTTATTTAATTCAATTTGGTATACCGCTCTCTCTGGCGCCCAGAGCAGTTCACAGGAATAAACAGATAAAAACACATAAAATGCAATAAAACAGAATTAAAACTCCCCAATTAAAACATACAGCCAGTGGTACTACAATGACAATACCAGCATGTTGGCAGCAACGCAGCAAGATGGTGAGTGATATGGCATTAGTTTAGACGGCAAATGCCTGTCTAAAGAGCCAGGTCTTTACAGCTCTGCGGAACGGCATTAAGTCCCGGATAGTTCGTGTCTCTTCGGGGAGAGAGTTCCACAAAGTTGGCTCTGCTACGGCAAACACCCTTTGCCGCGTGCTAGCCAGTCTGCAAGCCCTAATGCCCGGCACATCCAGAAGATTGAGCCCCTCTGAACGCAGTGATCTCCTGGGTACATATATCATATCATATATGAGGCCTTGATTGGAGTATCCCATAATAGTACAATGCCTGTGGCAATTTGTGTGATATATATTGTACTTATGTACAGTACTTCATTTTTATCCTGCTTTTCTCCTGATTTAAAGACTCAAGGCAGCATACAATAATATAAAAGTCTTAATTTTAAACAGTATGAATATATTAAAATGCGAATGTGAAAATTAAACAAAGCAATTAAACAGTTTATGCTATTAAATTATTAAGCATTACAAATATTAAAATATATTTCATTTTTATTCGAACCTTAAAATCGCGATCACTCAGAATCTAAAAACCCAACCCTCATCAGTTTATAAATGCCTGATGGTGGACAAATGTTTTACCTGCCTACAAAAGTCAAGTGGAGAGAGGGCCATCCTGGCATCTCAGTGCGAATCCTTAGAACTGGCTGCCTTAGTTGAGCATGGTAGCCATTATAGCACAACACATTTGGGAGATCACAAATTGGAAAAGTCTGTTTTTAGTCGACAACAATCAAACCCAGATTTTAAAGTATAGGTTTCCATCATTTTCCCTACTTCCTTTTAACTCCTCATATGTTCCATACTTTGATTTCTGCTTGGCACAAGTAGTAATTACAGTAATAGGAAATCGTTACACAAAATAACCCTTTTGGGAACATGTACAATTATGTACAATAATTAACAGGGGCCTACGTTTCAGCCACTTCACACGGTGGCTTTTGGAAGAACTCTGTTTTTCAGGAAAAGTGTTGAGAGCATGTCCCTTTCTAGACACACCTCAAGTTTCAGTCTTGCTTTGTCTGTTAGGATAACATGCAGATCTATCTTCTTTAAAAACCCTGCTTCTACTGGGTATTGCCTATGAAGTTATTTATCTTGCAAGATTTTTTTAACCTACTCTCAATGTGTTGAAATTACATTAACTGCCATTGCCATTTTGCCACTTTCCAGTACTTTACTTCACTATTCTCCTTTAACATTTTAATGTATTTGTCCTAGATGGTTTTATTTGATGTCAAAGAAACAGAAGTCCTTGTTCAAGAGGAAGCTTCTTCCAAGGTTAGAGTATCTTTGTATGTTGATGCTGCATTTGGAAGGCTGTTCCTTTTTTCATGCCTTCTAGATATATTTAAATAATTCAGTTTCCAGCATTTAGTTTATATAGAGTAGGTAGAAGGTAACATAATGGTAGGCTACATACCTGTGACCATCTTTCTTCGAGTGGTGCTCTGTGAATTCACACTTATGGAGTGACTGCGGCTGCGCAGGCCTCAACGGAAACTTTCCCAGTTTAAAATTTTCCAAGTTTTGGCGGTAACCCCGCCCAGCTTCCCGGAGGGCATATAAGCCGCTCTGCGTGTGCCCTCTCCATTCCTAAGCCGCAAAGGCAACGAGAGAAGGGGATGGTTTGTAAGAGGAGAAGGCCGGGCGGGTTATTGTGAATTCACAGAGCACCACTCGAAGAAAGATGGTCACAGGTATGTAACCTACCATTTTTTTTCGTGGTGTTTGTGAATACACACTTATGGAGACTTAGCAAGCTGAGGTCCAGGAGGCGGGAAATACAAACTGACCACTACTTAAGGACCAAACAATAAAGTTTTATTGCAACAAACAATTCAATAAATAATAGGGCAAAGCCCAAAGACATCACATGGGAGAACGATCCCACAAGTGTAATAAACAATAAATAACAGGACAAACATCTAAATAACAAAACCTCGTGGTTCGCAGACCTCATTGCTTAATTAAGCAGTAAGTGCACATGAAGGTTACATCCCCATAAGGGGAGGAAAGCGCGCTTAGTGACATAGTAACAACACAACCACAGTATCCCAGAAACAAAGGGCACGGTACATAATCATGTTATTGGAGGTAAGAAAAAACATGCTCTCATAGAGGCGAAAAGTGGAAGAAACAACATATCAAGAAAAACATTGATTTGATGTTGAGGGTACACGGTATCAACATTAAAAACATGATATTGTATGGTAAGAACAGTGTTTTGTAGTGGAAATACAATCAGGCACAAAGAGTTCACAGAGGGCAAGAAGATAACACTGAGATGCCGAAGGCCGTGTCCCTTCTATGCCTAGTGTCCACCCGATAGTGGGATACGAAAGTGTGTGGGTTTGCCCAAATGGCAGCCCTACAAATTGAGTCCAGTGGGACGCCCTTTAAGAAAACGATCGAGGCCGCCATCGCTCTAGTCGATTGGCCCTTGACCCTCGGGGGAGGCAGTTGCCGAGCCAGTTCGTAACAGAGCTCGATCAGAGAAGCGACCCAGTTCAAAAGACGCTGGGAAGAAACTGGGAGGCCCAGCTTATCCACAGCGTAGGACACAAAACGTCTAGGCATTTTATGAGACACAGCAGTCCTGTCTCAATAAAACAACAAGGCATGCCTGACATCAAGAGCGTGCAGCCTCTTTTCCGACGGGGAAACCGGCGACTGAGAAAAAGCCAGCAAAACTATGTCCTCGTTAACATGGAAAGAGGAGGCAACTTTTGGCAGGAAAGAGGTCCATACAAAGGTCTGCTCTATCTACATGAAAAAGTAAGTAGGGCTCTTCAACCCGCAGCGCTGCCAGTTCCGAAGGGAGGCGAGCAGAAGTAACTGCAACTAGAAAGACAACCATCCAGGACAAAAGGTGCACATCAACAGTAGTCAATGGCTCCAAGGGAGGAGACACAAAGCAGTATAAAACAAGGTTGAGACTTCATCTCGGCGTCGGAGGGTGGACCAGGGGGTGGAGGTTGTTGTAACCCTTAAGAAAGGTTCTCACCATGGCACACTGGAACAGGGACGATCCACCTCTTTGTTAGATGTTCCAGGAAATGGCAGCTAGGTAGGTCTTCAAAGACAGACAAATTCCGCTGTGCCAGGAAGAGCAGGAAGTCCAGCACCGTCGGTATCGACGAAGGGAAAGTAGAATTGCCTCGATCCCATAGGAAGCTCTGAAAATGGGAGAAGCAGGCTGAGTAGGCCTTGGTGGTCGCGGGCTTGTCAGAAGGTCGGGTCGGAGAGGCAGCTGTTGCTATCGACCCCTCAAGATGTGGAGGGGGGCAGGGAACCACACTTGTCTCGGCCAATCGGGAGCAATCAGGATGCAGTAGGTCAGGAATAACTGGATCCTCTCAATCACTCAAAGGAGAAACGGAGGGAAGAGATAGAAGAATCCCTCGGTCCAATCAAGGAGAAGAGCATCTCCGAGGCTTTGGAACCGTGCTCTCGGACCATGTTGAAGTGGTCGAGAAATCACCTTTGAAGCGGTCAAAATCGAAATCTGGTAAACGGACTTACTAACACCGTCGAGGTCATGTGCCCCAGAGTCACCTGAATCTGCTTGGCTGTGACAGTCTGCGCCAGCCTGCGACGTTGAACCTCTTAGAGAAGGGCCCAAAACCTGACCCTTGGCAGAGAGGCAATTTGAGTCTTTGAATCAAACATTGCGCCAATAAACTTTATGGTGGTCATCAGGCACAAGTGAGACTTCTCTGCGTCTAATTGCAAGCCGAGGGAGTCGAGGAGAGAAAGTGTGAACCGGACATGCAACTTTAGGGTCTCGGGAGACTGGGAAGCCAGGAGCCAGATCTACCGAGGCAAAGTAATATCCGGTGTGAAGTAGGGGAAGGATAGGCGAAACAGTCACCATTCTGAAGCTTCAGGGTTCTATGTACTTGTTTAGGCCCCTGAGGTCGAGGATCAGACGCATGGAACCGTCGGAAGTACCGAGAAAAGAATGCCCGCTCGTTGTAGCATGCCGGAGAGGGAGAGATTGCCTCTTTTTGAAGCAAGGTATCGACCTCCTTCAAGATCGGTATGGAGGGCTCGGTGTCGATGATGAACCCCATTGGAGGGAGATTGTCGAACTCTAACACATAGCTGTCCTCGACAACCTTGAGCACCCACGCATCTGAGGTGATGAGTCGCTAGGCATTGATGAAGTGGGCCAGGCGGTCCCCGAATGGTGAGTGGGGAGGCCGGGGAGATGGAGGAAGGGTAGAGTATGGTATGTCTATGGCATCGGTACCGAACGATGAGACGGTATCGTCTAGCGACCCGTCAAACTCGCCATCACGACCGGTCATTTCCCAACGTCTGACGGGGGCAAGACCGTTGGTTCTGACGGGAGCGGCAAGATTGTTGTTGTTGTTGCTGCTGCTGCTGTTGAGGGCTGGTGAGGGGGCGTGGAGTCTGACGGTACGGGTACTGCTTCTGGTGGGTGTAGAGAATTTGAAAATGCTGGTACCACCGAGTCCTTTGGATAGAGGCAGGAACCTCTAGTCTGCATTTGGCCGCCAGAATCTTATAGTCCTGGTTAGACTTGAGCTTCTCGTCTGTTGCCACGTTGAACAGACCGAGTGTATCAAAAAGGTGGTCCTCGATCACCTGACGGGAAGAAGATGACAGGCCGGATGACCGTAGCCAAGCATGGCGACGGATGGCAATGCCGTGGGCAATCATTTTCCCTGTCGTGTCACCGGTATGTCTCGCCATCAGAATTTGATGATAGGCGAGGGAGGTGGCCTCTTGCGCCAACATCGTCATCGCAGCCCCATCTTTGTCGGGCAATCTTTGGAAGAGGGGGCGTCCTTCTCCCACAAGACCTGCTGGTAGGCCCCCATGCAGGCGCCGTCGTTCGCCACCTTGGTTAACAGCAAACCCCCGGAGTAGAGCTTCCTGCCTACGGCGTCGAAGCACTTGCCCTCATGGTCAGACGGCGTCAATGCTTCTCGGCCGGATGACTGTGCCGCTTTCACCACCATAGAATTCGGAGGTGGATGATGCTTCAACCATTCCCGGTCTTCCCCGTCGGTTCGGTATTAAGCCTCGATCTTTTTAGAGGTTGGTGGGATGGACGAGGGCGTCTTCCAAGAGGCCTGGACGACCTCAAGGAGGGGAGGCAACAAGCGCAGGTGCGGCACCGGCGGAAATTGTGGCTGAATCCTCTTGAAGCCTGGGCAAGAGGTTGCTGTGGAAACCTGCGTCATCTGCAGTCCGAGAGTCTCCGCAATCCTTGTCATCTGGTCCGCAAACACCCTTGCATTATCGGTCGGGGAAAGCGGGCCGGCATCACAGGTGTCTTGGGTTGGTGTCCTCTTCAGCCCGAGGGAGATGACCAACTCCGATAACACCGACCATGGGACCTCATCGTCCTCGCACTCGCCCTCCGAGTCAGTAGAGGGCGCTTGTGCGGGATGCTGAAGCTGCAATAGAGGAAGAGATGCAGCTCTTGGCGGTCGTTTGGAGGCTGAGGCCTGCACCATGGCTATCCTTGCCGATATCACAGTCTCCACCGAAGACGGGAGAGGGTCCTGCATTTGCTCCTCCTCAAGGCATGCTGGAGCCTGCCTATGCGACTGCTGGGCAGGAGGGATTGGTGAGGACCTCGCTGAGGACTCAGACGACGATGCAGTGGTGACAACTCTCGACGAAGTGGACGACGATGTGAGCGCTGGGAAGCTGGGTGGGAAGCTGGGCGGGGTTGCCACCAAAACTTGGAAAATTTTAAACTGGGAAAGTTTCTGTTGAGGCCTGCGCAGGCACAGTCACTCCAGAAGTGTGAATTCAGACTCCACGAAGAAAAAATGTGAATAACCTATTCAAAATTGTTGTTGCTTTTGGACTGAGCTAAAAATATTTTGATAATACAGTGTTACATTATTTTAAGCTTGTATTGTTTGCTTTAAGTTGCTATATTTCAATATTAATGCTGTCAGTGTAGTGTATTGTATGGCATAGTATAGTTATTAGTTATGCTTTTAAAAATCATAGATCCCAATCATCTACCAATCCCCATGGGATTGTGCTTTGTGCCTTTTCAAATCCTTGTTCTTGCCGCTATCAGGTTTTGTTCCAGTGTCCTTATACAGACATTTCCTGCGTGGGACGACGCCTGGACAATAACAATCTATTTGCCTTCTGCAGTGTGTAAGTTTAATATGCACATGTATTGTATTATACATGTCCCAATAATTTATAGTAACAGTATTGAACATGAAGCAAGTGAATTTTTCCCTGCAACTCATTGCTTACTTAGCTTAAAAACCCTGCATCTTTTAAAAAGCAAAATCTGTATGTTCTTGAGAGCATACTCACTCTTCCACTTGTGCTTCTAAACAGACCAAGAAACCCTCCTTATTGCAGTTATTGTCAGGCAATCTCATGTTTGGGACTGAAATGGGTGCCAGTGAGCATTTGGCAGCTGATGCCATATAGGCCAGAATTGGTCCATATGGATAGCGCCACACTGTGCTACTTCTTTACCTGAGAAAACATAACCTGGACCTGTGTTCTTCAGGAACACAGAAAGCACATTGGGGACCCCTCTGCTTTTCAGTAATCTAGCAAGATCAATGTTGATTTATCCTCCCTTTCCCCCAGTATAGGATTTATGTAAGATGGGGAAGAATGAACTGAAAACTAAAATACATCACACTAACTTAAATGTATTGGCTATGCTGTGATTTCATCTGCACTTCCTTTCTGAAGGACGTCACCAGAATCTTCGGCGCACAGCAGCTTTGAATGTCTTGTGTTTGAATCAGATTCTGAAGAAGAATGTCAGGAAATCATCAAAAGAATTGGTGAGGATTGCAGTATAACTTTTGGTAAATAGTAGTAAGGCTATTATACCAGTTAAGCAGATTTGTATCCATTTGTTTTGCTTGTTGCTGAAAACATGTTGTGTGGAAACTGCCACTCAGATAAAGGTTTTCCATGATTTGGGTTTGCATTTGAGAATGCTAAAGGCTTGACCGTTTAGCATGAAGAAATTAAGACATACTAACTCACTGAGCATCTAGGTAATAATTTCATAGTGTATTTTTAGCATATTTTGTAAAGCTTAAGAGGTTTTCAGTGCTGGTTCCTTTTCAGCATCCATCACATAAATATTTTTAAGAGTTAAGGTAAATCTTTTGTCGTTCTCAGCATGCAATATCCAAAAGACAATTACTAGGCCTGGTTAGGTTTTTTGTTATCTTGATCAAATTCAGATTAAATTATATTCTAAATTACTTATGAAGCATTTTTGAACCGCTGTAAGCAACCCGGAAGTGAATTACCAAATTCGAAGCCACCACCGCTATTTTTCGGAGGGAAATCACCATTTTCGGAAAGGGTTTTCCCTTCCCTGCCCCACTGCCGGGCGCTCTGGGCCTTGCTGTGGGCCATATGTGCTGGGCTGGGCGCAGGCCGTTTTTTTCTGGTGTGCATGCTTTCCTTATGGTGGGCGCGGTGCGGCCACGGTGCAGGACTGGCGCCCTGGGCCTTGTTGCAGGCCATGTGCGCAGGGCCGGCGTTTTTCCGGCATGCGCTCCTCTCAAAGGCCCCATTCATCAGAGGGAAGACCTGGGCTTTCAAACAGTTTGAAAGCCCAGGTCTTCCCTCTGCTTCTGAACAGGGCCTAGGAGAGAATGTTCGCCTAGGAAAAGAGCACGTGCCGGAAAAACACCGGCCTATGCCCGGCCCTAAGCACCTGGGCCGCAACAAGGATATGAATGGCCCTGCGGGGGGGGAAAGGAAGCCTCGTCCAAAGCGGCTGCTTAACCCGCTTTGGATGCAGTTTTCCTTCAGTTTGGATGCGGCCATTAATGAAGCCATTCTGAAATTTCAGAATTTCAACGAATTTTTGAAAATTTTCCAAAGAAATTCTGAAGTCAATCATATTCAAAGCACCAGCACCCCTACACGCAAAACAAGTTTTGAACCATTTTTTAAAAATCAACCAGGCCCAATAATTACTCCGTAGCCAGAGAAGTAAATCTTGCCAAACTGAAGTTCTGCAGTTGTAGCGATGTATTTGTTTCCTTAGCTGCTGGATTTAAACGCACAGAATGGTTTGTCTGAAAAGGGACGTACTGATCTAGTGCTGGATTTCTGCCAATAACTTCCTTCTGAAATTCCACTGGCCAGCAAGGATCCCTTCCAGTCAGCGACATCTTGGCAAGCCAGGTCTTGGATTAAAGCAATACTGGGAATGGATTAGAATTTTGCACCGGACATACTATTTTGGATGCATCTTCTACTGGACTCATGTTTACTTCTGCTTTTTCAGATTTGCACTGACACTTTCAAAATTTGGAATAAAATTAAGCGCAAGCCATAGATTTGCATACTGTTTGTATTAACCAAAATGTCTACATTGAAAATGATACAAGAGTAAAGCAATTAAATAATTTGCTGCATAGCAAAACAATTCTATTTCTCAATATATACTGCGACTCAGCTTTCTATTCATACTGGCCTAAATCATTGTTAGCTCCAGCTATAATAGCCCCAGTGAACCAGTGGAAGTCTATTCTTGCAGAAGTCCTACTAATCCAGTGAGTTATGTTCATAGGAGCCAGCAACCTGACTTAGGCTAGTTTTAAAGTCAGACCTTGAAATCTAAACACTTAACTATTTTCACACAAACACCTTGAATAACAACATCCACCTCAAGGAGTCATTACTAGGAAGCTAGGTGCGGAAGCCTCCAACCATGCGCAATTAACAGAGCTGTCTTTGCTTTAATTATATGCTAAGCTGCCTCAAACTTTGGTTAGTATACATGTGATAATATAACTTCAAGGATACAAATGCAGACAAGCAGTTTTCATTTTAAAAAGGTACCCCAAGAAGCCTAGTAGTGAAAGGCAGCGGTATAGAAAATTTAAGTGATAAATTTCCTAAGCTCAAATTTTGATTGGGTGTTTATGTCATCTAATTCTGGTAGTATTCTAGAACTTAAAAACTAATAGTAGTATTGCTCAGTTCTCATTTTGCTCTTTAAATTACTGTCATTTGTTCATTTTGGTCACTTAATGACTGCAACTGGGATTGTATACAAAACATGAAACATGTTTCCTTGATTAAAAAATATAAACAGATAGCAATACTACTTTTTCCCACAACAATGACAAGACTCCTTGTGTGAATGTAAAACATTTAATTTAAAAATGTTGACACTACAATATATAAAATAGCTATTATAAATGCACATAGTGTATTCTATAGCTGCCAGGTTTTACGTTTTTAGGAAACTGTAAGTTACACTGTGGTTAAGACTTGTAGTTTTACCCTTCTCTGAAAGTCCATTCTATCACAGTGGTGTATGGTCAAACTTAACAGCCCCAACTGTTAAACACTTGGATCAAGTTATAACCAGTTTTATTGCAAAAGGACCCTGTACACATTTATATCAATTCTAGTACCTTACAATTTTAGCTACCCAACAAGTCATTAACATACAGAAACATGCATGAAAAGCAAGAAAGATCACCCATCCCTTCTGCATATTAGCAATTTGTCACTGCTGAGCAACAAGGCTCACATCACTGAGTTTTATGTGAACAGTCACTTTTAGCATTCATCCTGAGTGAAAGATGGAATGACTTAAGTACAAATGTAACATATTATAAACAATTTCATACAAAAAAGTCACAAATTGAAACCAAAGTATTTTACAGAATTTACTACAAAACACCACAAAAACTGCGCCTCCTCAAGCCCTCTCGCCCCGTATCCTACGAGCCAGCTGGATGTCTTTGGGCATGATGGTGACTCTCTTGGCATGGATGGCACACAGGTTTGTGTCTTCAAAGAGGCCCACCAGGTACGCTTCACTAGCTTCCTGTTTTAAGGCAAAGAGAGACATGGTTAGGAGGCACAATCACTTTGAATCGTTCCCTTTCCTGTATTCAATACATAAATAAATCATTTGTTCTTAAACACGACCATACCTGCAGCGCACCAATGGCCGCACTCTGGAATCTCAAGTCTGTCTTGAAATCTTGGGCAATCTCCCTTACCAGCCTCTGGAATGGAAGCTTGCGAATCAAAAGTTCTGTGGACTTTTGGTAACGTCGAATCTCACGCAGCGCTACAGTACCAGGCCTAAAAAAAAAAAGCACACACACACAAATGTACTACAGAACATAAACAATGCCACAGTATCTAATCCAGCAACTGCCTGTGGTGTTTTAACACACATATTTAGTGCAACCAGTAAATAGTGCAATAAAGATAATGAACTAATGGAATTGACATTTGGACAGGTCTTGGATTACGATCTGGTTTATGTGATTTTAATTGATGTTTTAGTAAAAAAAAGTTTAATTGTATTGGGTTTATTATATATTTATATGTATTAGCATTGAATGGCTGTCTGCTGTAAGGCCAACCTCAGTCCCCTTTTAGGATGAGAAGAGCAGGATACCAATATATGAAATAAATTAAATAAACAGCATTAATAGAAGGTAAAGGTTTCCCCTTGACATCAAGTCTAATCGTGTCAAACTCTGGGTGCTGGTGCTCATCTCGGTTTCTAAGCCGGCATTGTCCATAGACATCTCCTTGGTCATGTGGACAGCATGACTGCATTAATAACCCCAGGATAATATAGCAGGGACCTTGAGCCCAACTAGACACCGCTATATAAAATTGTTACCCAAAAACCATCCCAACGTGAGTTCTCTTGTAAAAAATGCACGCTCCCATCGTCTAAAACCCCATCCCTTCCCCTTCTGGGATGCACTGCTTCGGTGAGCCATCTCTCTCTCTCTCCATATACAATTACCTGTAGCGATGCGGTTTCTTGACTCCACCAGTGGAGGGAGCACTTTTCCTCGCAGCTTTGGTGGCGAGTTGTTTACGTGGAGCTTTGCCTCCGGTGGATTTACGGGCGGTCTGCTTGGTACGGGCCATTTCCTCTTACGCTTCTGCAGGCGGGAAGGGAGGTGACGTCACTGACACTGTAACGTATGGGCGGGCTGCCCGGGACGGCTCCCCAGCCTGGCAGATTAAGGTCTTTCCCCGGCCACTTGGAGCTCCTCCCCCCGTCCTCCCTCTCCCCTCCCCCCTCCGCGGGGGAGACCCGAGAGGAGGCTTAGCAGTGGCGGCAGATGCCAGCGGGCGCCCCCTCCGCGCGGCGCGCGGCCTCTCAGGAGGCACGCCGCCCCCGCCCGCCCTGCCGGGGGAGGAGCCACGCCAGGCCGCCCACGCGCAGGAGGGGGCTACAACCGAGCCCAACGTTCGCTACCGTTGACTCTTCCCGCCTCTGCGTTGCCACGGAAACGCTCTCCCGACCACGACTCCTCCACCGACACAAAGCGGCCTTCACCCTCCCCCCCAACCCAGAACAAAACGCCCCCAAGAAGCGACGGCTCCATGACCCATTCCCACTCATTAACACACGCTCCCGCCGCAAGCCCAAACTCACCGCTTTCGGAGATTTTTGGCTTTAAAAAATATAGATGCCCCGCTTCCGCGCTAAGCTCCTGCTCTATACGTCCAGCTCCTTCGACAAGGACCCCGTAACTGTCCCCTCCCAAGCGCGGGGACTCTATTTATATAGGGAGGGGCCCCAGAACGCCATGACCTCACAATACCGAAACGCGGCGCGCGGAACCATTGGCGCCCGCCTCCGCCGGCGCCGTGACGTCAACCAACACAAAGGCCATTTTCCCGGATCTCGCACGTGATTGGGCGAAACCTCGACAGCCCATTGGCTGTTAAAGCAGCGCGCCGATTGGTCCCCATCGGCTAAAGCGAGCCAATCAAAATTAGTCCCGTTCTGCCGCCTCCGATTGGGCGACAGAAAACATAGTTTGGATCCTACTTTTTGTTGCAAAGCTCCACAATGGAAAGTCAATGGGAAAGAAAAGCTGTCTGCCTTCACCGTCCCAGACCCAGTGGAGGGAGGAAATGTAGGAAAACAGAACCCCGCACGTGGGGGGGACGGGAAGCGGGATGACGGGGAGGAAAGCTGCGGCCATATGTGATGGTGCACCTCAGGTGTTGCAGCGACACACCAAGCTCTACATTTATAGGTTTACTTGACGTTTTAGTAGATTTGAAAGCGACCACTTAGTAATTAAGCAATATGGTATACATCACAACATAGAAATGTGAATTCTTCAAATTAAAACAACTATAGCTGGGAAAGTCCAACGTCAGGAAACTCACCCGCCACAAAAACAAAACAGAGGAAATTAAAGTTTTTAATTACTAGGATTCAAATACTTTTGCAGGGGGACCATGAGAGTTTTCCGCATTCTTGTATGATCACACACCCATGGTGAACAGCAATAAGCATCACATGTGTTTGCAAAGTTTTTTTTAAAAAAAACAAATGGGAAGTATGCATTGTGCACAAATGAACAGCAATTTCATGTTTATTATGGAGAAGATTCACTATGAGATTTGGGCTTCATGCTGTGGCCTGGTGTAAAACACACTGAGAAGCATGCTTGTCCATGTGGGCCTTCAAGTTGCCCAATAATTGAATGGCCGCCTCATATATCGCATAGGGTTTTCTTAGGCAGGGCATACTCAAAGGTGATGTTGCCAGTGTCTTCCTCTGAAATACAGCATCTGGGATTCATTGGCAGTCTTTTCTCCCAATACTAACTAGAGCTGACCCTATTTAGCTTCCTAAAGCAGACATGATGTGATGCCTTACACAGTATCTAGGCCACTGAAAAGAATACTGCATGTAATGTACTGAAATACATGTCTATTTTTGTATACATCTTTTATGTATGAACTGCAGCTTAGGCTAAAAAGAAAAAGCTATCAAAATACACGTATTATTATTATTAATATACAGGATTTCACAATTTGTTGTGTTTTTCCCGTTGCTTTACAAAGTAATAAAGAAGCCAGTAAAGCAATCACAAAGCCTTCATTTGGTTGACTGCTTTTATCAATCTGTCATAGAAGCAAGAATGATTTCCCACAAATTGAGGCTTGAAACAATGGAGCACATGCTTTACACCTTATTAAATTGTAATCCAACTGGCACATAGGATTGTAATCACACTGATAAAGGTGGACCTGTGTGCACAAATATTCCATTTTAAAATGATAAAAGGTGGACCAGGTGTTTTGACTCCCACAATTCCTAACAGCCGGTAGGCTGTTAGGAATTGTGGGAGTTAGAGTCCAAAACACCTGGAGGGCCAAAGTTTGCCCAGGCCTGGTCTAAAGAGATGTGATGAAATAACACTGACTTTAGGCATTTTTATTAATGAGCATCTCAAAAGACAACAATTGTATATTATTTAAAGTGCAATTCTGCAACTCGGGGGAGTCATGAAGTACAGTCCCGGCAAGCCTTGCTAAACACAGTCAGTGGCAAGGAATGCTGGGAATCCCAGTTCAGCAATCTCTAGACTACAAGGCCACATAATTTCAACTCATGCCATACCCAGAGCTTCATGTGCATCCCAACAGGGTTTCATTCCGAAGTCTACCTTTGTAAATATATATCATTCTCTTCCTAGTATACCTAGCTTCCTAGACAAGATATTACAGTTCTGTCATGTGCATTCTCTCTTTTAAAAAATCTGTCCCCAAACTGCAGTTTGACTTAACTCTCACAACCCAAAGATTTTTACTTCACATAACACATTTAAACTTTTTGTTTGCTGCAGTACAGTTCTTGGCGCAATTGTGGAGTTTGTTTCCAGAAGGCGCTAAATCCAAAAAGAAAGAAAACTGAGTTATATGTGGTAGCATATTGTGGGCTAGGACTATGATATTATGTACAGATCAAAACTAACAAATTGTATCAAATCTCTTTGGTATAGGACTTGGAAAATTGCATTTTATAGCAAAAGAAAGCATACCATCAGCTCATTTTTTATTCTTGTCCAATTTGTTCAGATGGATTTGTAAACAAATTCCACAATTGCTGTACAAAGGGATACCCTAAACACACATTCTTAAACAGGAAAGAAAGAGGAACATTGAAGACTGACTTTTAGCATACGCTTGCATGGATTACAGTCCACTTCCTCATCTGTATTGATGAAACATTACAACCGCCCCTTCTGTATCTAATTTACTGCATATTATGTACCTTTATTGTATGTATTGTTCTTATATAGTTCACCATTGCTGCACATTTTAAAATCCTCACAAAAGCAGAGTACTGTCTCTCTCTCTCTCTCTCTCTATATATATATAGTCAATAAAACAAGACAATGTGAGTCCTCTCAATCTAGAATTATAATGAAGTACAACTAGTCTGAATTCCTTATAGCAAAAGTAGCTTAGTTCAACTAAATTAAATGGAAGTGCTCAAGGAGATGGACTAAGCCCTCTTCCACACAGCCGAATAAAATCCCACCTGTTATGCTTTGAACTGGAATATATGAGTGTGGATTCAGATAACCCAGTTCAAAGCGGATATTGGGGGTTTTCTACTTGATATTCTTGGTTATATGACTGTGTGGAAGGGCCCTAAAAAGTGGATCATTTGTGACATATAAATGTTAAGACAGGAAAGAGGTGGGGACTATTTGCTGGCCATGGACCTTCATCACTGCTGCTTCTACAGAGAGTAATCCTTAGAACTGGCCAGCACAACCTAAAGGCCTCCCCAGGTGTTTTGGACTTCAGCTTCCAGAATTCTTGACAATTGAACAAGCTGGCTAGGCTTCCTGGAGTTGGAGGCTCAAACACCTGGAGGGCCACGCATTGTGCAGGCTGCTAGAACATCATTATTGTACGGTAGCAACAGACCCTGGCTCCTGTGGCACAGCTTTTCCCTGTTCCACATTGTTTGATGGAAACTATTGTGCCACAAGTGTCTGGTGGAATTACAAATACACTGGGGGAGTGATTAAGCTTCCTCTAGCTATAACCAGCTCCAAACAGGACAATACAAATACAGTATGTAACTCATGTTCCCTCATAGGTGGAACAGGTGCTGAGAAGGACCTTTTTCCATACCACATTCAAAACTATTATATGCAGTGGGGCATTACAGATGTGTGATTAATTCCTGAGGGGTTCTTCTCAGGTAAAAAATAGCAGATTTTGGGGCAGTTTTTCAACTGGCTTCTGTGATTTTAGTCTCAGCAAATCTGGAGGGCCGGCTGCATTATGGATGGAAATCAATACACGCGTTCAATCATACATCTGTTATGCCCCACTACATATAATAGTCTGTAATGTAGTTTAAATATTGTAAAGCAGGACTTTTTATATATACCACTATTTTAACTCTACTAAAATAGGAATTCTTGTCGCCCCATGGACATAAAGTTTTGTAGATTTGGGTGCTTTGAATGAGATTTTCCTCCTCCTTGGCAGAGGGTTGGACTGGATGGCCCACAAGGTCTCTTCCAACTCTAGGATTCGGTCAGGTGTTTCTTCATAGGAATTTATGTAATGACAACACACTATTGCAAAAATTTCCAGAGGGGCAAGCATGCAAGGGAAGCCTGCTATTTTCAAAGTCAGAGGTGTTTGTCTTAGCACAGTGGCATTTTCAGAACTGGAGAGCTCTTCATTGAGTGCAATTCCATGAAGAGGGGACTGTGGGCCAGGAAAGCTCATGAGGCAAGAGGCATTAAGGCAGGCCTGGGCAAACTTTGACCCTCTATGTCACGCCTGGGCAAACTTGGGCCTTTCAGGTGTTTTGGGTTTCAACTCCCACAATTCCTTTGGGAATTGAGGGGCCTGAGGCTGTGAGGAATTGTGGGAGTTGAAGTCCAAAACACCTGAAAGGCCCAAGTTTGCCCAGGCGTGACATAGAGGGTCAAAGTTTGCCCAGGCCTGGTCTATGTGTTTTGGACTTGCAACTCCCACAATTCCTAATACTGCCTGTTAGGAATGGTGGGAGTTGAAGTCAAACACCTGGTGGGTCGAAATTTGCCCATATATACTCATGTATAAGTCTGGAACTTTTAATTTAAAAACCCGAGTCGACTTATGCATGGGTCAGTGCGAGTACAGCAGCTTAACACTGGAAAGTCGTGGAGACGCCAGTGTCAGAAAGCCAGTGTTGAGGGATTTTTCTTTTTCGTGTCAGGAGCGATACGAGAAACTACAAGTCGCTTCTGGTGTGAAAGGATTGGCTGTCTGCAAGGACGTTACCCAGGACGTGCTGTGAATGTGATTTCCCTGCTTCTAGGCAGGGGGGTTGGACTGGATGCCTCACGAGGGCATGATTCTATGGGGCGCGCGGATGTTTGACCATCCTGTGGGGGGGGGGGGGCTTCTCTCATGTCCCCACACGAGAAGCTGGAGCTGACAGATGGGAGCTCACCATACTCCCCGGATTCGAACCACCAACCCTTCGGTCAGCATCCACAAGGGTTTAACAAGGGGTGGAACCATTGTGTGTTACTCGAGGAGGATTCCACCTGCCCCGAGTGGCCTCTGTTTCGCTGTGACCAGGGCCCCCATTCCCCCTCCCTGTCCTGCCATTTCATCCCCAGAAGCGAGGGCACAAACCCCGCCCGGCCTTCGCTAGAACTTCCTTGCTCCTCTAACTGTGAAGGCCGGGCCCAAACCCTGCTAGCAGTGCCCTGTATTGCGACTACGCTGGGGCTCGCATCGCGCAACGGGCCCCTCCCCGCCGCGGGTGCATCCGGGCACTGGCGCGCGGGGCGGCCCTGGAACTTGTAGTTCCCCGGGCCGGAAGCCGCTGAGGAGGAGATGGGGCCTTTCCGCCAGCACCGGGACTACAAGCCCCAGCATGCCCTGGGCCACCCGGGGCGGTAATGGCGGCGGCGGCGCCTGCGCACTGCGCTCTCCGTGCGGACCGCGCAGAGTGAATAATAAAGCTCTCCTCCTCGGCGGGAGCGGGCGGCGGCGGCGGAGGAGGAGGGAGCGGAAGGCAGGAGAGCATGTCGAAGGGCCCGGGGACGGCAGGGCCTCCCGCGACAGGGTCAGTGGCGCCCGCCAGCGCGCTCCAGGCCCAGCCCGAGAAGCCGCAGCACTACACGTACGTAGCCCCAGCAGCAACAGCTGCTGCCACCCACACCGCCGCTCTCCGCCGCTTACTGCCGCCGCCGCCGCACCCCTCCGCCTGCCCGCCCGCGCGCCACACGCGCCTGACGTCAGTGGGCAGCGTGCGGCACGCGCGCACGGAAAGAAACCAAGCCGCCCGCCCGCCCGGAACCGGCTAGAACCGGTCTCGGCCGGCCTGGGCCGCTGGAATTTCGCGGGAGTGGGAGGGGGCGGGGCAGCACGAGCATACACACACACACACTCCCCCTCCCCCCGCGCGCCTTTTCGCCTTGAACACCGCCTCGCGCGTAACAGAAACCCAAGCTGTGAGGCGCGCGGAGGAGCCAGGATGCTTTGCGTCCACCCCCCTCCCCCAAATGGCTCCTCGGGCACCATGTTGGCCTCCCCCGCGCGCCCGCCTCGCCTCATTCCTCTCATCTCCCTCCCTCCCTCTTTCCGCCTTCGAGTAGCGTAGCGTGGGTGTGTGGGCCCAGCCACAGTCAAGATGTCCGTTATCCTCCTCATAGTTCAGTCAGGGCCTGGCCTCTTCAGCGTTATAGGCCACTAATGCAGGCCTGGGCAAACTTGGGCCTGCCAGGTGTTTTGGACTTCCACTCCCACCATTCCTCACAGCCTCAGGCCCCTTCCTTTCCCCCCTCAGCCGCTTAAGCGGCTGAGGGGGGAAAGGAAGGGGCCTGAGGCTGTGAGGAATGGTGGGAGTGGAAGTCCAAAACACCTGGCAGGCCCAAGTTTGCCCAGGCCTGCACTAATACTTCACCAGAAATGAGTATTTGTGGCCAGCATGGCAATTGGTATTTCAGGAATTCAAGGAGTCGTGGCGTGTTTTTTTCCCCCCCGAGTCCCGTGGATAGGGTTGCTATTTTTTGATATAAGAAATAAGGGACATTTACGGGATTTTTCACAAAAATAAGGGACACTTCATTAAAAACTTGAAACTCAAACATTGGGTAGAAATAGTTTTATTAACAGAATAAGACAATGATTGAAACTCACAAAAGAAGCTGACTTACTCCCTCTTGACAGGACATGGTATGTTTCTGCATGCTTTGTCATGCAGAAAAAACATTAGAAGTACCTAATTTTCTCCATCTGTGTTTAGTACTTGGCTTTGCTGACTTTAAAAGTGCACTGTCTAAACATTAAAATAAAATAAATTTTATAAGACAGTACATCTTCATAAGAACATAAGAAGAGCCATGCTGAATCGGGCCTCAGCCCATCTAGTCCAGCATTCTGTGTCACACAGTGGCCCACCAGTTGTACACAGGGATCTCTGGCAGAAAGGAGGGCAAAACCCTCACCAGCTCCCGACCCCCACAACCAGTGCCCGGGAAATCCTGCCTGCCTCCATCAACACAGAGGTGGCACTTGGATGTCCATTTCAGTAACTACTGATTCCCTTGGTATCCATGAATCTGTCTAATCCTGCCTTGAAGCTGTCCAGGCTGACCGCTGTCACAACCTCCTCTTCATGATTACTATGCCAATAGTTAATGGTATAGTATAGTATGGGATACACAGCATTGTATAGTATTGGGATGTACAGCTAGGCCTATTTTAAGAGTAACTCTCAAGCAACCAGAAACTATCTTTATCCAACATGATCCAACATTCCCCTTGGGTAACGGTTAATTAGTCTACTGTACTTTGAAAAAGTCCTGTATCGCCTCTTCCTTCCAACGGGGACGCAGGCTGCCCTGCGAGTTGGAATCCCCGGGCAGGCATTGCCGTGGAAACCGCAGCGCGCGTCTTCCTCTGGTCAACCCCGCCCAGTCCTGTCCTGCTAGTCAATAATAAGGGACAGGGCCTGAAAAAAAGGGGACACAAATTTTAGGGCCAAAATAAGGGACGTCCCTTAGAATAAGGGACATATGGGAACCCTAGCCGTGCAGCACTGTTGTTATGAAACAGTGCCTTCCACGTCCCAAAGGAGTATTCAATACACCCGTGAAGTTGTTCACGCTGCCACCCGTGATGCTTTCAGACTAACGCGTAAGAAGCCTCTCCCTCTTCTGTCATCACATATTTTGGTATAAAAGGACAAATATCGAGAGATGGTTTACATTTTGGAAGACATCTCTGTTTTGTGGTGTTTGTGTGAGGAAAGTCACACCTACGGTTTGGCTCAAATCCCCCTAAATTTTCTTGGAACCTAATTCTCAGAGTACCTACAGAGCCCAGGGAATGAATACAGGTGTTATATTGTGGTGGTAGTGTCATGTTATTAACCTTTGCCAGTGTAAGTTACCTTAAGGCAGACCTGGGCAAGCTTCAGCCCTCCAGGTGTTTCGGACTCCAACTCCCACAATTCCTAACAGCCAGCAGACTGTTAGGAATTGTGGGAGTTGGAGCCCAAAACACCTGGAGGGCCGAAGTTTGCCCAGGCCTGCCTTAAGATGTTATTACTCTGGTATATGTTCTGGAGCAGCAGTATTAAGATCAGTGGTTCCCAACCCTTTTTTGACCAGGGACCACTTTGATCAGTCCCACTCTCCAACATTAGTACCAAAAGTGTTATGAATCTGTTTTTGGTCAACTTCAGATTCGGTCTGGTTATTTGGGGTGCTGATTATTATTATTTCCCATAATTGTACCCCGTCCTTTTCACTCCGAAGGAGACTCGGGGCGGCCTCACAACCGGCAACAATTTGATGCCCAGCAAACGAATTCCAAAAATAACAATTACAGTTAAAACAGCAATAAAACAAATTATTTTTAAAAATCCATTAAAACTACGCAAATTCGAAATCATAGTCCAGAATCAGTCCATTAGTCCGTCGATTCAGAAAATTGCATTGGATAGACCACATCAGCTCTAGTTTCTGATACAGAACATATGCCACCCAGTAGTCGCTTTTTGCTCACCCACAGAAAACCATATTTAATAAGCCTCGGCGCTATAAGAGGGTTGCAACTGTGCTCGTTGCAACTGTGTAGTAATGATGAGGCCGCGGACCATGTTTTAGTTCTTGCGGACCACTGGTGATCCACGGACCCCAGGTTGGGAACCACTGATTAAGACTAACAACAGCCACCAATTTCATAATTCATATAGGGCAGAGCAGGTTGGATTGGCCCTGGGAAACAGAGTCAGGGGCAGGAAAGCCAAGATACAAGATATTAAATCAAATAGTATCCCATAGACAACAGAATTATCACAAGCTGACATCACTATTAATTGGTTTTAACCTGTTTATAATTGGATTACACATTACAGGACAGACTTGCCTCACTTGCAAAGCAAAAGATTCTCTTGGATATGTGTATTGGCTTAGTGCCTTTGCAACTTTGCATAACGGCTGGTGTGTTCATTAAGCTGGCTTTATTTAAGGCTTGGTATGCAAGTTATATTTATATTCTGTGCCACAAATGGTGGAATAAGTGATAGTGGGTGTACAGAGTATTGTTGTGTTTAAATGTCTGTGAGTTGGTTATAATCCAAACCCCAGCTGTTTCACAACTATGGACTATTTTATGTTATTGGGTTTTTTCTTTTTTATGCTTCAAATGAGCTTTGGTATTATTTTCATTTGTGAAATGCCTGCTCACATTTTATTTATTTATACCCCGCTTTATCTCCCCAAAGGAACTCAAAGCAGCTTGACATAAAAAGTATTAGTATACTATTTATAAATATACAAACAATATAGAAACACAAACAACACTAAAATTCACAGTTAAAATCCATCAAAGCCTATTCAAAGTATTATTTTTAAAGAGCTACGTAACTGAGGAAAGAATAGTACGAGTTAAAGGCTTCTGCGAATAAGAGTGGATACAGTTCATTGTTGATTTTATGTATGTTGACACTTGAGTTTCACTTTATTGACTTGCCCTTATTCTCAAGTAGATGTCCGCAGGATTGTAGCCTCAGTAAGCTAATATATTTGTGCTCACAAAAAGAATATATTTTCTTATATTTTTGTAAGGAAAGAGTATTTGGTACAAAGTTTCCACGATGTCTAATGGGGAAATGCAGTTGCAACCATTCAAGATGTTGCTGTTATGTGTTGTGTATTGACATCATGTATAAGTTACCTCTGTATATGTTATGTGAGGAATTGCTTGTTGGATTCTCTGTTGCATGAATATTACAGTATAGTCCTCATAACTGTGGGGGGTATATTCCTCAACTTGCCATGGAAACAGGAAATCGTAAATAATAGTGAACTCTACTGAAATTAACAGCTTCTATGGGAAGCTACCATAGAGTGTCCCTGGAGGACTTAGATAATGCCTTGAGAGGATACCTCTAAGAATTTGCTAGGTCCTCCATGGCAACTCTGTGGTACCTTTCTATGGAAACATACCATGGAATTGCCCAGAGAACTTAAATAATTCCTAGGGAGGACATGTTTTGTCAAATGTGGGAAGGTAAAATTATGGATACCGCCACATGGCTATAAGGGTCATGCTATATTTATGAAGCAGTTATTAAGTAGTATCGTAGAGGGTTATGTCACTATCTATTGTGAGAAATTCAAGAAGTATGACATTTATTCCAGCCATTTAGTACTTTTGTTATGCATTTTGATATTTCTAAAGCAAAAACTATTTGAATTGTTACATCGTCGTTGTTATTGGAAACTAAAAAGAAACACTATTTCAGACATGTTCATCTTAAAGAGAAGCTGAAAGCAGTTTTGCATATTATATCAGAGATGATGAAATATTCCTTGTCCCTCTATATCTAATATTGTATAAAGAAATAACAAATGGAGGGCATATAACATGGTTCACTGTTAGAGTCCAAACGTGCAACAATCAGCAAGACTGATTAATATTTTCTTGACTCTTTCAAAGCAGAAATTTAAGAGGATTTTAGACTTAGGAATAAGATCCACGGAATGCTCCAGTTTCCCACTTCATTATGCCAGCTAATGGAAGAAGCAGCTCTGAGAGAAGAGTTTCTTTCTGTGTTACTATTTGGTGTGTTCTGAAGTGATCTAAAGATTGAAATGAGAGCGGCACTTCTTTTAAAGCATGACAAGTATAATGGAGCTATCAGGGGCATAATAATTAAGGTCTTGATGTTTTCCATGGACAGTTTTTGCATATTGTTTTCAAAAGGGTAGGCTAAGGAAAATACATATAGCAGTTGTTGTGACTGCAGGTAATTACAGACTTTCAGTTGCCCTAAGTGATTTTCCTGGCAAGATTGGTTCATCGAGTGTTTGCCTTTGTCTGAGGGAATGTGACCTAGGTTTTCACCTTCTAGCAGAATTTTGAACCTTGTTCTCCAGTTAGGGTTCCCATATGTCCCTTATTCTAAGGGACGTCCCTTATTTTGCCCCTAAAATTTGTGTCCCTTATTTTCAGGCCCTGTCCCTTATTTTTGACTAGCAGGACAGGGCTGGGCGGGGTTGACCAGAGGAAGGTGCGAGCTGTGGTTTCCACAGCAATGCCTGCCCGGGGATTCCAACTCGCAGGGCAGCCTGCATCCCCGTTGGAAGGAAGAGGCGATACAGGACTTTTTCAAAGTACAGTAGACTAATTAACCGTTACCCAAGGGGAATGTTGAATCATGTTGGATAACGATAGTTTCTGGTTGCTTGAGAGTTACTCTTAAAATAGGCCTAGCTGTGCATCCCAATACTATACAATGCTGTGTATCCCATACTATACTATACCATTAACTATTGACATAATAATCATGAAGATGTACTGTCTTATAAAATTTATTTTATTTTAATGTTTAGACAGTGCACTTTTAAAATTAGCAAAGTCAAGTACTAAATACAGATGGAGAAAATTAGGTAGTTCTAATAATGCTTTTTTCCCCGCATGACAAAGAATGCAGAAACATACTATGTACTGTTAAGAGGGTGTAAGTCAGCTTCTTTTGTGAGTTTCAATCATTATCTTATTCTGTTAATAAAACTATTTCTACCTAATGTTTGAGTTTCAAGTTTTTAATGAAGTGTCCCTTATTTTTGTGAAAAATCCCGTAAATGTCCCTTATTTCTTATGTCAAAAAATGGCAACCCTATCTCCAGTCATACTCCAGTGTTCAAACCACCACATCAAGTCTCTGGGGAATATAAATATAGTGGAATCACGACTTACGAGTGTCCCTACTTACTAGTTTTCCAAAATATGAAATATGAACCAGGATCTAAGCTACGAGCTCCCTGAGCTGCCTCCACAAAGCCCTCCGGAGAGGCCTAAAAGGCCACTGCTGTCTCCTCTGCCATTTTGGGCATGAGAGGAAGTGAGGTAGACAGTGCATGTACACAGGCAGCCCCCCAAACCCAAGAGCGCCACCTCCCCTCAAGAGAGGCCTAAAAGGCCATTGCTGCCTCCACCTCCATTTTGGGCAAGTGTGTGCATTCCCCTCCTCTTGCACACAGGATCCCCCCTCACATACAGGAAAAGGAAGAAAGATAGAATGGACAGAAGGAAAGGAGAGAAAGTTGAGGAAGAGGGGAGGAGAATGGAAGGAAACAGAAAGAAAGAGATGGATGGAAAGAGCTAAATAATTTAAAAATGGTTGTGGTTGGTGGGGGGGGGGGGCTGGAACGGATTAATAGCATTTCAATTGGGAAATTTGATTTGACATATGAGCAAATTGACTTATGAGCTTGTATGTCAAGGTATTACTGTACTTTATTGTACATGCAGTAATGATTATACAGTTTCTCAGGTTCACATGCTCTTTCCTGCCATTGTATGCTATACAATGCCACTGTATCCCATTTCAAATGGGAAAACTGTGACTTACCTTTCTAGTTGGAGGTAAGTCACAGTTTTCCCATTTTGCCTGACCTGGATAACTTGTCATGCAAAACAGGGTCAAAACATATCTAAAATCAAAATGGGTTGAAGGAAGGGAATTGGATTGCATAAAGGAAAATGGTACCCAAGGCTAAGACTCTTTTAATCTGATGTCAGACCATGGCTTGATAGGTAAATAGTGTGGGGGGTGCCTTTACCTATTAAATAGTATTTCTAGTCAACATATTTTTGTAGATATCTGTGTGCATGTGTTTGTAGTTTGAAAGTGCTAATATTCTTTTTGAAATCAATATTGGATTTCTGTCATCTGGAAAATAAGGTTCCATATATAAGATATGTCTGTATTCCATGCTTATTTAAAATAAATCTACAACAAAGAAATCAAAGTAAGTGGTTAGATGAGCCAAATTGTTTTAATTGATAAAATTTGCCATTTTTTTCTTATATAATTTAATGTGCTTCTATTGATAGCAGAGAGGGAAAATAAGCTATAGAAGACACTATCCCCTAACCGTCAGTATGCATGTTTTGTTCTCATGTTTTGATTCAAAACATGAGAACAAAATTGCCACAATATTTTCAAGGACATTTTAATATCTATAATTGTATCCTTATAAGGATAAGAATTGCTCTCCAGCTTTCCATTAAAGTTAAGGGACTGAATGCTACTCTAATACTTCATGGCCTAGTTCTCATTTAATAGTGCCAGTGAATGAACTGTGGTTCATTAAATAAGGAGTGACTTGTCTATTCACATATCCTGTTACCTTACAACATCCTGATTTATAGGGAGCATTTAAAACTGATTTATGTTGTGTGTGTAACAACAACTTGTGTTCTTAAGGACCCAGAAGTCTTAGATTAAAGCTAGAGAAGCATAGAATTGTAGTGTTTCTTGATATAATTAACCACAAGTGATACTCTGCATATGTGAACACTTAGTACAGTTAGCCCTCCATATCTACAGAATCCAACATCCACAGCTTGAAAATATTTTTTAAAACCCCAAAAAGCAAACCTTGATTTTGCTATTTTTATATAAGGAGTACTATTTTATAAGACCATTGTATGAAGTGGGACTTGAGCATCCACAGGTTTTGATATCCACAGAGGTAGTACTGATGGTCTTGGCACCACACCACAGCAGATACCAAGAACATAAATGTATAAATGCAGTACAGTTCTGGTTCATCGTTTCCGAAATGTGTTAGGCTCATTGAAATGAACATACAACAGCAAGTTGCAGTGGAAATCTTTGAGTTGAAGGAAGGCAGTGGTGTGATATATACTACCTATACTTCTGTTGCCTAAAGTATTCTCACATGCAGTTTGCAAGGCACTTAATGATTCTTAGCATAAGGTAAATGTTTTGTAGGAGGCAGTAAATGAAATTTTGGTGGAGAACTTCTCTGGATAATAGCATAAAAAAGAATGATGCCTTTATAATATGAACAAAATTCATTGCACTAAAGAAGGTGATGCTTAAACATAGCTATTGTCATGTTATACGTGCCATTTTCATTTTGAAGTATATCACTTTCATAGGCCACGCCTCAGAAAATTGTTATATTATCACCTGAAAGTCATGGTGTGTGTCGTCCAGTACGTCTTATTCCACTACTGAAAATTCTGTTGTTTCTCCTAAGTGTAGTAACTGGTTTTGCACATGGCCAAGCTGATCATAAGAGGGACATTTGTTTATTTGTGTGAATTGGTGTCACTTGATTGGGAAAATAATGTGGAAGGTTTTTTTTGGCTACTTTTATTATATTTGCATATTTATAATAGTTTTTGGACAGAGGTCCCAAACTTAAGTCTATGAATCTGTTACAGCAAGCAACAATCTTCACACTGGTATATTTAATTAAGTTGGCAAGATTATTCTGGAGTTGCTCCAGGCACCATACTTTGGTGCCTTCATGTTGGGTATGTGCCCCAAGTTTGCTCAAGCTCCATCTTTGGTGGGAGTCACAAGGCTCTCCAGATGTGGGTGAACTATAACTTCCATCATTCAGCGTCACACACACACTTCCAATCCCTCCAGTATTTTCTGTTGGTCATGTGGGGCCTGTATGCGATTGTTTGGTTCAGATCTGTTGTTGAGAGTCACAGGACTCTCTGGATGTGGGAGTAATCTTGAAAAATGCATACAGATTGTATCTACTTTCACTTTTATTATATAGATAACGATATGATGTCAGTAACTTTCAGTATCTTCAGGTCTGTGTTGGTTTCTGGAGGACCAAGAAAAGAGTGATTTACTCTTTTTTCTATTATGTATCAAGCTGCAGTTTATGTATATGCAGCATAGTAATAATATGAATTTTTGCATGTGTATTAGTGTAGATCCTTGCATTGTAGAAGGAAGACTGAAGATATAATTAAGTGCCTTGTGTGCTTTCTTATAACAAAATTATATTTTGATGTATATTTTTTCAGTGAAAAAATGTGGAAGCAAATGATCAAGCGTGCCAGGAAGTTGCAGGAACACTCTATTTCAAAATTGTGCTCATTTATCTCTGACTAGTATCATGAGAATCTGGTGAAGTGCGCTATGGTCCCTAAAGCTATGACACTATCGTTTGCATCTCTTTTAGTGTATCCAGTGTTGATGTAGAGTGTTGCAGCTGCTGCCTGTATGTAGACAAGCAGCTCTTGTTCGAACTTTGCTCTACATCATCTCAATTTGACAGAGCAGCAAAATTAATCATGTCAAAACTTCCTCTTGTTGCTACTGTTACATCTTAACCACTGTTACCTGACAGACCTGGTGCCAGTGGTCAGTTTCATGGCTCCAGGTGATAGAGTGTATTCAGAATAAACGGGTAGCAACAAATGGCTGACAGTTCTAACAGCTGGTGCGCAAGTTTGATATGCAAATGCATCAAATTTACACCTAGTTCTTGATCTAACAATTGATACTTGTCGGTTTATGGATTGAACTGTACTGGGACGATAGACTTTGTTCTGTTTTAATTGTATACTGCCTAACAAAAACTTATAACTTATATCCTGGGGGTCCCCAGATAATGCAATAGTAAAGCTTGTAAAAATTCTGGGGTTTAGGCCAAAAACACCTGGGGACCCCTAGACATTAAGTCTAGTAAAGGTGTTTCCAACTCTAGTTGTGTCCAACTCTAGGAGGTAGTGCTCATCTCCATTTCTAAACTGAAGAGCCGACATTGTCCGTGGACTCCTCCAAGGTCATGTGGCTGGCATGACTGCAGGGAGCACTGTTACCTTCTGCTAGGTTGGCAGAAGCTGGAGCTAACAGTGAGAGCTCACTTCGCTCCCGGGATTCAAACCACCAGCCTTTCAGTCAGCAAGTTCAGCAGCTCAGCGGTTTAACCCGCTGCGCCACCGGGGACTCCTAGAATGTATATTAGTTGCATTTAAAACAGTGGGGTATCTAATGTAAGATATCAGCATGGTTTGAGCATTGGACTACAAACTCTCTAGACCAGGGTTTTAATTTTTGTTCAGCTATGAAAACCTATAGGTGACCTCAGTCAAGTCAGATTATCTGGGCTGCAGAAGAAGGGAAAGGCAATCCCCTTCGAACAAATATTTCCAAGAAAACCCCATCATACAGTATATTGGACTACCATAAATCAGAAATGAAAGTCACACTTCAAAATGTACCTGTTCTAACTTACATACAAATTCAACTTAAGAACAAACCTACATAACCCATCTTGTTCGTCCACTGCTTGCTGTAAAGAAATCCAATGCACACCAAATCATAATTAACCTTTCCAATATTTTGATTCTCTCAAAAATGATACCCAGAATTGCAACCAGATTTTTTGTGAACACCAATGGTGCATTCAGATATTACTTCTGCCATTAAACAAATGAGGCAGGACAAACGTAACATCACTCTTGTTCATGTTAGTGAGCATGCAACTGTTTCTAGGTCAACTTACTATTGTGAAAAAGACTGGATTGTAAACAGTGTAATGTCTCTATATGTTTAGGCAGACACTGTAGAATAGCCTGCCTAGCAAAGCGAACATTTTCTTAGAGAAGTTTTTAAGTAGCCAGTGTTTGGACTTTTTTCTTAGTGATGCATATAATTGATGCACTGCCCTTTGCATTGATAATATATATTAGTACTGATTTTCTGACAGTTTTGAACGTGATTATTATTTGTGTACAGTGGTCCCTCAGTTGTCACGGGTGTTACGTTCCTGAACCACCCGCAATAAGTGAAATTCCGTGATGTAGGGACGCCCCCTCATCTTCCCCCCTCGCCCTCCTTATCTTCCTCATCCTTCTTCTCTTTGCAACTGGGACCTCTTGCTGCAATGCTGCATGGGGCCCAAGCGGCAGCAAGAGGCCACATGCGGCAAAGAGGATGAGGAAGGTAAAGAGGGAGAGGGGGCGGCTCGTCTTCTCCCCTAGCCCTCCTTACAGTCCCCATCTTCCTCCTCTTCGCCGCCTGGGGCCTCTTGCTGCAACGCCGCTTGGGCCCCATGCAGCATTGCAGCAAGTCTTTTTCATAGTGCATGTAAATCTGGACATGAAACAAATAAACTGTGCCGTGTGTGTGTGTGTGTGTGTGTGTGTGTGTGTAAAATGGATATTCATAATGTAATAAGGCCCTATGCTATTGAGGGCTCATTTCCTTTAAGTGCTAGCCCTCCTGCTTTAATTAGTTTCAAGGAGGAGTATATATTTCTAAATTCCATTTTTCTTTAATATCTGAACTATGAGGAGCGGGAAATTAAAAACTGTACTCTGAGGACCAAATAGAAGCAACTGTAGCAGGTGCATGCAGCAACTTCCTGGCCTTAAAAATGAAAAACAGCTACACAAGGGTGCAAGTAAGGAGAAGTAGGAACAGGATAAAATTAACCCTCAGACTCTTTTATTTTTCTTAGAATGTCACCTCTTTATGAAGAAAAAAATGTGCAATTTTTCACTCAGTGTTAGAGCCTAGATGTTTTTCTTTTTTAAAAAAAATCCTTTTAAATGGCTAGATGTGTCTGCCATATAATTTACTGCTTTATCCTGATTTCTTTTTCTCACACTATACTGTATTGTGACCTGGCCAGATGTAATAATGAAATTTTGATTGCTTCCAGAAACATTGTAAGGCTTAGAATCGCATTTAAAGTGTATGAAACAAATCCACACCAATGGTCATATATTTCAGTGTTTCTCCTGCCTACTAAAGCCCGTCCACCGCTCATGCTCCTCCTCTGTGGGAGAGCTGAAGCCGGCGGGGAGGGGAGGCATGACGCAGCCTGGCTCCGCCCCTTCCCCCCGGCTTCAGCGCTCCCACAGCTTCGCCACCCTTGTGGGGGCAGTGCCAAGCCAGCGGTGGCAGAGCCAGCACAATGCTGGCTTGGCACTGCCCCATCAAGGCTGGCAAAGTGATGGGAGAACTGAAGCCGGGGGGGGTGGGCATGGCGTGGCCTGACTCCTCCCCCTCCCCGGCTTCGGCACTCCCAGCAGGTCACCACCCCCAGCCGTTCTTTACTGTGTTACAGTATCATTTTGTGTCATTTTGGTTGGTGGTGTGCCCCCAGATTTTTTAAATGTTAAAAGTGTGCCACTGCTCAAAAAAGGTTGGGAAACACTGATATATTTTGTATTCTTAGTTCAATGCTTAAATGAGCTTGCTCTCTGTATGTATGTGCCTTCAAATTACCAATCATAGGTTTTACTTTCTGTACATATGTGCCTTTTAGCAACCTCGTGAATTTAATAGGGTTTTCTTAGCCAAGAAATATTAGGTAGAGGTTTTGCCAATTTCTTCCTCTGAAATACAGCATGTATTTCATTGGCAGTCTCTTATCCAACTACTAAGCACAGCTAACATTGCTTCGCTTTCAACACGATACAGGATCTGCTGCCTTAAGGTATTTTAGTCTCTTGACAAAATTAACTCCAATGATATATTTTTTTGAGATTTAATGAAACTTGATACTAGCACAGCCTTGTGCAATGGATATTTAATATGCATTAAATATAGGACTTAATATTTTAATAAATTATTTTACAACAATAAAAGCTGCAAGGGTGAATACTGTACACAGCATAAAGCAACTTAAAGTAGCTAGCAGCTCTTTATCAGAGAGCATACGTCTTCCTCTTACCTCCTCTTCTGCCTATAGAAAAGGAAGTGTTGATGGAAAGAGAAGTTCACCCCAAAAACCTAAACTACCCTAAAGACAGGAGATTCCATCTGCTTTCGGAAACTATGTAGAGTCATCCCTAGTTAGTACTTGGTACCAATCAACAGCAGGTGCTATCAACTATATTTCAGAAGCAGGAACTGGCAAAATTCGCCATGAGTATTCCTTGTCTAAGAAAACCATATGAAATTCATTGGGCTGCCATAAGTTGACTGTTAACTTGAAGGTATATATACAAGACCTAAAATGTTTCATCATTGTTTACTCTAGATCTGTGGTTCCCAACCTGTAGTCCATGAACCATCAGTGGTCCACAAGAATGGGAGCACTCCTTGGTGGGTTCCCAGCCAAGGAGACAGGATGTCCAAACTGGTGGGAGGCCGACCTCTCGATCGCAGGGACCGGGGGGTGGAGATGGTCTCCCTCCCTCTAGATCTGAGATCCTCCTTGGCTTTCTAGGAACCCCACGGCTACCTTCTTTTGATTGTCGACAGATGCCACCTTGAGTCGACCCTCAGCAAGGTGTCAGTCTATGTGTCCTCTGGATCCACCCAGCCACTGTCCCACTGTCCTTTTATGTCTGTTGTCCCTATACCCTCCCTCCCTATTGTTTATGTATTAATTCTTGTTACTCTTTTGCTGTGTTATGTGTCAAACTATGTAAACCGCTCAGCATTTGAAAAATGAATGGATGAAATTGTCTTAGATTGAAAAAATGAATACAAGTCAAAGTGTTTAAAGTTGTGATACAGCAAACACATTTATTTCATTTATATTTGAATAGGTTGAAATAATGTATTCTGCCTTCTAAACTGGTCTTTAGGTCGGGCTAACTGCCCAAGAGTGAAAGCTGATCTTTTAGCCTCCCACACCATTTTGCCTTTTTCAAGCTGTGGTTATGATAAGTGGGAGAACTGTTAATATAGCTTACACATAGCATGCTGTTAATAGGAATGTACGTAGGTGTTTTGTTTTTAAAATCTTTGAAATACCCAGCCATGATTATGGGATTGGGGAAAACACTGGTATTTTGACTGCTATTTTTGAAGATTGTATGTTTCTATGTATGATACAATAAAAATTTAAAAAGTTGAAGGAAGAAAATCATTTCCCTCATTTTTGCAGGTTATTCCCCCTCTCTACTTTTCAATTCATAAATGAGGGTTATTTCCATGACAGCAACATGGGTGGGGTGAATAATAGGAAAATGGGGAAAATTGTTTTACCCCTTCAACCACCCCACCCATGTAAAATGGACTATCCTCTGTCTAGCGCCCCCTTTTGGCCTCGGCCCTGATAATGGAACAGTACCGAAAATGGGAGGGAAGAACTAGTAGAGTACATGTTTTGTGAGCAAGTGGTAACAATTCAGTCATTGTGTTGTAGTCTGGCCCTTTTCCATATTAAGGGGAGCATTGCAACCGTTGAGATGCAAGTTCAGGAAGGCACAGAATCCACATGAGCAAGTAACAGTTTCTTTATTTTGAGCTCTATTCCAAACTGAAATTATAAAACAAGGAACCACTAGATGGAGCCAATATTCCAGTCATTCCTCAGCTGCTTCTTATTGAAAACCTTCTGTTTTATGCCATTTGTTACTCAAGTTGCTCCTGTTCTCCAAGATAAATCCAAAGGTTCCAAGATCAAAGAATCTTCAGCCCACTCCTTCCCTCTTTCACCAGCAACCTTTGTCAACAGTTCTTCCTGTCAGTCCTTCCAGCTTTTCTTCTCCTGTGTCACAACTCTCATCCAGTTGTCTTGTATCATCAAGGCCTATTCCAGGGCTCCACCCTCTCATCACTACCCCTCCAACCTTCCACACTGTTAATTCCTTCTGCCTCAATGTACTCTTTGATGCTCCACCATCTCTCCTTCAAGTAAGGATCCTCTGCCATTGTTTGATCTTGGATGGTTCGCTCTGTAAGTCCAACCTTGTTACACACGGGAAGATAGGAAACTGCCTTTAGAGCAGTTTTGTCCACTGGTCTGTCAATTACAGTATTGTCTAGGTAGAAACTCTCCATGCAAAATGTGTTCTTTAATACTGATTGACAGTCCATCCTCTGGACTGATAGTAGGCAACTTCCTTTTCTTTCTGGAGTGAGGCTTGGCGAACATCAACATGTTTGTAAATAAATTATTCATCTGATTGTTGTGAAAGTATTTTATAAAATGACTAGGAGAAAATGATGATGCTTGGCTTATTCCAAATGCTTTTGTCCATACTCAGAACTGTACTTTTTTTGTACCTTGGGAAAGTAGAATAGAAGGGCAATAAAGTTATTCTTGTTGACATAAGAGGTGTGAAATTTAGGGGAATTACTCCTGTCTACCACCCAGATTCTCCTTGAGCTCTGTTTAATCAAGCATTCCTCAATTTTACTTTGCAATATTTGGTACATATTGCTAAGCGCTGAAAGTTCCAGCAGCCTCCATTGTCCATCAATTCATATTCATTCTAGATATTTTACCAACTTATTGTAGATATGGTATTTACTACTCCATATGAATGATGTGACTTAATGGGAAAACTCAGCTGGGTATTAATGTATATCCCATTCAATTCAATAGAATTCAATCTGCATTCTAATAGGATTAAATAGGATTAAAGTTTTTGATAAAGAAAATTTGGCCAATATTTTGATTTAGCAGAATCCCCTATCATAACCTAGACTTCAAAAGGACCAAGGCTGGCATTTCCACTTAACTGAAACACTGGATGATAAAACATGCATGAGCAGATGGTTAGACCCATGTTAATTGCACAACATACATTAGCCAAATTCAGTCAGATGTTCACAATAATTTACATACTGTATTCAGTGGAAAAGCCTTTTAAATGAATAGTCTTCCTGCCCAGGGGGTATTTCTAATAAGGTTCAGAAGTACTTGGAATTGCATCTTATATCAATTAATCCTAGGCAACATTCATATGTTGTGTGGAGGAATATGCAAATACAGCATATAGTTGTTAATTGCTGTATCATATACAATTAAGATTAACTGAGCTCTGTTGTTACATTCATTGATTGATTAAATAGTAAGTCTGAATAAAAATTCAGTTGAAATAGAAAAATCCAAATATTAAAATGTGATTACATTATAAGCACAATATAAATCTAAGCAATTAATAGACACAGCAACCACTCAGTAAATGCCATACCCTCAGCAATGAGTCACTTGCCAAAAGCCTGTCTGATTTTTTTAAGGTACCCCCCTACCTCCCTTAAAAGGGAGTTCCTGGTACTCAGTAGTAAGGAGCCAAAATTAGATAGGCTAAGACTCTTGAGGACACAGGTTTTTAGCACTTTACTTTCCAACTAACAAATGAGTGATTCAGATTGTTGTCTTGTGCCTTCAAGTCGTTTCAGACTTAGGGCAACCTTAAGGCAACTCTATCACATACTTTCCTTGTTAAGATTTGCTTGTTAAGATATGCTCAAAGAGGATTTGCCTTTGTCTTTCTCTGAAGCTGAGAGATTGTGACTTGCCTAAAGTCAACCAGTGGTTGAGAGCCGTAGTCCAAGGTTCAAACCATTACATCACGATTTCTGAATTATTCCCCTTCTTTTTCCTTTTTTCCTTTATCTTGCACTTTCTTACTTTTCTTCCTCTTTCTCTGTTTGCAGCAGCAGCAGCAGGTTCAGGGGCAGTGGGGGAAGTGGGTGGCAGCAGCAGATTCAGGGGCAGTGTTAGGTGGGCAGCAGCAGGTGGTTCAAGGGCAGGTCATGGGCAGCAGCACTCTGGACCACGCAAATGGCTTGTGCAGGCCGCATGCAGCCCATGGGCCACATGTTGTGTAGGCCCGGCCTAGACTCAAATCATATAGGGAATTACAGATCATAATCAGGATTTTTATTTGTAACTAGAAACAGGCTGTACTCATTGAAGCTGTCTTAACAAGGGAGCTGTGTGCTCTTTGTAAAGAGTTGACTGAGTATTTTCGATTAAGTGAAGTTTCTGAGCACTGTTGAAAGGTAGTCTTATACAGTAATCCCTCCAAGGTAGATACTTTGTGGCATTCAGCAGTTGTCTTAAGCTCTGTATCTCTATGTTGTCCTCTATTCATATAGGGGGGGGGGGAGTATTTAGTCAGATACCAGTTGTACAAGTTCTCCCACTTAAAAAGATAAGAGAGGCCTGTAATTGACATCATAGGTAGATCTCAACTATGAGAGACAACATGAGAAAACACATCCAGAAAATCACATTGTCTGATTTTTAACAAATTTATTTGCAAATTATGGTGGAAAATAAGTTATTTATTATTCAATTCTGCACAGTTAGACAAATTTCTAAAAGAAAAAAATCTGGATGCAAAAGGATGTAAGGAAGGATAATAGCTACACAGCTAATATTCCACGAATTGCTGCCAGTTTTTCAATGTTTACATCAGGAATGGATCTTGTTATCTTGTATTTCTTCAGCTGCCCCTGACAAAATGGTAGTGTGTTATAATGTGGATCAACATGTCAGAACAGGTCCAAAACTGTTTATTCATAAGGTTAGTTGTTCATAATGGCCTATGAAGTGGTTTGTCTTAGTTTCTGATGGGCCAAAGTGTTTTAAACCTTCAGACTCAGAAAACAGCTCAACTGAAAAATCATACAAGTGGTAGCAAAAAATAATACATTCACTAACAGCATTACTGTCAGAGTGGACTTTCAGTAATCTCTAGCCTATGTTTGATTGGATTTTTCCAGTATTTTCTGTTGAAGTTGTTAAGTTTGTGTCCTACTTTTTCCCACTAAAAGTAGCACCCTAGAAAACTAGTGACCTGACTTGCTTCCTCATAGAAGGAAGGGCTGGTTTGGAGTAGCTGTGTGTATACCATCCAGGGTGCTGACCTCTAGAAAGCATCAGAAAAATCTGGCAAAGCAGCAGGGAAAATCATTTAAGTAAGAGCAGTCAACAAACCATTCATATCCTTCCAGGTTGCTGTGATTTTAAAGTTATCTGTCCATTGCAATACAACTCCAAAGTTATGCCATATCTTGCTCACCAGCCTATTTCTTTTTTTCTGCACAAAAATAATAAGCAAGCAGAAAAATAAGAATGCCAGGCCACAAGTTAATTTTGACCAAATAAATGTATTGCAATGGCAAGGAAGAGAATTGATTAGAAGGAGGTTATAGAGCAAAAAGAGGACCGTTTTGTGCAAATTTGCAGTAGTTCATTACTACCATAATGAGAAATTGATATTATAACAAAGTCATAGAATCAGGAATACTATTCTTCATTTTAAACTATATAGCTGGATATAAGGCTTAAATCTCATGTCTCCTTTCTTTTCTTACTAATCTGCATCCCTGTGTGCCTGATTATTGGGTGTAATTTTGTAAAGAGTGGATCTTGGGCTACGTACTCCTATTTGTATTTGGTTACAAGTAAGTGAATTCTGTTATCTTAATAATCTCATATGTCATTCCCCTGAGATACCACCATGCTTTGAATTCTTTTTCCTGAAGCCAGAATAATAGTTATAGGACTAAGGTAGGTATGCACATTGTGTAGCCCTTTATTAATGATAGCATTTAAAATATAAATTACATTTATTGCTCCTTTGTAAACTGAATTCCTTCTGTGAACTTTCCAAAACAGCCGCTTGAATTGATACTGCACACTTTTAGCATGATTATGTTTTGCGTCTTCTACTTGATTAAAGTGCTGAGTTGGAGACTTTCTGCTAGTTGGTACTTGCACCTATTTGATTTACTTATCAAGGATGTGTTGATTTTCTGCTTGCTGGTGCCATTTTGGAGTATTGCCAATGAAACCTAAATAGTTGATTGCGATGATCCAATTATCAGTGAGAGGCAATAGTGAGACAAGTATTGTCTTAGAACTCATGCTTATTGACAAGAAATATCAATGAATTCTTTTTGTCGAAAAGATTTTTTTGCTTCTTCAAAAACTAACTTTGCGACCAGAACGGTTGACAGCTTTAGGTTCCAATCCACAAAGCATCCTGGTCGCCAAAGCCCCATTAAATCTATGGTGCATTTTGCCCGGAGATTGCTTTGGGAATTTTGACGTTTAGTATTGTTTCATTCCCTAGATTACCTTTTGCAGAAATGAGAAAACAGGGAAGCAAGTGATGGGTAACCAGTTAAAAAGAAGGATATGGCTCTTGTATTTATATCAATACAATAGACAGTTTTTCCTCTAAGCATTATAAGCTCTATCTGCCAGAATCCTCTCTTGTATATAATTATTACAAATGCAAGTGTCCTATCATTTGCCAAGTTTGGTCAGCCAAAGTATAAAGATTTGAAGCTGGAAGAATTAGATATGCATATAGAAAATCCAAGGCTAGCATTCAGAATCTAGTTCTTCCTTGTGAATTGTTTCCATATGTGTTGGGGAGGTTGGCTGTGGAGGCCCAGTTGTTCAGGTTGCCTTTAGATGTAAAATGCTATCTCTCATAAAGTAGTATAATGTTCTTAAAATGTTGCCTGCCTTCAAGTCATCTCTGATTACGTTGATCGTAGGATAAATCAATTTTCCCTTTTTTTGGCCAAGATTTATTCATAGGAGGTTTGCTATTGCCTTTCTCTCTGGGTTTTTGTGTCAGAGTGGAGAGTTACACTCTGGTTCCTCAGAATCCTATGCCAAAACTCAAATCATTTCACCATACTGGCTCACTTTAAACATACCCTGTTTCCCTGAAAATAAGACAGTGTCATATATTAATTTTTGCTCCCAAGATTGGCTAGGTTTTATTTTCAGGGGATGTCTTATTTTTCCATGAAGAATAATTCACATTTATTGTTGAACAAAAAATGAACATTTATTATATACTGTACAGTAGTTGTCAGTATATAATAAATATACTGGCCCTCACACACAGGGCCACAAAAAATAAGGGCTGTCAGAGGGGTTGCCAAAGACCATCAGAAAACACAGTATTTTCTGTTGGTCATGGGAGTTCTGTGTGGGAAGTTTGGTTTAATTCCATTGTTGGTGGAGTTCAAAATGCTCTTTGATTGTAGGTCAACTATAAATCCCAGTAACTACATCTCCCAAATCACAAAATAAATCCCCCCCAACCCCACCACTATCCAAATTTGGGCGTAATGGGTATTTGTGCCAAATTTGGTCCAGTGAATGAAAATATATCCTGCATATCAGATATTTACATTACGATTATTAACAATAGCAAAATTACAGTTATGAAGTAACAACAAAAAGAATTTTATGGTTGGGGGTCACCACAACATGAGGAACTGTATTAAGGGGTTGTGGCATTAGGAAGGTTGAGAACCACTGTTCTATTAGGTCTTATTTTCAGGGGATGTCTTATTTTTGGGGAAACCAGGTAGCAGTAACCTCCGTTCCATTGAACAACAAAACAAGCTAAACATTCTGACAGAACTACATATCCTAATAGAGGATGCATCACTAGCACATTCAAATATTTTGTCCCCCTTCCCCTGGAAAAATTAAAAAGGAATCTTAAAAATATTTTACTTTCAAACAAGAAATAAAATGTTGTAGATAGGCTGTTCTTACATTACTGACTGGACTTCTCTCCTCCTTAAGTAATTTCTTCTCCAATTATGTTTTATTAAAGAAATGTCATAACAACAAAATGAGCAACTATGAAACATAGAAGAAATCACCACAAGCTTTGGGTGTAAATTAACAGGTATTCACAGATTATAGCCCTCAAACATTAGACAAAGAAGTCAGTTGAGTTTTGCTGAAGGAGAACCTCTCAGAAAGTTGATGAAGCTTTATTCTCAAGAAAAGAAATAATTAAGATCAAACATATCCTTCCAAAAATCAGTTTCATGTTGCGGAGACCTTATTTATTTATTTGCTTCATTTTTATTCATTATTTTCCCAATACTGGCACTTACAGGGCCAATAGCAAACTTGACCCAATACAAATTAAAAACAAAACAAATGCAAAAATTGTAAAAATTAAATATTTGTGTCATGAATCATAAAAATTAAAATATAAGAGAAATGCAATCCCACAACTTTTTCCACTCCTTGAATTGTGTAAATTTCTCTGCTGCATGAAATCTGGGATGTAAAAGAAAAGGTTCTTCAGGGGAGGGTTCAGGGGCCAATATACGAGTATGTATCCATGGTTCCCAAATACACAGTGAGTTATAAGGAATGGATTTTCCACATCTTTTAGTGTTATTCTTGCAATTTTAGAAAAAATAAAATTGAACTCTTTGGAACCTGATTTGACCCACTTGGCAGTCTGTGTTTCTACAATAAGCTCAATGAACTGGCTTAATTGCAATGCATTAAAATTAAGTTTGATGTCAGGTATTGCTAATCCCCCTTATTTAGAGTCATTGTATTGGTAAAATCTGGGCCTTTTCTTGCTGAATATGAATTCATTAAAAAAATTTACTACATTTTAAATTTGGAATGGGGTGATTTTAGATATAGCTAGCAAATAGAAATACAAGTAGGGACTAAGGAATATATGTACTGTGGGTATTTCCTCTAATATGGAAAGCTTCAAATTCTTATACACAGAGTAAGGCTCTAATGCTAACAGCATTCAAACACGCTATGAAAGCTAGCAAAGAATAAAGAGTATGCAAAATTGTGTCTTTCACTTTTTTATATAAAAATATATATTTGTGACCATATATCAATCATTCATAGTATGCATATGCCTGCTCGCCATAAGGTCAAGCCTGCTCGCCATGGACTGGATGTGAAAATATTCCTCCTGCAGCGACGCAAGCCTCCTCAGCGGGTACATGCCAATGTGGCGAACGCCGGTGCAGCCTCTGAAGAAGCCGCGGACTCCATCCACCACCCAGGAGCCCCCCCGAAACGGTTCAAGCTCTGCACAGTAAACCGTCAGGCGAACCGCGTAGGACTCCACGAACATCTCTGGATCCACAGAACCACAGCCTCCTAACCCACCCCATTCTGCCACCCCAGCGGAGGACAGACGCCCAGCATTTAGCAGCTATACTGAACTCCAGCCAAGCGGCATTTGCTTCCCAGGCGGTGAAGCAGTTCATTGTTTACATCCAGGGATCTTCCCAGCCACACTACATGCCAACATTAGGAGTGAACTTACCCTACGGTGGAAATACAGGTTTATACTGTTGGTTCTGTTATAGTTACACCAGTACCTTGCTTTAGAATTTATGTGATATTAACACTGATATCCACTTTGTGATATTGTTATATGCATACTATGAATGATTGATATATGGTCACAAATGTGAATGTATTATGTGAACACTGTGAAATTATATAGTGAAATATACCTACACCTTGCACCATACCTGAATGGTATACTTTGATACTTTTATATAAAAAAGTGAAAGACACAATTTTGCATACTCTTTATTCTTTGCTAGCTTTCATAGCGTGTTTGAAAGCTTCAAATTCTGCCATGACTGGATTTTGGCCCTCATCTACTTAGCGATGCGATTGTAGTTTGTAATATTTAGATCAAGATAAAGGAATCCAGATGGTTGTAGCTTAAACCACTTAGGCCTTCCTAATGTGTATCTTATAGGGATGGAACTATTAAAAACACAATAATGAATTTCTGAAAATTGATGATGTGTCCCAAAACACAGAAAGTATCTAGCAACAGTCTTAGCTGCACAAAGGATTCATAGGGGTTCTGTAAAAAAAACAAAAAACCCCAATATCATCTATACAGGTTTGAAGCTATTGATGCGAGGACCCAAAATTTTCAGATTAGATTGAATTAGATTAACTAAAGAAACAATAGTCAATTCCAAAAGGAGTGGCAATAATAGACAGTCCTGCTTTGTACCTGTTTGAAGATGGCTAGGGGCCAACTCTACTTTATTAACTAGAATAATTGCCTCTAAATATTTGTATAAATATGTCATTATGATATTGTGTCCAGATTCACATCCGGAAGCACTCCAAAAGGAAACCACCACTCCCTTCTGGCATACTCCTTCAGTGCTTTTTAAAAAGAGTGGTACCGCTACATTATTTGACTGGGAGGAGTGATATGAACTGTATTCCATCAATTCTAAGATGCACTTTTCTCCTATATAAACATCTCTAAAAGTGGTGTGTATCGCCGGTATATATTACGTATTTTTGGTGGTGGTGATGGTACTGAAATTTGTTTGTGTCTTACAATCAGTGGTGTCTTACAATTAAAGAAATACCATAATGTTTTCTGAGAATTGAATGAACCAAGTGACTACCCAGCATAAAGCCCACTTGATCAGGGTTTGTGTATCTAAAATGTATTTGTGATCTAGAAGGCACCACAAATGTAACATTTCAGCAGAGTTCTTCACAGAATGACAAGATCCGAAGACACTTATTCTTTAACTAAAATTGACATTATTTTTGCAACTCGATTTATTAGAGCTATAAGTCTGAAGGATTTACCTTTTGAATTTTCTGGGTAAGAATTATTTGTGATTAGTACAAGCTGATCAAGGGGGATCCAAAATGTATATATTCATAAAATAAGTTAAGACCAAGTTAGTTATTATAACATGCCTCTAAGAATCCATCAGGACCAAGGATTTTCTGAGTTTAGCTTATCAACAACCCCTTTGATTTCATTTTTTTTCCTTTGGGTTCCTTTGGAAGAAAATGATGTCTTTCAGTAAACCTCTTTAGAGATTTTACAAGCTTATCCATATCTAAATTAGATAAGCTGTCTGATGTGTATGAATTATGCAGAATTTATATTTTTCCTTGCGTGAAGTTCCTCTAGCTATATTTGAGGGGAAGTCATAGAGAGGCGGGAGCAAGCTTGTTTTCTTCTTCCCTGGGACTAGGACTCGGAACATTGACTTCAAATTACAGGAAAGGAGATTCCACCTGAACATTAGGAAGAACTTGCTAACTGTAAAAGCTGTTCAGCAGTAGAACTCTCTGCCCTGGAGTTTGGCGGAGGCTTCTTCTTTGGAGGATTTAAACAGAGGCAGGATGGCTATCTGTGGGATGCTTTGAATGCAATTTTCCTACTTCTTGGTAGGGGGTTGGACTGGATGGTCCACAAGATCTCTTCCAATTCAATGATTCTATTGTGAAGCAACCAATTTATTTTCCAAACTGCTTTTTAACTAGCTTCGCAAGGAGGTAGTTTTTATTATATTTTATATATGTATATATGTATATTATAAATTTTATTATAATGCTTTCTGATATAGTGAAGATAATTCTACTCTTTTTTTAAAAAGGAAAAAGCCGATAATATATTGCCATACTACCAATGACTATATATATTTCTGATAAGTATGTACAGTAATTTCATTTACTAAAAAATGCTTATTTACATTTCCCCTATTTTTCCTCCTTCTTGAATGAAAAGACTGCAGGTAATTGCCTTTAATGTATCCCAAAGCAGGGCCTCTGGAGTGTTATTTTCTGATAGATACATTTTATAGTGCCTTCTATATGAATTTTTTTTTTACATTTTTCAGCAATCAGGAGCAGGGTTAAATCTTCAAATCCATGTCCTTTGTATTTTCTGTCCAAATTGCTGAGTTAAGATGACAGTCATAATATAAGATAGTCTCCATGGATACATTCATTATGTTTTGGTAGTGGTTTAGATATGAAAAAAACCCCAATTCTGCAATAGGAGCTGTAAATACTGAAAGAATATGCGTAGTCTATCTTGGACTGGGTAAGTGATTCTCTGTCTCAGTAAAGTTACCTGTAACTAATGTGGCTGATAATGGGTAACTCTTTTGTCTGTTTTTGGTCAAATGGTGGTATTTTTCTAAATTATAATCCAGGAACTCATTTTTGTATATCCTTTCATTACAATTTCCTTCACTGAACTGTATTTTAGAGTCTGTAGGAATGATTACATTATCTTTCTTTGATTAGTGTTTGGAGAAGAAAATGTGCAGAAAGTACTTTGCCTGCCAAGGTACCTTGTAAAATTAAAAATTACCCTGCTAGATCCCTCACTTATCTTTTCTTCTTGAAAAGTATATCCTGTTGAATAATATCACAACTCTTCTAGCTTTCTTTGAATTACCTGCTGTACACTGAGCATTGCACATTAATCTAGAGAATATAGTCTTTGTTGATTTCCTATGAGTTTCCTGCAAAAAAAACCAACCTGTATGTTCAGACCTTCATGCATTTAGCCATTTGTATTAAAGTTGTTGCAAACGTATTGTTATTTTTATAAGGAATAACCACTTTAAATAGGAAACCCACTTGTATTTTACCACAACTTGTTGAAGCAATAGAGTGAATGGTTTGGGGGTTTTGTCATTTTTTGAAAATCTTAGGTGAGAAATCTTGAAATGTTTGAATTGTCTGGTCCTCAATCTTGGCCTGGAGGTATCTGGTTGTTTGCTTCAGTCATTGGATTTTGCCATTTTGTGAAGAGTTCTATTGAAATACAGTACTTTTGAAGATTCTTGTCAAAGTTGTTCTATAGCAGGGGTGCCCACACTTTTTCATCATGCGAGCTACTATATGAACAATCAAGTTGAAAAGATCACCTGTTGTGCATGTGAGCATGCGCACGCATGCGCGCATGCACGCTCCTACTGCAGCCTTTGGTCCGCGCGCGGTTTCTTCTTGCCTGCCCACGAACTCGCCGCCGTGCGCACCCGGGAAGGGGATGCTCCTTGCCTGCGCGCGCTCTCTCTCTTAATGTCTTCGTTGCCTTCCTCCTTCCTGCTGCGTGCTTTCGCGAAGCAGGAAGTCCCCATCCCGTCCTGCTTCTTGCGTGCACAGCAGGCCCCTCCCATGCACGCAGCAGGAGGGTATTTATAGGCGCACCCGCCAGCGCTCCGGCCAAATATGGCTTCGGCGGCGGCTCGGAAGGCACAGGGCTGGGAAGAGGGGCTGCCTGGCTGTTGCCTGGGCCGGGAAACTCAACCGAGAGAGGGACCCACCTGAGGCTGGAGCCTCCCCATGGCAGCCTACCCCCCTCCTTCCTCCTCCCTCGAGTCTTCCTTACCTGGGCAGGAGAAGGAAGAGTGGAAGAGGTGCTTCCCCAAAGTGACAGATGCAAAGTGGCAGGAAGGAGGACCCCTCCCACTGGTGGAGTCCATGCGGAGAGAGAGAGAGAGAGAGGCACAAGCAGCCAGCCAGGAAGAGCTCCTCTCCCCCCCTCGTGGGCCCTCGCTCCTTTTCCTTCGAAGGCGAGGGAGGGCGAGGCGGAGAAAGGCGGCGAGGGCACAAGCAGCAAGTGGAGTCTCCATCCCTGCAGCCCTCCTCCTCGGGTTCAGCCCCAGGAACACGGGAAAAAACCAGCTCCACACAGCTCGCTCGCCCAGGTCTCGGCTTGGAATGGGAGTCCCGAGGGCAGCAGCAGGGTTTGTGGCGGGGCCTGCTTGGCTTTGCCCCACTTTGCCCGGCCTCCTTCACCTCTTTCTCTCCTTCTCTCCTTCCAGCGCCCGCCCGCCTGCCTGCCAAAAGGATCTGAAAAAGTTCTCCAGATTTCTTTCTTCTCTCTTTGGCTCTCTCTCTCTCTCTCACACACACACACACACACATTCCCTCCATCCCTCCCACAGCCTTGCATCCTATCCGTGCACGTGCCTTCGCCTTGCTCCCCCAAGCAGCAACCAATGGGCGGTCATGTCACCACACCGTGCGTGGCAAGACGAGCACCAGGGCCCGCCCACTAAAGCTCATTTTGGCAAAAAAAAAAGCCCCACAAAGGTGGCGGCGGGAGCGCACGTGCTGGTGAGGCCCAAAGATCACCTGGAAGAGGGCCGAAGATCACCTAGGTGCTCCCGATCACCATAATGAGCACCCCTGTTCTATAGCTTCTTGAAGAACGCGGGAATGACAGACCTGCTGGCATTGTTGGCAGCTGAAGCTCATAGAAGTTTTTAGACTTTTAAAAACCAGTATTTTGCTCTGGTTTCTTCATACCTTTAATATTAAGACATGATCTTGTAGAACAGTGGTGGCAGTGGTAGGCTATAACTATGAATTTCCTTGTTGGGATGTGGATTTATATAAGACCATTCTCCCCTCTTCCTTTAAGCTACAGAGCAGAAATCCTGTGGCCAAAGACTACCAGTGTAGGGTGTTAATAGCAGAACTAGAGTGGAATGATGACAGGCTATCTAAAGCTGCTTTCTGATGACTCTGGGAACTGTTGAATCTCCATGTTATTTAGCTTATAGATTCTGACATCACACAGGAAATGTCCACCAGAATCACTCTCTAGGGGATATGGTACTGTTGAACTGCTTGTCTAGGACATACAGTATTTTTATAGATGGCTTAACTGTTCAGAAACTAAATGGTTTGTATTTTATATTTTTACTAGCTTGGGGACCCGGCGGTGCCTGGGTGATTTGAGAAGTGCAGCAGGATGTAGAGTGGGTCATGGGGGCTCTGTGTGCAAAGTTTGGTCTTGATCCATCATTATTGGGCGTTGCAGTGGTATCATGAAATTACTGAAGGTAGTGCAAGTCCCATCATCTCTGGTCCACTTTCCCCCAAAGTGTAGTAGGATGTAGATTGGGTCATGGGGGCTCTGTGTGCTAAGTTTGGTCTGTATTGGTGAATGGATGAGGGTTGCATTGTTTTTAGGAAGAGAGTGAAGGTACTTCAAGTCCCATCATCCGTGGTCCGTCTCACACAAAACTGCACCAGGATGTAGAGTGGGTCACGAGGGCTCTGTGTGCCAGGTTTGGTGTTGAGCAGTCATTGGATTAGGTTTGTAACAGGCTTGGAAAGTGAGGGAAGGTACTGCAAGTCCTATCATCCATGTTCTGCCCAGTAGGATGTAGATTGGGTCCAAACTTCAGTAGGATGTAGTCCTCCCCAAACCTTGGGTCACTGGGGCTCTGTGTGCCAAGTGAGTGGTCATCCATTCCACCCTCCTCCGAACTCGGTGTTTGTTGGGGGTCCTTTTGGTGGCCTCAGTGGTCTGTGGGAACAGTACTACAAATCCCATAAGGGGTGTGAAAGTACTACAAATCCCATCATCCATTGTCAGTCCCCCCCACAACCTCACCAGGATGTGAAGGCAGTCATGCCAAGGTTGGGGTTATGTGTTTGCCAAGTTTGGTCTTGATTAGTAATTGAATGAGGGTTGCAGCAGTCTTGGGAAGTGAGTGGAGGTACTTCAGGAAAGTGGGTCCCATCATTCATGGTCCATCCTCCTCAATACTGCACCAGAATGTAGAATGAGTCATGGGGGCTCTGTGTGCCAAGTTTGGTCTTGATCAGTGTTTGGATGAGGTTGGCAATGGTCTGGTGAAATGAGTGGAGGTACTTGTCCCATTATCTGTGGTCCGCCCTCCAAACTGCATCAGGACGTCCATTGGGTCATGGGGGCTTTTTGTGCCAAGTGTGGTCATGATTATGCACTGGATGAGGGTCGCAGCGGGCTTGGGAAGTGAATTGAGGTACTTGAAATCTCATCCTTCATGGTCCATCCTCCTCTAAACTGCAGTAGGATGGAGTGTGGGTCATGGGGGTACTGTGTGCCAAGTTTGGTCTTGTGGTTCAGAGCCGCCTTGGTCTGTGGGGAATGAAGAGTTTGAAAGTACTACAAATCTCATAACCTGTGATGGTACTTCAAGTCCCATCATCCATGGTCCTCCCTACTCCAAACTGCAGTAGAATGAATCATGGGTCATAGGGGCTCAGTGTGCCAAGGTTGGTTACTGTTAATTCAGGCCATACACAATGTCCCATTAACTGAGGCCTAGTCAGGGAAATCAAGTTAATGAAGCCGTACTGTAAATTTTGGGCCTGGTTTGTGATTTGTAGGGCATACAGTGTTTTCTGGGAAGTTAATTGGGTGAAGGTACTGCAAATCCCATCATTCGTGGCCCATCCTGTCCTAAACTCTCTTTTGGGGCCTGTAATGTTCTGGCCTGCTCTGCTGGTAATTGGTAACTTTAAAAGGCCAAATGGCAGGCAGCCGTTTTCTAAAAGCTGAGGGGAGGAGAAAACAGGAATCCATTGTGTTTTCACAGAGCCGAGTGGGGGAGGGAATGTTGATGGTGCATTTTTTCCCCTCAGTGGGAAGAAATCCTGTTGTTTGAATGTAGAGGCCTGGATTCTGGGATGCTGGCTAATCAGTGGCAATCAATGCTCTCTGTCTGGTGCCTTAGAATTTTGGAGTGGCGAGGTTGGCTAATCAAAGGACTTTATGCAAATAGCTGCCACATTTTTCCCCTCAGTGGGAAGAAATCCTGTTGTTTGAATGTAGAGGCCTGGATTCTGGGATGCTGGCTAATCAGTGGCAACCAATGCCCTCTGTCTGGTGCCTTAGAATTTTGGAGTGGCGAGGCTGGCCAATCAAAGGACTTTATGCAAATAGCTGCCACATTTCCGCCCTCCCGCCCTCCGCACACATACAAACATTCCGTTTTATTAAGGTATACAGATACAGATATACAGATGAATGCTTTATTTCTGGGACACATTACTTCATCCTCTCCTCCTCGTAGATTTGACAGCAGACTTGTGGCTTCCAAACCTCTGGATATGTTGCACTATAAATACTGTATGTTACCCTTCCTCACAATATTTATTGTGGGCTATATTTATTTGTGTTTTACTTTTTACTCTGGGCATTAGTGTAGAGACCTGTTAGCCCTAGACCATTTCCCCTATCGTACCATAACTACGCCACACAAGTTTGCACACTGCTTTTCAACAATAATGGCCCTAAGAACAGTTTGCAGGATTTCATGATGATTCTACAATACCTTGTGCCTTCTTCAGTAATCTGCTCATATTTCTGTTTTTCCTGTTCCCATGAAACGTGGTGGTTTTCTAAAGCAGACAATTTTGGTCTCTTCCCAGGCTAGTTTTTCTGGTAAGAGATCATGTTCTTGCAGGCTTCTCCCCATGGTTAATTACATATTTCTGAAGTGTCTATAATCCTTAGGTTGCTTATACATTTGACCCTCCCATGTTTTTAGGTTTAAATTTTGCATATGTGTTTGTTTGCAGATTTGATTAATATGTTATCTCTCAGGCCTCTAGCTCTTCCGTAATGAGTCTCTGGTCAACTCTGGTGAAAGTTGACCATACAGTGTTACTGACAAACCTAGATATTCTTATAGAGATGTCCTCTCATGTTTAAAAAAGTGAATTTCTTTCATGGGAGACCTATGTCTGCAACTCCCATAAAAGTTGAAGGCCCACTGCAGGCATGTAGCCGGGCGCTAAGGCGGCTTCAGCCCCGAAATTTTCAGGGTGGTCCGCGAAAAGGCCTTACTGGTACATTTTTTAGACTGTTATGTTTATTCATATGATCTGATCACCATGCTCATTATATCCCACATGCATGGGGTTATTGGGATAACAATACAAAAGGTTTGCTAGGGTAGACCCTCTTCCTCCCAGTCTTAGCCCCGAACCAAACTCAGCCCCGAATCAAAATCCTGGCTACGGCCCTGGCCCACTGTATAATTCTCTGCTCCAAATATGTCTTCAGTCTTTGTGGCAGTGTGAATCTTTAGAACTTTATTTAGGTTCTTGAGCTCGGTTGTTTGGCTTCAATTTTCTTAAGCCTAATTCAGAACATCTGTCTACTTATCTGACAAAGAGAATATGTGGCATGGTATGAGCTAGCTATTGCTATCCAATAAATTTCAAACTTCTCATAGCATATATCTGTATGGAAGAAAACAAAAGAGATGTATTTTTGAGTCCATGAAGTCAACAGTGAATACAAAAGCAATAGAATGACTGATGTGGACCCAAACATTCTAGACAAAAAATGTTCTCTCTTTTTGGGCTGGGAAAAATTCTCGCAAAGAGTTGTAACCAAAAATCACTAGTTTTGCCTGAAATTTTTGTGTCTGCAGTCACTTTTGTTGACATTATCTAGGGCATTTATATCCCATCCTCTCACACCTTCGCAGAGGAACTCAGGGCGGTTAACAACCAGCACAGCACAGTGCCCACAATAAGAAAATCATAAATATATATATAATAAAAACAGTATAAAAACAATATAAAAATATTAAACCACATCGCCGAATTCAGTCGTCATCCTAAAAGCAGTCCATCATAGTCCATTAGTAGGGAATATATGAATATTATAGTAATAGACAGAAGTTGAGAATCGTAACGGTCATTCATCTGGAATCATGAGAAGTTGATTACAGTTTTTTTCAGTTCTTTGATATGAATTATCACTGATACAGCATAGCCAGTGAGTTGCTTGATAATTAGGGATGGGCAAGTGCATAATAGTTACCACCACATAATAGTCGCACCTCCTATTTTTGGGTGCCAAAAATAGTATTTTTGTTTTCCATGTGCACAATGGGTCTTCATGCAGAACCTTGAATGCAGACATTATGTGTCAGACAATAGTGTCCAGCTGCTTCTGTGGGAGAACTTGCACACTTGCAAGAAATCAGCAAGATTACAGCCACTCTCTGGGTATTGATTTAGGATTTTGCTTTAAAGTTGCAATCCTTAATGTAGTTAATAGTGATATTAGACATAGGGGCTTGGCTCTTAAGTTCCTGTTCTGCTAATATAAGGTAGTTTGGTTCATCAGAACATAGAGGCTTGTTAGAATTTCAGCAGTCGTTGCTTTGATCTGTCCCTGTTGAAGCCTCTTAAACTTTCCCCCAGATTACATACCTGAGCACTATCCACATGGTATGAAATGCACCCAGGGGCGGCCCGAGCTCTCCGGGGGGAGTACGCGAACTTTATTTTCGCGCCCCCCGGCGGCTCCTGGCGGCGCCCGCGCATGCACAGACTCCCGAGCACGCCGGCGTGGAGGAACGGGGGGGGGGAGAGGGGACTCACGGGGCGGGCTCACGGACCCGAGGAGGAGCAGGAGGAGGGGGTAGGCCACTGTAAGGACGCCCGGAAGGAGAGACGCCGGAGGGAGGGAGCCCTGCGGAGGCGCGGAGGCCTCTTCCTCCTTTCCTCCCTCCCTCCGGCGTCTCTCCTTCCGGGCGTCCTTACAGCGCGCGGCCGGCGAGGCCTTCCTCCCCTTCCTCCTCGGCAGAGGCGCGATGAAGTGACGTCACAAAGATGCGCCTCTGGCTCCAGGCTCTTCCGGGGGCGCTGCTGCTGCCGCTGCGTCTCCGTGGGGGCCGCCCTCGTGGCCTCCCCCCTCCTCCTGCTCCTCCTCGGGTCCGTGAGCCCGCCCTGTGAGTCCCCTCTCCCCCCCCCGCTCCTCCGCGCCGCCGACTGGCTGCGGCGACACGGCAGCGGGGCGGAGTGGCGCCCCTCCCAGGTGGCCACGCCCCTCTCCGGGAACGCCGCCCTACGCGACCGCGTAGGTCGCTTAATGGGGAAGGCCGGCCCTGAATGCACCCAAGAATTCAAATTGGCACCTTCCCTTTCTCTCTTCAGGCAGATAACATTTCCAAGTGCTTATAGATAGGGAGTTGATGAAAGCCACCATGTTTAGCCACTGGGTCTTCTATAGTAAGCCTTTTACCCACCCATGCCACACCACACCATTACCATTAATTTGCTCTCTGTATTCTACCAAAACTAAGGAAACATACAGAATGAAGAATCCCAGTAGAGACTTGTATTGGTCTTTAAACTTGTCAATGGAGAAGCAGAAAAAGCAAATGGAGTGGGGGAATGGAGAAATCATAGTGGGTGAACAACTACCCGCACAGTATTTACTCACAGGTTATGTACAGCCACACCTGTGCATCTTAATAATTATGATGAAGAGGTTGGAAGTACAGGATGCATAACTCAGTACCTCTGTTTGGAGGCTCTATTTAGCTGATCAGCTGTGGTTCAAACCAATGCCTTTTTCTCCACAGATACCTGAAGGAATTTCGTACAGAACAGTGTCCGCTGTTTGTGCAACACAAGTGTACTCAGCATAGGCCCTACACTTGTTTCCACTGGCACTTTGTCAATCAACGTCGTCGTCGGTCTATCCGCCGTCGGGATGGCACCTTTAACTACAGCCCTGACATTTACTGCACCAAATATGACGAGACCACAGGGATCTGTCCAGAAGGAGATGAGTAAGTTACTCAAGGCTGCATCTTACTTGACCAGATGGGAGTGTCCAGCCTGCACTTGCAGAGAGGCGAGAATTCAACAAACCATCTTTTAAAAATCATGCAGAAGAAGCTGTGAAGAAATGTGGAAAAACTACAGTAGGAACTTGAACAAAATATTAATTCCACAATACTTTTATTATCTCTCCCCACCCCTTCTGTAATTCAACGTTTTGTGCTCTGGAGTAATCCTAGAGAAATTAGTGGAGTTTATTTTAAAATAAAAGGCTTGAGGATTGTATCCTCACTTTATTTTACAAATGGAATTATTTTCAAAAGGTAAACGTTTTGAATTTCAATAGCCCAAGGTTTATGTTAAACTAAAAATAATTTTATTTTGAGTCAATGTTTCAGCCTTTGAGTTTCTACGAGCTTTCTCTCCCCTCCCCCCTCTCCTTCTAGGTGCCCATTTCTGCATAGAACTACGGGTGATACAGAGAGACGATATCACCTGCGCTACTACAAAACTGGAATCTGCATCCATGAGACCGACTCAAAAGGAAACTGCACCAAGAATGGCCTCCATTGTGCTTTTGCTCATGGACCCCATGACCTCCGCTCCCCAGTTTATGATATCAGGTTAGTAGAAAAATAGAAGTTCTTGTTTATGGAACGTAACTTGCAGAGCTTAAATAGAACCAAACAGCATTAAAATGCTAATGAATATGCAGTGTTCTAACATCAAAAGGATTGTGTGTGTTTCCCATCCCCCCCTCGTTCCCTCCCTCCCATTGGAAAAGGAATCTCTTTGACATTGTTTTTAAGGGTGCTTCTTGTGCCCCCTTTTTTAGTTGGAAGTGACTTTGTAAAGCAAAAACTCATGTGAAGATTGTTATTGTGAATGACTTCAATATAATTCTAGCGAGCTAAAGACTCATGAAGTCTCATTGTGCTCACCAAATGGCTAGGAAAATAATGAACCGATTTCCCTAGCTTTCTCTCATATGTGTCTCTACCACCGATTGATTATGAAAACCCAACTTTCAGGGTTTGCTTTTTTAAAGGAGAAATTTGTGACTTTGTCCTTGCTTTCTCAGAACTGGATTATTAGAAGTAATGTAAGTAACCTGAAAACTTTGGAAGTTAAGGCTAGGCTTTGGAAGTTAGGACTAGTATATTTGACAACAGGTACAAGTTTGAGAATTTTGATCACCATCAAGCATCTGTGAATGATTTGTAAAGGAGATGCTTAACAGAGACAGCTTCTCAATTTCTGAAGTTAGAAATCAGCTCTTCTTATTAAATACATGGAACAGCACCTTTACAGAAAAGAGAGACATTAAATTAGATACATTGTGAACAATCACTGTTTAAGACTTCAGTTGAAAAGTTAAGAAAGAACTAAGTCATTGTATTTGTTAGTGGTTCTATTTGTCTAGTGAAGATCATTTTTGTGAAAATGGGAATACTTGAAGCAAAATGGTTTAATTGAATTTCTGTTGAATAGGAATAGTGGTAGTAGTATGTATTGGAGTAGTATGTATTTGGAGTACTGTGTACAATTGTGGTCTCCGCACCTTAAGAAGGATATAACGGAACTGGAAAAGGTACAGAAAAGGGCAACAAGAATGATCCAAGGGATGGAGCGGCTCCCTTATGCAAAGGCAAATGCATTTTAACCTAGACAAGTGTAAAGTCATGCACATCGGGGCAAAGAACCCCAACTACACCTACAAATTGATGGGGTCAAAGCTTTCCGAGACAAACCAGGAAAGGGATCTTGGGGTCTTGGTGGACAGCTCAATGAAGATGTCAACCCAGTGCGCTGCAGCAGTGAAAAAAGCAAATTCTATGCTAGGCATGATCAGAAAGGGAATCGAAAACAGGTCAGCAAATGTTGTATTACCTCTCTACAAATCTATGGTAAGGCCACATTTGGAGTACTGTGTACAATTCTGGTCTTCGCACCTTAAGAAGGATATAACGGAACTGGAAAAGGTACAGAAAAGGGCAACAAGAATGATCCAAGGGATGGAGCGGCTCCCTTATGAAATCAGGTTGCAATGCCTTGGTCTTTTCAGCCTTGAAAGACGGCGTTTAAGAGGTGACTTGATCGAAGTGTATAAAATCATGCATGGGATAGAAAAGGTGAATAAAGAAAAATTATTTTCTTTGTCACAAAACACTAGGACTAGAGGGCACTCCCTGAAGCTCCAAGGTAGGAAAATTAGGACTAATAAAGGGAAATATTTCTTCACCCAGAGGGTCATTGGGTTATGGAACTCACTTCCTGAAGAGGTTGTGACAGCTGTCAGCCTGAACAACTTCAAGGCAGGATTAGACAGATTCATGGATACCAAGTGTATCGGTAGTTACTGAAAAGGACATTCAAGTGCCACCTCGGAGTTGGTTGAGGTAGGCACGATTTCCCTGGGTACTGGTTGTGGGGGGTCGGGAGCAGGTCAGGGTTTTGCCCTCCCTTCTGCTCAAGATCCCGGGGTACAACTGGTGGGCCACTGTGTGATACAGAATGCTGGACTAGATGGGCTGAGGTCCGATTCAGCATGGCTCTTCTTATGTTCTATGTTCTTATGTATTCTAGAAACTAGTCAGGGAGGATCTTTAGAGAGTCCAGTTAGAATCTTACTCCTCACAGAGTATTGTGTCTCTGTGTGTAGCCGGATGTGCGTTTTGAAGAAGGAATTGATGAAGCAACAGTGGAAAATCAGTTGTATCAATACATCTTGTCTAAGCAATTAGTTTGTCTTCAGAATAGTGGGAGGGCAGGGTTCTTGTGTGATTCTTGAATCTCTTAAAGGGTGCTTGTCATTTTTTATTTTTTTTTGTAATGTGGGAATTCATGCAATTGTGGCAATTCCTATCTGGTAGACACATCTCTTTCTCTGAATCTTCTCTGTCTGCCTTTTGTTCATATAACTCTGTTCCCTAAGGGAGCTTCAGGCCATGGAAGCTTTGCAGAATGGCCAGACTACATCAGAGGGTGGCATTGAGGGTCAGTCTGCAGTTGCCGCTAGCCATGCTATGATAGAGAAAATACTGAGTGAAGAGCCAAGGTGGCAAGGTGAGTTATGTAGAATCTTAAACGGGTGTCCATTGTTCTTGGACTGCCCATTCCTCTTCAATCTGGGGTCTTAATTTAGGAAGCAATATTGCTGTCTTCTTGTATTAAGTGGTCACATTTGTCTTCGCAGACACAACGTACGTTTTGGGAAACTATAAAACAGAACAATGTAAGAAGCCCCCACGTCTCTGTCGCCAAGGTTATGCTTGCCCTTACTACCATAATAGCAAAGATAGAAGACGAAGCCCTAGGAAACACAAGTACAGGTAGAGTGCTTCCAGTCCTGAAGTTAGACCTGACATTATTATTATTATTATTTTGTTTATTATTATGTTTATTTATGCCCTGCTTTTTCTCTCCAAAGGAGAGAAAAGGATCCTGCCCTAGGATATGCTTATGATCCTGCCCTAGGATATGCCCTAGGATATGCTTATGATGAATGCAAAGGATCCTGCCCTAGGATATGCTTATGATGAATGCACCTGTGGTGATTTCCTTTTGTTAAGACATAAGTGAAATAGTATAGAGGTAACAAAATAAGTAAGGAATGATTATGTGGCCATCTTTTGTTACAAGTGGGCTTCCACCAATAGCATCTTCTAGTTTGAGGTCTTGATCTGTGATCTGTGACGCAGCCAGAAGAAAAAGAAAAATCCTTCTAAATTGTACTTGTTGTATTGTAATTGTATGTCAACCGGCAGGGATAGTCTGCTGTATGTGTAATTTAATCCGCTTTGAGTCCCCTTCGGGGTGAGAAGAGCAGAATATAAATAAAGTTTATTATTATTATTATTATTGATCTGTAAGTCCAGCTAGACGCACTGAACTCACTTTGGAATCAAATTCTGAGGATTAGTTCAGTCATTTCATAATTTCAAGTTGATTCCAAAAACCCTTTCTTATAGTTTTCTCCACAATATTTATTCAGAGGAATTTTACCTTTGTTGTCCTCTTAGGCTGAGAGAGTGTGATTTGCCCAAGGTTATTTGGGTTGATAGCCTCTCCACAAATCTTCACAATTCTCCACAGTTTTAAAAGACATTAGGAAACGAGAGTACCCACAAATAGTGGGCCAGTTAATACGCACCTCTACAAATTGGTGAGAGTGGTGGGATAGCCTGCCCTGTCACGATAAAGAAAGTTCAACAGTAAACCTTACTCTTCTACAAATTGGTGGCAGCGGTGGGATCGCCTGCCCTGCCACGTTAAAAGAAAAAGTTGAACGGTGAATAGAGTACACCACACTTAGAATCACAGGTGCTTTTCTTATATAAAAATAAAACTTATGTTAGTGGTACTGAAGTTAGTGTGCATCTTACAATCTATGTGTGACATCTTAGAATTGAAGAAATATGGTAGTTCAATCTGAGCTGAAATCACTTATGCATAACTTTGGATAATGAAATATTACATTCTTAGACAACAATTTGCTGGGTCCTCAAGTGTCATTCAGTGGTAACTTCTAGCAGAAGTATACCATGGAATCACTTTGAGGATCTAGAAGATTCCTAGAGAGGGCATATTGTGTTAGATGCCAATAGGTGAAACCATAGTCACCAGTTATTTATTTTTATTTATTTATTTATTGTTCGTTCTTATATTCCGCTCCTCCCAGCAGGCTCGGGGCGGATCACAGTAAAATACATGGGCGGCATGTCGTTACATAGCGACATACGGCCCTACAATTTATACACACAACATAAAACCACAATTAAAATAGATTACATCGACCAATATGGGCACGAGGACATAGCAAAGTTCTTCGACCGGTGTGCCTAATTAAAGGCCGAGCCAAAGAGGGCCGTCTTGCACGCCCTCCGGAACGGGGCCAGTTCGGAGATGGCCCGAACATTGTCCGGGAGGGCGTTCCAGAGCACCGGTGCCGCCACAGAAAAGGACCTTTGTCTGGTCGTCGATAGGTGGCAGGAGCGGACTGATGGAATTAGTAGCAGATTCTGTTCATCTGATCGCAGTGATCTCGGGGCCACATACGGGGTAAGGCGGTCCTTCAGGTACGCAGGCCCTAGGCCGTGCAAGGCCTTAAAGGTCAAAACCAGCACCTTGAAGGCAATTCGGTACTCAATGGAAAGCCAGTTACACACGTATCTGTATAGCAGAAAGTAATGGTAATACAAAATAAAGAATTTAATGGCAAGAATTTTAGGAAACAGTAGATACTGAGTCCCTTTCCAAGAGAAAGCCTATTGGATGTCACCAAGTAAGATTTTGTCTTCTGATTCTGATCTATTGCCTTGTTGTTTGTTCAGATCCTCCCCATGTCCTAGTGTGAAACATGGAGATGAGTGGGGCGATCCTAGTAAGTGTGACAATGGCGATGCATGTCAGTACTGTCACACCCGCACAGAGCAGCAATTTCATCCAGAGGTAAGCGTTGGCATCTTTTCAGGTGTGACACCTGGCCAGACATGTAGAGGAAACCAAGATTTTAGAGTGTTGAAATACTTGAGCTCATAAGCTTTCTCCTTCACAAAGAAGCTACTCCTCTTATCTCACCCTGAGTTTTTAACATATTATATTCATGCATGCGGCCCGGCTTGTCACTTGTCATTTGCGATTTTATACATCTATTTGCATATTGTTTTTTTATTTATATGTATGTATTTTATTGTGTTTATTGTTGATGTTTCTATTTCTATTTTATTGTAATTTGTTGTTTGGGCTTGGCCTCATGTGAGCTGCCCCAAGTCCCCATCGGGGAGATGGTGGCGGGGTATAAATAAAGATTATTATTATTATTATTATGTCACTTTTAATATGGGTAGAAAGGGGAGTGCACTGCTCCAATCTAAAATGAAATTTCAAAAACTGAGATCTTGACAAAAAACGTCCCTGTAGAGCAGTGCTTATCAGGCTATTCAATGTCTTCAGTCTGACAGTGGCATTAAATTTGTGTCCATTGGTCTGTCTTTCTTGGAAATATTTTCGGAACAGGCAGTCAATAGCTCATGGTCTAGCACTGGTCCAGGGACTATGTCTTTGAATAGCACTGCTCTAGAGGGTGGGGGTGGGGGGCATTTTTGTCAAAGGAAGTGGTTATGAGGAGGGGGATATTCTGAGGTCTAGTGAAGGGCATTTATAGCCTTGGAACTCTGGAGATTTCTTGCTCCTGCTATTTGCATGTTTCTGCAAGTAAGTCCCATTGAATGTACTTTTGAGTACACAGAAATGGGATTGTGCTGTTGATCTGCTTGAATGTATTGGTGGATATGTTTCCATGGTCATGGTATGAAATCAGATGCTGGAACAGACTTATAGACCGAGATCCTTTTTAAAACTGGCAGAATATAAATCTCCACCTGGTACTTACATGGAAGCCTGGGAGAATAATGGCTGCCAGCCATGTGACAGAACGGCAACACTCTCCCTCTAGCACTCAGTAGCATTTTAGGTTAAAGCAAGAGCTTGCCAAACTGCTGTAGAATGAATCAACCAACCAATCGATCATAACAACGACAAACGCATCACATTTGTCCCAAAATTGGGACTTTTTGCACAAAGTGGTATTTATATTCCTCCTTGTCCACTGTCCAAGTAAATGCTTAAATTTTTATTATTTTTATTTATTTATTATTCAAATTTATATACCGCTCCATTCCCTTAGTCTGGGGCAGTTTACATAGATAAAAGCATAACAATTTCAATAAAACAATTTAACACTATATAATTAAAACGCTATAAAACTACTGAACAACTGTCCAGCTTGTCACAATACTAGAACACTAAAGATATAGGGCAGTCAGTTGGGACCACTGATGTTAAATGCTTTGGATGATTCAATCAGCAGAATTCATCAGGTGGACTCTTAACTGTATAGTTAAAGCTTAACTGGAGGAATATCACATGATGGATTTCCTGATGTAATTGTTCTATTTAAAAGCATGTAACAGATAACTAAATCTGGTCAGTTCCCTTTTGACACTGTCTACTGTTTGTTTTATTTTCCAGATTTACAAATCAACAAAATGTAATGACATGCAACAGTCTGGCAGCTGTCCCCGAGGACCTTTCTGTGCCTTTGCACATGTAGAACGTATGTAGGCTTTTTCTTTAACAGTAAAGTCTTAGCTGTGGGTTCAGAATGGAAGTGTTAGATTTATAATTTAATGTGAGTTTATCTAATGTGCTTTTCCTTAATCAAATGTACTGCAAGTACATTAATCTTGCAGTGTTTTCCCTTCTTTGAATTTCATCAATCAAAACAAAATGTAAAAATGCATATTTTGAGTGGGACATACTAGGGAAAATAGCATAAAAATGATCATGAGACTGTAAAATCCAAGCAATTGACCGAAACTAAAATGGACAGTTTCATGCTTCCCTCATTTTGAGTGTCATCTGCTTGTTGGATCAAGCAAAAAGCAAACATAAAACAAAACAATTAACTATTGCTTTCCACCCACCCACCCCAAGTCATGGGAAACCATCTAAATTAAGATCTAGTACATTTTATTTTACATAAAGTGCCCATAACTTTAAAAAGTCTTCTTTAACCACCAAATGGTATTATCTCTGAGTGTACTTTGTCAAAGCAAAAGTGACATCCAGTGGCTAGTTAAGGAATTGTCAGTGTTTTGGTGCAAATAGTTTACATTTGCAGTTTGGCAATCTGAGGCTGTGAAAAAAAATAACCTAGCATTCTCCTGTAGTACTTGCCCTGATACTCATTGAAACCAAGTCAAGATAGGAACAAAACCTTCTATGCTGTTTTCAGCAAAAGTCTTGGAGAATCACTCTGCCTAAAGGAAAACATGTTTGATAAATTTTCTTGAAATACGTAGCGGAATATTGCTATGGAGAAGCAGATATCTTTTAGAGGGGCAATAAATATGTTTCTAAGGTATTTACACTATCTAGAATTTTATACTTTTATACCTTTGTATCACTTTGTCTTAATAAAATGTATCCAGCCTGTGTATTTGGGGGGGGGGGGGGCGTTTTTCTCCATTGCTACAAAAGTTCTGGAAATGTTGCTTTTCAATTTTGCTTGTAGATGCAGGCTGATGTGCCATCAATATGCAGACAATGCTAGGATTTACCTGTTTTCTTCCACACATCAAGACATGGACCTCTTGATCCAATATCCAAAATTATTTTTTGGATGGATGAGGGGGCGAGGAAGCTGATTCTTAATCCAGGCAAGATGGCAGATCATAAAACCAACAACTGTGGATTGGGTTATCATCTGTCAGTCACTTTTAGGGAAAAAAAATAAAAGAACACCTGGTTTTATCTGGTACTTTCCCATTGCCTGCTTTATAGCAAGGATGGGAAACATGCAGCCTGTCAGATGCTGTTGGATTACATCTCCCTGTAGCCCTAGTCTGCATCACCAATTATTGGCAGTTCAGGTTCAACAATATCTGGATACCTTCACAATTCCCATCTCATTATCAGTTCTCAGGTTTTCGCTGCAGTTTTTGATTTTACAGATGTTTGGGCTGGATGCTTTTTTAAAAAAAAATGCCATTGTTTAAGGCGACAATGGCAATTTGCCAGCTGTTTCTTTCCAAAAGACTGGTGAGTAAACAGAACTCACAGTTTTGAAAACTGGGGTGAGGGCGGTAAAAGGAGGGGGAGACCCGTTTCCTTGCTCAGTGGCTTTCTACAAGCATCTTGTTCATTTTTGCTAGAAAGATAGGATGTGACTGATCAGTAGTATTGATCTTTGACTCTCCAGTGTTTTTCTGTCAGGCTTTCAGGAGCTGAAGTCCAAAACATCTGGAGGGCTAAAGTTTAAAAGTAAACAGTTTAGACGTATATGTGTAATTACAGTGGTTCTCAACCTGTGGGTCCCCAGATATTTTGGCCTTCAACTCCCAGAAATCCCAACAGCTGGTAAACTGGTTGGGATTTCTGGGAGTTGGAGGCCAAAACATCTTAGGGACCCACAGGTTGAGAACCACTGAGTTAGAAATAAATTCATTTAAATTACAGGTTGTGTCTGAGTGAACGTGTTTTAGAAACAGAATGCTAGTTAATCATTAACAAGCTGTTCCCAGAAACAATTGTGAAATATTAGATGGCCATCCTCATTAAAGCCACTCTTAGGGATGAATGCTTTTGTATGCCATTCTGAATTCCCTTACAGGAAAAACCAAGAGGTATTGTGTAGACTCTCCATTGGTATTATGGTGATTTCCTTTTACATGTATACCTATTTGTGAGATGGCTACAAATGGGAATATGCAGCAGTGAGATTTGTGTTCTAGATCTGTGCAGCTTCTGCTCTCATCATTTGTCTGCATGCTGAATTTCTTTTTATCTTCTTTTTTGTATCATTTACAGAACCTCCACTTAGTGAAGAATTACAACCAACGTCAGCTGTTTCTAGCCCAACACAAGCTGGCCCTGTAATGTATATGCCCTCTGCAGCAGGTGATTCTGTTCCTGTCAGCCCTTCTAGTCCACAAGCTCCTGACCTTAGCAATGTACGTAGAGCTGTTACAAAGGTCTTGATCCTCACATTTTGCTGATGTACAGTATACACACCTCTCTAAATATAAGTATTTTGTAGAGCTACCTAACTAAAAGACTTGTGTTTAGGTGACCTCTGTGTATATCTTTCCATAAAGGGTTTTTTGGGCAGTATGAAAGAGAGTAAAAATTGATTTCTATCTGTTCCCTCAGATTTTTGAGGAAGTGTAATGGCACAGGCTTAAATTACAATTGCAAGTTTTGAACTGGATTAAACAAGCTGAATGCTTTAAACTGACTTGAAATCATTTCCAAAGGCCTAGGGCTTTTGTCTGAAAACATAACTGATGCAATTATACATTTGTAACATTTGACCTGGTATCGTGTCTGTTTTCTTGTTTCTGCTAGTAATAAGCTCCAATTGTTGCATAGTAATCTTACATGCTTCTATCAAGCTATATTTTAAAATCAGACTTTCTGCTACCTAGTGGAAAGCTCTAGCTTTTTATCTTTTGCTTTTTGGCGAGTATATTGTATACTTTGTTACATTCACGAACCCATGCCTCCTGCACCATACTGAAATACACATTTGCCTACACTTTCACCACTCATGTGGACTCTATCTACCCTACCTTACAAGCACATTTCAGTTAACTAATTGATTTTGGTTAGGAATATTAAATATGATTAAAGCTAAATACACTGTTAAAATAAGTAGCACATCTCGCTTAGCTTATATTTGGTTTTGTCATTGCACTATAGGTATGGAATAAACCAGGAACTCTTCCAACTAGCCCAACGTCTACTACAGTAAGTATCTTCTCTCATTGCATGGAAGGAGAGGGCATTACATATCCTACGTTGGTTGACTGAAAAGTTTTCCTGTAACATTCTGCCATCAATTAGGCTTATTTGATGCAAGCCGCATAGGTGGCGTGCAGCAGTACCCCACATATCGGTAGGATTAGTATCAACAGTTGTATTTGCTTGCATCTGACAAAATACGTTTGCTACGCATTTCCTAGGTCCACCAGCATGACTCTATGCCAGGTCTGCACTACCTGTGGCCTTCCAAGTGTGTGGGGCTCCCAGAAGCCTTAGCTAGCTTGTCCAATGGTCAGTAATTCTGGGAACTGAGATCCAAAACACTTGGAAGCCCAAGGTTGTGCAAGCAAGCTTCCAGTAGAAGTAATTCACTATTATCTGCATTTTGTGTTAAACATGGTGAGTATGGGTGTATATCCCTCACGGATAACCCGCGGGGGATGAGAGGAGTACCATATTTCAAACAGCAATCATTAAAGAGGAGAGGATTCAAGGGAAACATTGAAAAAAACAGGAAAGAACTAATCTCATTCTTCAGGGTTTTTTAAACCAAGATTGTTTTTATTAAAAATGAACAAACTGGAAAACTTGATTTTTATGGCTTTGAAATTTCTTGTAATCTCAGTTATACATGCACAGAGCAGCGTCTTGAGCACAGAACTTCTTAAGAATTGATATTTCCTTTTCAAAATAATGGAGGAAAAGATGCAGAGGTCCATGTTAACAAAGCTACAAGTAGAGATTTGTTTCAGCCACAAGTTCTTCCCCAACACATACTGTTTCCTGAAACAGAAATTAGCTACACATTTTGATACATTTCCTCAAGTATGAGAACTATAAACAATTTATGAAATTAAAACATAGAGTTTGGATATTCTGAGGATCAATTAGATCTTTTACTAGAAATCCACACCGGGATTTTGGTGACTGTGCCACTTTCTAAATCTCACACAAGGGACCACTAAGAACTTTGTTCAGTCATTATAACTGTAGGATGTGGCAAGAAGGCATGCTGTCAAAGGGATAAGGATGCTGCTGCTCTAGTGCTGTACTGATTTTTTTTTTCTGAAATAGAGCAAGAATACCTTAAATGAAACCTGAAGCGAGTCTTTGTTCTCAGCCAATGTAGTTGTCTGGAAGCTTTTCCAGTGAAGGCCTTTTGCAATAGTGCAGATAGAATGTTATAGCATTATGAATCAGTAACTGTACATGTAATCCCTTTTGGGGTGTGACCTGTATTGCTTCCCCTCTTTTGTTAGATTCTCTGTAGAAATAGCACTCTTGGAAGCCCGTCTAATATATGTGGGTCCCCTCCTGGTGCCATTGGAAAACCCCATAGTTTAGAAAGCATTGGCTTTCCATCAGATCCAGTAACTGCAGCCAGCAGCTACAAGAAGGCACCTGGATTTGAACGAGAAGACCTGGTTGGAGCAGAGTACCTAAAAAGTTTCAAATGCCAGGTATGAGGAAAATATTGGAAAGAGGCCAACTAAGTGTTCTTGGCTTCATATTGGGTTTAAACAATTACAAATATCTGAAGTCTCCATCACTGTATGATGACTCCTATTTGGAAGTGTTGCCATTTCTGAAAAGAATACGAAATGCTGAGAGTTGTGTATTTCTTTTGATAGAAAGCTGGGTATGCTGGAAATTTGAAGACTTCATTTTGTCCTCATATTTTTTTTGGACTCCTGCAGGCACTGGATAGACTCGTAAGCCAGGGGTCCTCAACCTTTTTATGTCCACGGTCCCTCAGACTGTTGGGGAACCAAACTATGGTTGGAAAAGTACAAACAAATTCCTAGGCATACTGCACATATCCTATTTGTCATGCAAAAACAATGAAAGAATAATACCTTATCTAAAATGAACAATTTTAACGAACACAAACTTACCAGTATTTCAATGGGAAGTATGGGCCTGCTTTTGACTGATGAGACAGTCAAATTGTTGTGTGCCTTCAAGTTGTTTCAGAATTAGAGTAACCCTAAGTCTAAAGTTTAGGGCGGGAGCCTGGTAAACGACCTTGAAGGCTGCATCTGGCCCACAGGTCTTAGTTTGGGAATCCCTGATCTAAGGCATTATTAGAAAATTACATTGGAGGCCAGCACTTTTACTGTGAAGTATACTCAACCCATTCAGAATTAGGGGTGTTGGGGGGGGGGGTAAGAATAACATAGAGTGAAGAAGGCTTGAAGGAGAAAAAAGAAATAGGTATTTAAGGATTTTATTTTTAAATTCCAGGTTAATTAAGTAAACAAGTGCCACAGTACCATAAAATGGCCTAAAGTTTTATCATGTCATCACAACCCTTTAATTATGACCTTTGCAATAACTTGAAAACATACCTCAGTTCCTAATACTGATTGCATATATTGTCTCTCTTCAGCAATTGTAAATCAGTTTAGGATTGTATGTAGTCAAATATAAACTGTTGCTACAGAATGTCCTTCAGTAGATGAATAATTGTAATCCAGCAGTTCCAAGTCATATGATGTAAAGAAACATGCAGTAAAAGGAGATCATTTCACCTTTGTTTTTGTAATTTTCTAGGTTTTCTATATTTAGGCATAGATCAAAAAAAATTTCAGACCATTTTCATTCCTATACCCATTACACAAAGACTATAAAATGTAGTATTTAGTTTATCTACTTTATTTTTATAACATATTTCTCTATATAGGGACTCAGGGTGTTACCTTGCATTTGATTACTTAGAAATAAGATTACTGTATAGGTGGCCTTTGTCATCTATATTAATTATACTGGAAATACTTCTTGCTCTTTGCTTTTTCTTTCTTTCGGTCTATCTTTCTTTTTTTGGTTTAGTATTCTTTCTCAGTTTATGGATTTGAATCACACCGAGGGCAATAAAATAGCAAAGATTCTTCAAGAATCTCATGGCTTTGTCAGAAACGAACAGCCATTTCAAATTGATCTATCTTCATTTGTTGCTATCTTCCATTTACTGCAGCAGGCCAAGATAAAATCCCATTCCTTAGAACACAGAACTCAAGAGCAACCTCTATTACAACCCAAACAGGTATGTTGCTCCAAAAGGACTATAGTCCATTTCTTAATGTTTCAATGCAAGCTTTTCCATGGATTCCAGTTGGATCTGTAGAAACCCAAATTATTGTCGTGTACTAAGTGTTTAACGAAATTAGTTTTTAGGCATATAGATTGGTGAAGTAGATTGGTGTCAAATTAAAATTCTCAGTACAGATTGGACTACAGAAGTAATTGGGATAAAGCTTTGTGTTATTTACGCAACTTCTTTATAAATACATATATTGAAAGTATTATTTATCTTTGCGGTCGTAGTAAGAATATACACCTTTCCTGTGTCCCGTTTTATGGTTAGGCTTGTCTGTATGTGTTCCTCATTTAGTAGGCATTACCCAATTTACTGAACGCGCCTTCCTTTTTCAGGATATATTGGGGATTCTTCCTGTTGGCAGCCCATTGACATCGAGCATCTCCTCTAGTATCACTTCTAGTTTGGCAGCAACACCACCAAGTCCAGCAGGCACCAGCAGTGTCCCAGGCATGAATGCCAATGCTCTTCCATTCTACCCAACTAGTGACACGGTGGAATCTGTAATAGGTAATAATAATGCCCATGCACACTTTCTCACTGGGCAGAGGGACTCAGCAAGGCAGGCGTAGAGCTCTGGGAAATAGGAGAAACATCTTATATTCCTAGAGATTTAGAGCTGTCTTTGTGTGTTTTTTACTCTTCGAAGTAATGTTTTATTTGAAGTATGAGCTCTTTTATAACATTGAAATGGCTAATATTTTATTTGAAATATGAGCTCTTTTGTAACATTACAAAATTGGAACAAATATAAGAGCTGTTAGTTAATTTAATGACTTTTGAATTTTGTAAAGATGTGACAAGCTGGTGAATGGGAGATCATGAGTTGTGTGTGCATGGGTATGTGTGGAACTTGCTTGCTGTCCTACATCTTACTTTATGCTTGCTAAATTCACAGATCACAAACCTGACCCAGGACTAAACTGTCAGTCATGTGACAGGTATAATCTGTGACTGAGTGCCGGTTCTCACAAATAATTACAAGGATGAAACTCTCATCTGTATACATCCAAGACAAGTCAATGTCCTGTTTGTCACCTAAATGCACCATTTATGCTCCACTTCAAAGGGTGGATGCAATCACATTTAAATTTGTAGATCTCCCAAAGAGACTACAAATTGTCTAGGAAAGGTTTTTAAATACATTTTCTCCCTACGCACATCTCTGTCCCCTCCCCCATATTTATTTTAGAAGAGTAGATTCGGTTGATAGTGGCCTTTTCTTCAAATATCATATGACTGTTGTTAACTGTTAATATTCTGTTACAGAAAACTGCCTTTGCTCTTGAAACTTAAAGTGGGGATTGGGGAGGAGAACTAAGTTTTTTTGACCACCAATCAGGGTTCGGAATGCATTTTGAATAGGATATCTGCAGAGAATTACTGTGGAGATTGGGAGCTCTTTTATAAACTAGCTAAACGCTCAAACATTGTCTTTAAGGGGGGAAATGAAAGACTAGACATTGTGAAGCATTGGGTGGGTAGCATCTGTGTTCAATATATAAAATTGTCATCTCTTTTACAATCGTGCATTTCTAGAATAACATTGAATATCATAAATATAACACAAGCCATTACAATTTCCTAAAGATTATACCAATGGGGCACATTTACTAAACATAATTAATTGGGTAGGATTAGCACGAGGGGAGATCCCAGGTAGGCTTACTCCATCTCATTCCAAACTAGCAATATTCATGCTATATCGCCAAGCCATTGGGTCACTGCTGGCTATTGCCTGCTTGCCTAGGGTATGCTAATTCCTTCCCTGCCTCCTTGCCCCAAAGCCCCTCACCTGACTGCCACACTCAATTCCCTTACTTCCACTGCCATACCTGCCCCTCATTCCTACTGCCCATCTTTTCCATCACTGAATTGCAGTCAAAATCACTGCTCAACTGTGGATTTCTTAAAAAGAGGAAGGTCCACTTACCATGCATCATGGGCACCGAGGTGGACTGGGATGGGCACTTGCCATCAAATCTGTCATTGGATGCATTCCTGCCCAAAGTCAAGTGTCCCAGAAGATGCTCAGGGTGATCTGGTTTATATAGGTGTTATTTCTGATGTTAGTCAGAGGGAGGAACCAGTTGCTAAAAGATGTTTAGAGTTCAAATCAAAAAACCCTGGGAAAAGCGGCCTCATTTAGATGACTGCTGATGGCCAGTGGCAGTGTTGTGCAGTGGGAAGTACGGCCCAGTAGTTTCTCCAGTCCAGAGCAGTGGCATCTCTGCATGTTGGCTCTTTGGGCTTCCCTATCCCTTGAAGTTGTTGGTCCTTTTTGTAATATATAATTGGTGCCTCTGTCTGGCAGAGTCTGCCTTGGATGACCTGGACCTGAACGAATTCGGAGTGGCTGCCCTGGAGAAGACATTTGACAGCAGCTCGGTGCCCCACACGAGTGGCATCATGATAGGTACATGAAAGCAACAGAGCTTTCTTTGATCTTCTGCCAAGCAGGGTTTTGCCCCACCAGCTGGCTGAAGCGGCTTAACAAGCTCTCAGAACCAGCCCTAATTTTGTATGTTGGTTGGCAGCCAATGGGAGACCTTGGAGTCAAAGGGCCTTCATTGGCTAGCAGACTGGAAATTTAAGCCACCAGTTTCAGACATCCCAGTTATGTTTATGAAACGGGTGTGGCTTATTTTGCTTTATAGTACCTTAACAGTATCGTACCAAAAATGCTCACCAAATTATGACAAAAACATCTAATGGAGGGTGGTGGGCAAAAGTTATTTTCGAATAATGGGAAAGAAATTGGATTGGTATCACTGTTCTGCTGTCACAGGATCATGGCAAGGCATTATCGCCACACATTGACAAACTATCGCATATGTATCTCATGTGTTTGTGGTCATTTCAAACCAGTGTCCTTTCTTTGTGTGTGTCTCTGGTTGTTCAGTTGAAATTAGACTTTACAACATATGTGTCCCTGTTGTAAGAATCGCATGATTTATTGACCCAGGTGGTCCTTTGTGAGTCGAAGCCACGTGTGATTTGATGGATGCCTGGCTAACTGTTACCATTCACTGCTGTCTGAACCATTGGTCTCTTAGGAGCAACTCCACCAGCTTGAACCTCATCCTTACCAATATCTGATGTTGCAGAACCATTACAAAGGAACATGCACTGGCCTTCTCCCAACATACAGTTTTGTTCCACCACATCTCAGTCTCAGCATTGTTTTATATTTGAGCAGTTGCACAAATCAAAAGATCTTCCTAATACAGTCCAAGTGATAGAGTCAGCTTTCTCAAAAACTGGTTCTCCTCTAAAGGGGCAGTATCTAACACAAGACAACTCTAATGTGTCTTTGAACAGCTATGCCCAAGTTAATTTTGACAAAGAACCATTTGAAAATTCATCAGATACACTATTAATTGCAAGACCCCATAAGACCAGTATGAGTCAGAATATGTGCCAGGTTATATATTTCTTGTTGTCTAGGCATAGCCTTGGTCCCCATCAAGCTAATCACCTTTTTTTAAAGAATGAGAAAAACTGGCTGAAAACCCCAGGTTCATTGCTCCTCCAAAGTCGATCTGTTATCACAACTTGACTGGATTGTTTTAAGAAAATGTAGTTGCTCCTATCCAAATATATAATTGTTCTTATCTAGAAAAAGAATGTGGAATAATGTCTAATATAGGAGTCCTAAATTTGTCATGATAAAACCAGGCTAATTTCCAAACCTTCTGCAGTTACTAATGTTCATATCTTAGGCTTTGAAATATGAGGGACAAAACCTGAAATTTTAAAAAGAATGAAATCTTTTATTTCCATGCTACTGCTATTGTTCAAATAGGAAAACAATTCCCTTGTTCGCTTTTCTGTGAATAAAACAGAAATCATTATGGTGTTTGAAATTCAGTGACTGGATCTGCTAGGACAACTTCCTTTTGTGTGGGCTGTTTACGCATGCATTAAAAGTGACATTTACATCATTTAAAATTGTAGTTTATCCCTTGGCAAATTGCCGTTGATAATTGAGAAGTAACCCCCCGCTTTTTAAGGGACAGTTAGTATACTTTTGTCACTTGTATGTGAATGAATGAGTTGGCTTTGTAAGAATATCTTTGGTATGATAATATGACATAGTAGAGGAGATACTCTTTAATTCAGATAATCGTCTTGGAAATTTTGTCACATAATTCTTATAGTTTTTCCTTTTTCCTCAAAAACGAATCTTAATGATGCTCCGTGTTAACATCACTTGATGTTTTATTTTCCAACTAAACAAGGCAGCCTCCTAAATTAGTAAACATAACAGTGAATACAATCACTAGGTTTAAATGTACATTAGTGTATTGTCATGTGGAGATAGCTAGCTAAATATCTCTTGTGATTTTCCCCTGGACTCTTAAAGGCTCCCTCTGTATTAGAGCTCAGACTTTAATGCCCTGTTCTACCTGGATAACTTCCAAGCAAGGGTGTTTCTGTTTTTATCATCATTGGCCAGAGAAACATTTTGGAGATTGCTTCTGCTGTAGGAAACAAGAGAGATAAAAATAAAAGAAGACCCTGGACTCCCCCGTCGTTTTACTGGTGCAGAGAGTGAAGCAAACACCTGCTGTTCAAATTCCTGTGCTATGTTTCCACTCATAACTCATGGCTTCTGCATTCCCATCCTTTCTGTGTGTTCTTTGTCCAGGTGGGAGTTTGCTGCAAAGTTCTGCTCCTGTAAATATCCCAGGTTCCCTTGGAAGTTCTGCCTCCTTTCACTCTGCCTCTCCTTCTCCACCGGTCAGCTTATCATCGCATTTCCTCCATCAGCCCCAGGGACACTTAAGCCAATCAGAAAACACATTCCTGGGGACATCAGCTTCTCATGGATCATTAGGTAAATGCCCACTCTGTATGTGAGCGCATGCATGTTAACATGTACATTCCTGTCTATACCATGTAAGTATTTTCTTTTTATCTTAACTTTCATTTGAATGTCCACATTCTGTGTTGCCACCTAACATAAGTTGTGACCACACGGCTCGTAAAAGAAAGATGGATTCATACATATCTCAATGAAATCTGGCTTGCACACAAAGAAAATAACAAGGGCGCAGGATAAGACAAAAGGGTTCAGCACCTTGGGATAACCAAACAACAGAGACTGGGAAGAACTCCAGTTTAAAACTCTGGAGAGGCTACCACACATGCTGGATAATACTGAGCTCAATTAATCATCATTTGTATAACTTGAGTTATTATTCTTGTAACTGTTCAGAAGAGCTATGACCATTTGTTTAAAAAATAACAGCAATATATGCATCAACTATTAGCTTTGCAAATACTTTGAATATATTTATTTATTGAAATAGACCCTATCAGTAATCATTACCAAATGTTGACCATCAGTACGAAGTACATTGGAAGTTTAATCACAAATCTCATGTCTGAAAAAAAAAACCTCCAGATACATCCTGATAATAAAAATATAGCAAGAGTTCACTGTTCGATTTCTGCCCATAACATCAGGTTTGCCCTACAGAAAACTCTACAGACCGTGAAATGTATTCTCTGAATCCTTAACAACCTTCCCACTTTATTGCTGTTTCAGCTGTACTTGGACTGGGCTTTAGCATTCAAATCAGGTTCTGGGATCCAGCATTTACTCGAGTTAAGGAGGCTTTGATAAAACCAGTGACTCTTACCATTCTGAAGGGGAACCTTGTACTTATATGGAACACCCTGCCATCCATATTTAATTTGCTCCAGTGGCAGCCATATCCTTTTTAAAATAAGCATAAGACATCCTCACATACACATGCATACACACTCTTAATAATGTTCCCCATGTCCTCCCGTTATTGCTGTTGGCCTTAAAGATGAAATGTGTTTGTTCCAGGCTCTTTTCCTCTGCCTAAGATAGCACTCCAAATCCAAATCCTAAAAAATAAAATATGTAAAGTTTATGAGAAGTTAACAGTTAATGCGAATATTAACTATTAGTGGATGTTTATTGTTCTTCTGAGCTGTCAGAAATTTAAGAATATGTCTAAAATACTCTGAAACACCCCTGGAAGTACTATTAGCCCCAGAAGCTGGATGTGTGTATGCCATACTTTTTGTTTTCATCTTTTAAAAAGAATAATCACCAGCATTTTTATAGCAGAGATAGAAATAATGAGATGGGTGCAAAAAGGGGAGAGGGCTCTGTTATCGCCTGCCACTGTTGTACAATGTGAAGCTGTTGCTGCTAAAGGAAGCATATAGCTTCCATTTGTACCAATCATTGTACAGTATTTCTGTATTTTCTTTCCCAATACATTTATTTTGAAGGAGGGGGGGAAAGACAGAAACAATGGAAACAAAGTAGAAGATAATGTCAATTAGACGACAACCCCTCCCCCTGCCTCTATTGCATGAAGCACTCACAATTGAGATATGATACATAGAACAGGAATGGATACAGAAAATGGGCATTGAAAGAGCAGAAAGGCTAAAAACCCATTGCTTTTTCATGTTTTATTCACATTTGTCTTATCACATCTGTTTAATCATCTGCTTTGTACAAAAGGAAGCCGTGGTTTATATACCGGAAACCTAGTCAGACTTATTTTAATTTCCTCAAAGGTTCTGCTTACACACTTAACCAGTTAGAGATGCTGAACACATGCTGGCAGAGACCTACATGACTGCAGTAATCTTGTTTTTTGAGAGAGAAAGTATGGCATAACCATTTTCCAACTAAATAAATGATATTGCAAGCAATAGACAAGATGTGTATTCTTGCTTTAGTTATTTCAGCAAATTAAATCTACCCTTCAGCTTGTTCCCAGGACTTGCCAAAAGCTAAAATTACAATAATGTTTGTAGTAAGTATTTGTGTACATATACATAGTACCTAGTTTGGATAATCTCTCCCCTTCCAAAGTAAGATAACATGTGTGCTCTGTTTGCACCACCCATTACTTCTTTCATATAGGATCTCTGGCTAATGAGTGTGTGAGCACACCCTGTTGGGAAAAAACCATCACAGCTATAGCCTTTTTCACTCTTCCTTGGGAGTGTGTCCCATTAACCAACTGGGACTTACCTTAGAGGAGACATGTGAGATTGCATTATTGATTCTCATTAGACTACCAATCAGTGGAAAATATATTTCCTGTGAGCAGTTTTGCTATACAGTTTTCATTTCTGAACAAAAACATAGAAAGCCTGCTTGCTTGTATAAAAACCAGTGTCAGCAGTAACATGATAGCAAATCAAAGTATTGGGAATTAGTCTAAAAAGAGATGGTATTTTCAGAAGCAGATTTTTAATGGTTTGAATCTTGTTTTACAGTCATTCACATACTTGACATGAGTTCTCTGTTGTGTCCAAATTTATTACAAGCCTGTGACTGGAATCAAGATCAGTTTCCCCTTGTGATGCTTCTTAATTATGCAACTTCATTAAGAAGAGTGCCCAGCTCGAACAGTTGAAGCCAAGCCATGTTTTAAAGATACTTTTTTTTCAAACTAAAACACTTAAGAGTAGTATTCTAAATTTTTGTCTAGACTTTCCATTTGATGCACCTTACTTTACTTGACTATACTTGGAGAAAGATGCATAGCATTCTGGCTGAAAGGTAGAAAAACCAGTCCCTGATGCTCTGCAGACTTTGTTTAAAGAAAAATCTAAAGTTGGCTATGCAAAACAAGTAATTTTTCTGTGTGATCTCTTATAGATCAGCAGTAGAAACTGTGAACTATTGAGTTGATTTCAGCTAATGTATCTGGTGAGATATCCTACAAGGCGGATCAAATCCTTAGAGAGTTTTGTCAGTGAAAGTATGGTGGACAGGACATTCAGAGAGGGTCTCTTCTCTGATGAATATACAGATTTTCCCCATAGCACTTGTCTGCCACATTACTCCTCAGTTTTAGTTGAATGCTTTAAAGTGGTAGTGAACAATGTCATGAGGAATTGGCCTGCAACTTCCATAATTGACATTGGTTATTCTGGTCTGGTCTGATAGGAGCTGCAGTCCAATGCCATATGGAAAGCTACATCTTTGCTGTTCCTTTGAAATGTATTGCACATGGCAGCTCTTTTTGACTTAATATTAAGATTATCTGCTTTTATTCTGAGAATTCAGTCATTGCCAGATTGCTCACATATGATGAGTTGGTTTCTTAATTAATATTTCAATTAAAGCAGCAAGGACCCAACTCTAGGTGCTCACAATTATATAAGACTGCACTGATTAATTCATTATAGTTAAAACAGAATGTCCAAATATTCCAAATATTGAGATAGTAAGTTATTCTGTAAAGTATATAGATTTTCAGAGCCAGTGTTTTAATCTGATAAAAATGAAGAGATGGTGATAAAAAATTAAGAAAAGAGAACCCTCAGCATACTTTTAGAGCTAAACTGCAGCTGTGAAAACACACAACCTAATTACATTGATGAATGAGGTAATAACTAAGGGATGAATGTCATGTTTCTTAAATGTCCATACATGTTGAATCAAGTGTATGCCTACACCAAGACTTTCCTGCATATCTGTTTTGAAAGTGCTGGAGTTTTCTGTCTGAGTTGCAGGCATTTGCCCTAGGTTCTGCATCAATCTTCGTCCTGTCACTACCATCACTTGTGGGTTGAATGCATTACACAGGGTCCTCTTTCCCCAAGAATGCCACACATCTTCTCCTGTTCAATTAGGAAATATTGATTGGGCCTCCATTCCTCCTCTTTAAAGCCAAAAGTGCCAGACGAACATGTTGGGGCATGCAGAGTTCCCAGGTGCGTTATTGCCCTGTGAAAGGTTGAACAATATAAAAGTAGAAGGAAATGAAATGGCTAGAGATCACTTTATTCTTTTTCCAAAGTACTGTTGGGCAAGGAAAGGGGTAAGCCAAAAATGTGTGACGTAACACTTTTACTCCCTGTCTCTGCATGAAACAGGTTTAAATGGAATGAACAGCAGCATATGGGAACACTTTGCTTCTGGAAGTTTTTCACCCAGTACCTCGCCTGCGTTTCTGTCAGGTCCAGGTGCTGCAGAGTTGGCCAGGTTGCGGCAGGAATTAGATGAAGCTAACAGCACAATAAAACAGTGGGAAGAATCTTGGAAGCAAGCCAAACAGGTAGTGTGCTCTGGAGGGATACTCTTGGCCAAAGGAATCCACCTAATGGTCCAGTTACAAGCTTGGTTCCTAGGAGATAGACAGAGAGTTAGGGTATGCGGTCCTATTATGTGGTGCCTTCCATAATGCTTTTGATGAACTGTTTAGAGATGGATAAAGAAGTGGGTTGAGGGCTTAGATATATTCAGGAGTAAGTTACAAGTTGTGGCTGCAATTGGAACTGTTCTGCTCAAACTTTCTTGTGCTGCTCTGAGCACTGGCCTTTTAAATGGATATTTGGATGCCACTTTCTAATTATTTGATGCTGCTTGCATTATGTTTGCCTTCCCAACTCATCCTCTGTTCACTTTTTTGCCCTGAGGTTGACAGGAACTAGGAGTCTCTGCATTCAGGGTGCCTTTTAAACCAAACACTGAGCGTGCTTCCTTTTGAGAAGTGAGATTTCCCATCCTGCTATACAAGCTGTCAATTGAGACTGTTCCCCCTCACTTTTGCATGGATTGTGTTGAATACATTGTTGCCCGAGCAGTCTGAACTATGACATTCACTTTTAGGTGCTCTGTTTGTCCCTCTTCTCTTTTCATTATGTAGTAAAATTGAAATAAGCTATAGAGGTTTGGGAAATCAATCCTAGGGTAGTTCACTTTGGTGTCTCTCAGTCTCACTAGTTTAAGGATTATGCCCACAAAACACATTAATCTGACACTTGTGCAATGAATGTGATACACAAAGAGACTAAGAGCAAACAGAGTGCTGAAGAAACCTGCCTGCCAAGCTCAAGGGGCAATATATTGAAGTCAATCCATGTGACTCCCCCCCCCCCCAAAGAGGAGAAACACGCTGAAATCAAGATGTGTGTGCTTCTCTGACCAATATTGTGCCCATAGTATGTTTGCTTGCAAAATTTTATCACAGATTACCTCATAAATGTCTGTCTGTGAATCAGGAAGTTGTATAGATAAGGCAGCTGGTTCATATTTTCTGTGTTCAAAGGAATGTTTCAGAAAACATTTAAAGCAGGAATATGAGAGGATTTCCAATCCCAGCTTGAAAAAAAAGCATTTTGTCCCAGATGACTTGTTTGCAGGCATAACCAAGTGTTTAGCCTCGCTTTCTTTTCTTTGGGACATGCAGGCCTGTGATGCTTGGAAAAAAGAAGCCGAGGAGGCTAATGACCGTGCCAGCACAGCAACCATCGAATGTGAGCTAGCCCGAGAGCAGAGGGAGGGCTTGGAGCTGCAAGTGAAGAAACTCCAAGAGGAAATGGAGAGGATCCACACTGGCCAGGACCCCCAGTTTCTTCGTACACTTTCTGATCTAGAAACACTTTCTCTCTCCACACTCTATAATCTCCAGAAGCAGCTGCGTGCCAACCTGGAAAGAGTTGATAAGGTGGGTTTGAGTGAGGAGGATTTCTCCCACAATTAACTTGGGTTGCTTTTTATGTCCACCTAAATAAGTAGAACCCTTGGTGAAGTTAGAGTTCGGATCCATATAGGAGCCCCCGGTAGCGCAGTGGGTAAAACCCTTGTGCCGGCAGGACTGAAGACCAACAGGTCGGAGGTTCGAATCTGGGGAAAGTGCGGGTGAGCTCCCACTGTCAGCTCTAGCTCTCCAAGCGGAGACATGAGAGAAGCCTCCCACAAGGATGGTAAAACATCAAAACATCCAGCTGCCACCTGGGCAATGTCCTTGCAGACGGCCAATTCTCTCGCACCAGAAGCAACTTGCAGTTTCTCAAGACACTCCTGACATGCACAAAAAAGCTCTGAGCCTTGTACACTGCCAGCCAAGACATGTAATGTTATTTCTCTGTCGAAGTGGGGAGAAATTTTTGTCAGGCAAGTCTTCTTGAACCACGAGAACAGAAATGGCAGTTGCTCTCTAGACTGGAGGAAGAGCTGAAAACAAAGCATGGTTGAGGTTCCCAAGAATAATTGCATCCCATAGAATCCACTGTCTGACATAGCAACCCCCCAACATCTAATTCGGCATGAAAAATGTATAAACTTTCCAAATAATAATTGCATCCTGTAAAATCCACTGTCTGACTCAGCAACCCCCACCATATAATTCAGCATGAAAACTGAAAAAGGTTTCAGATGCTTTAGCACAAACATTGAAGTTTTATCACCAGTGCGCTACAAGTGGCCTACCAGGGTTCCTGTAGTGACCACACAAAAGTAGAATTGTACCCTCAGAAGTCTCCAAGGAATGCAGTTCTCAAATTTAAGGCTGTATTGGTACATTTTAGGGGAAGGATGCTGAACTAGCTTCCCTTTCCCTAGTGGTAGTGAGAATCTACTCACTTCCAGTTGTGAGGAAATGGACAAGTGTATCCCTGATGAGGGTGGAGTTGACCAGGTATGCAAATGTGGGTTGGAATGACCCTTTGGCATTCTGCAGTTCTCCATTCTCCTGAATGCAAAAAAGCATCTCTGACATCTGTTTTGTTCTCACTGATAATCCACTCTGGTTTGCCCTCCCTTCCCCTTTTCCCATGCTCTTCTATTTACAGGCAGTATTTCAGATGCAGTCGGTGAAATGCCTCAAGTGCCAGGAAGAGAACCGGGTGGTACTACCGTGCCAACATACTGTGCTGTGTGAAACGTGTGCTGAGGAGGGTGAATGTCCCATCTGCCATCCCAACAGGCCACACACTCTTCAGTCGTGACCCTTCTAGGACATTTGATTTAGCATATCACATAGAACTTTTTAACTTTATATATATATAAATATATATAAAATATAATATGAATATATATATGAACATATATATATATACATAAAAACAAAAATTAGTTGCAGAGCACTTTTTAATACTTGGCATCTCCCATTTAAAAGGATTACCCCTCTTCACTCAATCCCTGCTAATTCTAACTCCTTACGGATTTTTAAAACTGTTTTTAACATAGATCAAAGGGCCATTTGCAAAGTCAGTCCCACATTACTACTACTACTACTTCTTTTTTAAAAACTTAGAATGTAACCTTTTAAAAGTCTTTTTCTGGAGAGGGGCTTAGAGGGGAGGGTGAAGAGGGGTTACAAGTGCTTTCTAGGGTGAGGACTGGTCTTTTGGGGAGAAGAATGGAAATCAAATTTCTAATCATTTCTTCACCATCAACCCCTTTCTCTTGCCTCTTGCGCAGTCATCATTTGGTATTTTTAAAGCACCAGACATACATTGTGCCCAGTAGTAGAAGCTGTTTTGCAGTCCCTGCCTGCTCAGAGCTTCACTCATTTGGATTTCATTTGCTGGTCTTCAGTAAGTGCAAGAAACTTCACTAGTAGGGGAGATTACTTTCTCTTTACAACTTTGTAGGTTTCTACCAAAGCAACAAAACGGTTGAGATTGAAAACAGACCAATGAAACAAGGCCAGTTGATCATCATACTTTCCTCAGAAGCATTATCCACCATTGACACATAGCTTAGACTTTACCTGTACTTGCCAGGCAGATCTTTTTAATGGTTTGATGGTCTCTGTTGTCTTGGCAATGACTGTGCGCTTTAGAGCCGTGTTTGAATACACATGAATGTATTCCAAGGCGTAGACAGAGGCAGAGATGTGACGGCACTCTTGGAACAGTCTGTTTTCTTCTTGCTGGCTAAAGGAGAAGGCTCATCGATAGCTAAGTGGCAGCAGCTTTTTTATTCTTCCTCATAGAGACCTGTAGAACATGAGACCCACCTAGCTAAATGTAGTTCCTCAATAATTGAATATGGTAGCTGTGCCTTGAATGAACTTCCAGTTCATTCAGTCTACCTGGACATGTGCAGAAAGAAGTCAAAAGCCTATGGGTTAGTCCTAACTCGAGCATACCAATTGTTCAATAATGAATCAGCATGAAGGGAATTCCCATTAATGCAATGAGTCTACTCCAGTTGGGACTAAGGATGGACTCGGGCAGGTGTGTTTTGGCATAGCATCTGAGTACAGGCTGCAATACACTGGTGATGAGCTGCATTTGGCTCCATTGATCTAAAGTTGTTCAGTGTTGAACTAATACTTTGCCAATACAAAAAAGCAAATCAACAGAAGAGTATATTCCCATGTCTGTTGTCTCTTTCCATGAATTGCACTTTTGCAATTGCCTGTAGAGCAGAGAAGAATCTCTGTGCTAGGCTCTGTGTGCTGCACAATGAGAGTGACCCAGATATTGGTAGAATAGGATCAGTATACAGTAAGCTGTGATGAATGCCAACATAAAAGTGAGATGGGTAGTGAGAGAGAAAACAGGTGCTTTTCAGGGGAAAATATCTTATCCTCCCTAGCTACCAATAACAGCTAACATCTACATAGGACGGCTGCTGCTGTTTGGAGTTGCAAGCAGATTTCAAACTTATCTCCCTCTTGTTCACTTCTTTAATGTAATAGTAGCAATGAACTGTCAGGAACAATATTTACAACCATGAACGGGGGCAGGAGAAAAGAGCTTTTCACATATTCAGGGCCCTTTGTGTTTCAGTATCTCCAGTATCAAGATAAATTCCCCAAATTTTAACAAGAAGTGGGCAACATCTAGGGGAGTGGCAGTAGACAAAGGCAGAATGGCAGATAGAAACTATTGAAGATTCAGAAGATCATCTCGCAAACGGGTAGATGTTAGGTGGATTTAATTTCCTAATCCATCATATTCCTCTATAAATTATAGTGACATGCCATAAAGCCATGCTTGAAGTGTTGTAGGTAGAAAGAAAGGGAATATGGTGCTCAGTCCATAGTGCTTTGTTTCCCAAATACATTCCTTTTCCTGGTGAAGGAAATCTTCTCATTCATGGAGCCTTTTGATCTTCCTGTGGGCATCTCCACAGGCCAGTCTTCAGGGATCAATTTCTATTCATTCCATGCAACAGTCACCTGCCTATGACTGGTTCCCAGAAGGAAGGAGTGTTTCTTGAGTGTTTACAAGATTCGGTTTGCTTGCAAAGTGGTTCACAGGGGAAGGAGGTTTAGGTTTCCTGAACTTCTGGCTTGGCATTAAAGCCAGAAATTGAAAATGGGAGATGTCCTCATTGCTCTCTTCTTTGCTCCTACTGTGGATTTACTTCCTTAATTGGGTACCTGACAGCTTATTCATCCATGAAGATGAAATTTGTCCTCCCAATATGCCCCCAAACCTTGAACCTGTAAATGCATTCCTCTTAATATTGTGCATGTTTGTACTAGAGAACTGCAAACATTAGACAAAATGGGTAGCCATTTCTCATGGACAGCAATGACTACTTTCCATCTTTTCCGCCTCTTACCTGGGTACACTGTGTCTTCTGTAGGAGGACCACATAGGATTGGCTTTCCACTAAAACAGATGGACAATAACCTTTTTAGGTCCTGAGCAACAGAGAGCTGTTGGGTCATTACATTGTTTCTTGTGCTGTTGTAGGCCAGCATGAGTCAGATTTCCAAGCTCTGAGCAGATGTTGAATCAATTTACAAAGAAACTTGCAAAACATGTTTACTCAAAAGTAAGTCCCATTGAAGTCAGTCGGGTTTGCTTCCTGGTAAATGTGTGTTAAGTGTGTCACCGTGGCTAATAACTACCTGAGAACAAGTTTGCACTTGATCCAGAGTGTCTTACGAAGAAATGTTAACTCAATAATTATGTGTTAAAAGTTTGATTATGCGCACTGAGTTTCTCCAAATTGACATTGGGGCCTAAATCGGACTGACTTTCAGTGAAATTTATGGCTTAAAATACTTTAAGCTTGTATCCAGTAAATGTGTTGTTCTGCAGTTCTTGAGTGGCTAAATTCCCACTACATTTTGTTACAACTTGTTCAAATACTGCAACAGCCTCTAGACAATGAAAAGCAACAACCCAGTCCATAAGGACTCTAATCTGTCATTTTGCACTGGGGTTTGTTTAACTTGTAAAGTGTAATATTTAGAATTATAATCTCACCCCCTTGCTCACCAGTCTCTGCTTTGTTTGCAATAGTCTTTCCCCAACCTGAAAAAGCACTGGAAACGCTTAGTAACCCTTGTTTTTTCATAAGAGTAATACACTGTCAGGTTTTTCCTCCAAAGTGTTTCCATTTTTAATGCAAGTGCAACATTAGATTTGCTTCCACATTTCCACCCTCCCATATTTGGAGGGTTAATATGCATTCCCAGATGATCTCAAAGTGCAGCTCTGTTTTAGTTTTTTTTAATTAACTTTTATGTTCCGTAAAATTGCTTTTTTCAATGTTTATATTGTATTAGTATCTGTTTTTTAAAAAACACACACCTAATTGTTATTATTTTTTTGTATGGAGAGACAATGCTGGCTGATTCTTGTGGTTGTGTTGTTTTTGGTTGTAGCCTTTGAATGTCTGTGCCATGAGGCATATCCTGGTCTCGAAGGCCAGCAAACATGCCTCAGTCTTAAGGAAAGCTTGTTTGTTTAAAATATGTGAACATTTTTAGAAAACCGACACACACACATATACAAATTTAAATTATGGGGCGTCATACTCTGCTGGAAATGTATTACACTATTTTGGTAACTAATTTAAAGATCATAGGAAATAAAACTCTTTGAATTGGATCTACAGTGTTTATACAGAACTGCAGCCATTTTCAGGCTCTTTGGTGGTAACTGGTTTGTAACACTTAGTTTTGTATACATTGTGTTTTATTGCTTCCTCTGCCTTTCTATGTGATTGTCCATAGTGCGAAGACGACAACTTTGTAGGACAATTTGTTTTGTCCTGAAATGCCTCTGCTTGATGTAATTCCAACAGAATCGTACGGGGGGTGTTAGATGTATTGCTGGTCTCCTAAAGTGTCTCTTAGAAGTAGTTACTTTGTCCTGTTTTTAAGACTGGGCAGCTCTGTAGAGTCTTGCTTGTTATTATCAGATTTCTCTTCCCTTCTCCCCCAATATCCACTGGCAAGTGGCTTTGCTGGTGGGGTGTGACAGAGAAATTGTATGGGAGAAAAAGCCTACTTACATGCAGCACCACAATGCAGACTGTCTATTTTTATTTTTATTTTCTAAAGGACCAAAGAATTGAAACTGGGGTGAAAAGTTTTCCCAGCCCCATAAATGACGGACTGCTCCCTTTTAAATTATAATGGGTTTTCTCCCATCTCAGACCTGTCAGTATGCATACAAAGGCAATAGGTTATCACAACAAAATGTTTTTACCCACAAACGTCTTTCCCACCCTTAGAAGCACTTTTTAAAAAACAAAAATCCTAGATTTCTATGAATTTTATTGAAATTAAATGCCTGAGATGTGAATGCTTTATTAAGTAGCAAATGGGGAAAGCAAAATTAACATCTCTCCATTTTTTGTAAAGAAATTAACTTTGAATTAAGTTTCTAAATAGGCAGTATTGTTTACTGGGATGGGATGAATTGGTAGTGGGAGGAATTATGAATTTTTAAGGGGTGGGAAAGTTTGATTATGCCAGTAGTTGCTGACATGTATAGTGTTTGTTCAGCACAGCTTTTATATTAAACAGGATCCTGTGATAGGCTTTTTGCCTGTGATGGAAGTATAGTCTATTTGGTGCTAGACCTGTTCACCCTGCATAATTACAGCATTTTGATTCCACTTCAGCAGCCATGTCTTAAACCTATAGATTCCTGGAATTTGTGATTGGAGCTACTTAGAATTTCCAGCCAGGGAGATCTTCTAGTACCCTTGGTGCAAATGCAAGTTCCAGGAGAATTTCATAGGATGCAGGCATGGCAGTTTGAGTGAGACCAAAGTTATGTAATTATGTAATGTGGAAGACATCTAAATCACCCCTGATGAGCTGCCCAAGTTGCTGTGTGTGTATGATTGAATTCTGCACAGTGATAAACGGAGTGCCTCTTGTCTCCTGTTATCTTCCCTCTGTGCAGAGACCTAACTAGAGAAATTAGATATTTCTCTTTTAAGATTGTTTGGGTCTGGAAAAGTAGGTTATTAAGATAACTTCTTATATCACACTGTCCATTTTCATCTCACTCTGCCTCCAAGAAAAGGGGATATTACGTTTGCCGAAATCTGAGTGGTGAGAAAGATCAGGTGGAGGATTTTTGGTTACTTGAAGAATGAGCAAAGAAGCTTGTGTTAAGAATAACCTTGAAAGCGAATTCCCTTTCAGAGGAATGTCTTTGTATGGTTGAAGAGAGAACACATATTAGAGCGGATAACTGATGACTCCCATAGCCAAACCTTACCCTTCTCCTGCACTTTAGCCGAGGGAAGAGTGGCATCTAACCTGTCTTTATGGCTGGAACTTGCCTACTTGCAGCACACAAAATATGTGTTCACATTTAACATTAAAGTAGGATTTGTCATCACAAAGATGAACCACAATGAGCTTTAGGAGAGCACCTTCACTCCGCTTCTTCCATCATGAATCACAGCCTGGATGCTTTTTGTTTTAGATCAACCTGGCTAACGTGTAGTTTGGTCCTATGAAAACAGTTGAGCTGAAAACCATAGATTATGAAGCTAGGACAAATGTAACCTGTGAAGTGTTGGATCAACCTGTAAAACCATGGTTGATCTATAATAGAAGCTGAAGCTGCAGCCAGATGATGAAGCAAAGTGGGCTGTTTGAGCTCATGGATTGTCATGGCTCATCATGGTAAGGCAGAACAATTTAGCATTTACTAAACTAATTTAGTGTTACCCTGTGAACTAAGCTGGAGACCCAACACACACAATCCTTTCAATACTATGTAGCTCATGAAAACATCTTTTTTCTTTATTTTCTCTAAATATTTAAGCTTAATCTGAGCCACTTCTGGGGTTGGCCCAGATTGGATAAATGAAGAGAATTTCCTTTCTGATAAGGAATAATATAAGACTCAACAATTTTTTTACTGTTCTGCTAAAAAGGCAGAACTTTCCCCCATTGTTTCCTTTTCTAAAAAGAAAAAGTATTTATTACCAGCATGGGGTTATGGTGTTTCTCTCTCTTTCTCTCTCATTCCCCTCAGGAGTATATCAATCTTAGGAGCAATGCAACAAGAAAGTAGATGTTGCTGGTAAAAAGTATTATAAATTTAAATATTCCTGCAAATTGTTGACTGTGGATCAAAAATCTCCGTGGGGCTTCCCCACTCTGTAGCTTCCAATGTTTTAATGAGAAAAATGAATACGTACAATATAAATTCTTTCAACTACACACTGCAGTATTTATGGTGGCCATTCTTGATCAGTGTCTCCTTGGATTTCCCTGTGGGGCGGGGGGACTGCTGGGACAGAAAGCCACTCAAGTTTATGTAGAAGTCCGCCAAAAGGTAATAGGTGGTGTGTACAATGTGGTGTTTGATTCCATTATTATAGACTGTATTGCGGAACTGTGATTTCAGCTGTTGTTCTTTCTTGTATTCTGTATATATGTGTGTTTGGCTGTCCAGAAACCTGGTTTTAGACACTCTTTCTTGGCAAAGTGGATTTGCATGTGGAACTTTAAAAAAATGCAATCTTGTGTCACAATTTCCAAAGGCAGGATGGATTTTCTAGAAGACAATAAATTTTTTTATTTTTTTGCTAAGAAACATAAGGCAGCAGTTTTGTGTGTGCATATATGTGTGTTTACCTGTCGAGTGAATTTTTGTGTGAGTTTTCAAAATGCCTTTAATCCCTGCTTGCAAGCTAGAAAGTTAGTGAAAATACTGTCATTTTTTGATCTCAAATGCATTCCTCCAGGAATATCTCCTGTTTAGACTCGATGGAAATATAACAGCTTCACAAACAGAGAAACAAAGACCTCCTTTTTCTCATGGAGCTTGGGCAAAGAGAGATTCCTTGTGGATTGCATGCCAGGAGTGCTACCTATCATCTGATTTGTTTCAGCCCCTGATAAAAATGAATCAGTAGAACATTAGTGAAAACAACATATACTCATATTTATTATATAAAATTAATCTTCCACCTTATCTAATACATGCAGCATAAATTGAAGGGTTTTTTTAAAAAATTAGGGCTTTATCCTGTGAGATTTTTATGAATTTTTTGCCTGCATCCCATCTTAATAAGCAGCTGCCACTGTGATTGTTTGGTCTGTTCCAGTTACTTGGGAAGCAGCTGCCTGCCATTTTCATCCCTTCTCATGAGCGATCCTCAGAGAGACTTGTCGCAATTCCCCCTCAGGCTGGAGTTGGCTTTTTACAGAACTGGGTGGGAACAGCAGATAGCTGTTTCCCAAGCAATGGGGAAATAGACCACTGTTAATCGCAGCAGCTGCTTCCTAGTAAATGGAGATTGGGGACCTTCATGATCCCTATGTAGCTTCTATATCAGGCATGGATTCTCCAGGTCCAAAATACCTGGAGTTTGCTCATGTCTGTTCTATACTCTAGGGCAGGGGTCTCCAAACTAAGGCCCGCAGGCTGTATGCAGCCCTCCATGATCATTTACCTAAACTTTAGACTTAGGCTCGCCCTAAGTCTGAATTGCCTTGAAGGCACACAACAACAACAACAACACTAATTAATTTGACTATCTCATCAGCCAAAAGTAGCTCCACACTCCCCATTGAAATACTGGTAAGTTTGTGTTGGTTAACATTTTTCTTCATTTTAAATATTATACTGTTCTTTAAAAAAAATTGCACTACAAATAAGGTATGTGCAGTGTGCATAGGAATCAGTCAATGTCTTTTCCAAACTCCACCCCCAACAGTCCGACAGACCATTAACAGGCCCTTGGCTTAAAATATTTGAGGACCCCTGATCTAGGGGCTATGTAAGAACCACAAATATGTAACAGTCACGATGTGCTACTCGAGCTTACACAGTTTGTAACTGTGATGCAAGTGCTGGCTTGTTACAAAAAAAAACCCTACTTGGATGAAACATGTTTTTTCTCTACTGGCCACATTTGCTGGAAGAAATCATATCTTCCTTTATTTCTACATTTTGGGGTCCATGAAAACAAAAATTCTTAACTTGAGAAAACTCATAGGAGATGCTTTTGAATGGGAACTTTTCTTGTTCCCTGTGAAAAGTCAATGTGGGTTGTAATTTATTTTATTTTCTATTTTATACTTTAATAATTTGAACACTGAAAAACATATAACATGCTAAATAGTCAAGAAAGTGAGACAATGGAAAAACAGACAATAAAAGTTCAGGTTTTCTCTTTAAAACCCAGAATGTTCTGTATTTCCGCTTGGTTTTTCCATTAACTTGCTTAGATGAAAGTAGTGCACCAAAAGAGCAACAATTTATCAGAGGAGAAACTTCTGCAAATCCAGCTTTTTAAAATTCCCACCCAATCATTTGAGTTCTTCCATTATCCTGAAGAATAAATACTTAACAAAATCAATACTTTTCATTTGCCCACACTGTAGAATGTAGATGATTTTAGGAGGCCATTTTCACGAATTCCTACCATAACTAGCTTCCCAAGATCCTGTATCCAGTATGTTATAGTTTAGCTGTCTTTCCTTACTGTTTTGATAATTGTTTGGGGAAAAATCTGGCTTTAAGCAGGAGGCCCTCTACTGTTGCTGTCTAACCTCGGTCCAAAGTTTTAGTTGGACTTGAGAGATCCATAGAAATCAAGATTGAAAGTTAATTCAGTCATAACTAACTTTAAGTAGAGTAACCTCTCCTTTTGAGATCAATAGAATCTTAAGTGCAACTAACCTTGAGTGAATTGCTGCTTTTTCCTAAGGATATCTATGTTTGCCACTTGTCTGAGTTGTCTTGTATGTGTAATCCTGTCTATGTAATGATTCAATCCCATCTCCTAGCTTCTACTACTAACATCATGGTGTTTCCTAAGCTGTTCTTTGACTAGGAAGCTACTGCTCAAAAGCATCAATGCTTGAGAGTAGGTGATTGGATACTGGAACTTTCATTCTACATTGGTAAGTATAGCAAATGAAACCGCTGTTTGGGGAGATTCTGTCAAACCAGGGAGAGATGGACCAGACATCTTTCTTGTTGGTATTAATGGACAGGTTGCTTGCTGTGCCACTGGAGTAGTTCAACCATTCCTGAACTGTGATGTAGACCTCTCAAAGGAAAGAGGTGACCACGAGAGACTCAAATGAGCTACATGAAGACCATTTCATACATGAAGAAATCATAATGGAAGTGACATAGGATGGGGCTACCAAGTGATTTAATTACAGGAGGCAATCACATGTTATGATCTACAGATAATATTGTTTTCTATACATGTATGCTTTTCATATCTTGCTTCCATGATAGTATCTTACTAGGGCTGATGTAAGAATTGGTGTAATAATTCAGTCTACCTTCCAGTGGGTGGTGATGTGGCTCCTTTAGACAAATTGTCCTCCTTCGAGGAAGAACCGAGTCAAACAGAAGTGATAAAGGTTAGAGTTTGAAGGCAAACTGACTAAATAGGAAACGCAGGTGTAAAATTCTGTGGTCTAATAAAGTTAGGAAATTTGTTCTTAAATTTAGTTTGTACTAAAGGATTGGCAAGTAGTTTATGTTAACATATTGTTTCAAAAATTATCCACAAAGGGTTAGAGATTACAGGACTCTTGTAACATTTGGTCAGAATGAAATGTTAGGAAAAAATAAACAGAATTGATTCCAGGCATAGGCAAACATTTTGCCTTGGGGCCATGTTTGGGCCCAACCGAGAGGACACAAGCTGGGTGGGACAGGCCCAGGAGGGAGAGGACCTGTGAAAGAGTGGGGCTGGAAGAGAATGGGGCAGGGCCTGAGTCATCCTTAGGTTGTCTTCCTGGCATAAGCATGGTTCTGCTCGCGCCATTCTTATGCCAGGAGGAAAACAAGACATGTGACTGCACAGATCCTCCTCCCCAATCTTCGTGCTGTCCTCAGAATTATGCCAGGAGGAGGTCGAGACAATGTCTGAGAGTGCTCTGGAGGGCTCTCAGCTGCTGCATTCCTTTGTTGGGCTGTCCTCTTGGCATAAGGACAGGGCGGCTTGCACCGTCCTTATGCTGGGAGGAGGGTGAGACATACTGTGACTGAGACCTCCAGAGGGTTCTCAGCTGCTGTGTGGCTTCCTCCCCCCATCCTTTCTGCATAAGGATGTGGCGGGCCATCATGTTCTTATGCTGAGAGGACATGCTGAGACGACAGGAAAAACTAGGAGGGCCTGAGGTAAGTGCCCAGGGGGCCACATCTGGCCCTCGGGCCTTGGTTTGCCCTTGCCTGATCTAATGTATAGAAGAGAAAACCTTGGTAAAGCAACATCAGCATGACTTTTGCACAGGAAAATCTTATTTCATCGGCATTTTAAATATACTTTCATTGTTGATATTGTCCATCACCAAAAGCTCCCCTCAAAGGTACATTTGGGAGCCTTGAAAGAAGATGTCTAACTGCAGGACATATCAGATACAAACAAGCATTAACTACCATGTTCACAGTGGAAAGAAAGGTAAGTAGTGTGCATCACTAAGGCTTGATCATTAGTACTATGTAATTTGCTTCCGAGATAGATGGAGTGTGTTACCTTATGCAAATGTCATGGCAGGCATTATTAGGTTAGGATAGAAAGTATATTCAAAACATTTACAATACAAAATAGCATTTGAAAAATGGTTAGAAAACTTTCTCACGTGTTGGCAAATTCTACTTTTGTATAATAAACCTGTTTTATGCACAGAAACTGCTGCACAGTTCTGAACTCAATAGTTGTCAATTGTTTTTTGACAACCATTTCACAACAAGGAGAAAACGTTTTTTTAAAAAACCTGCAATAAAAGTATCAAGATTTACATTCTATATTAGGAAAAGAACTTAAAGTAAACTGGACATTTGAACAGAGGTGTTCTTCTAAAGCAATGGTTCTCAACTTGTGGTTCCCCAGATGTTTTGGCCTACAACTCCCAGAAATCTCAGCCAGGATTTCTGGGAGTTGAAGGCCAAAACACCTGAGGACTCACAGGTTGAAAACCACTGTTATAAAGCAACCTCAATAAATAATATTGGATTGTATCTCCCATCAGTCTTAGCCAGCAGAGCTATGTGTGGGTTAATGGGAATTGCAACACAATAATATGACCCACAAGTGTATCCCTACACAAACCTTTCAGGGAGTGCTACTGTGAGAAAACTGCCTTTCAAATGCCTGAAAACTCAATTAAGACGGCGTCTTCCTGACATGCACAGCTATTACACCAATGTAAAATAGGAAATATTTTGCTTACAAAAAGGCACCTCTATGATACTTGGATCTGGGTTGGGTTTTACTTCCACTTGTGGTTCTAAGCATTTAGCTGCTAAAATGTGACAGAAATAGCATATATTAACTTCACTTAAAGCCTTCTGTTACACAACAAAGATATCAGAGAAGCAGCACTTAATACCCTTGACAAGTGGACAGGCCCCTCCAGTCCCTACGGAAACGTTAACACTTGCAAACAAATGGTGCTGATAGTTGGAAGACTACCATCATGAGAAGCAGAAATACCAAGCAAAATGAAAGGAATGGCACCCAAGTTTTCAGAAATTGTGGGAATACTACAATGGAAGCATACATTCCCTAATGGGGAATCCAAGAATTCTGAGATTCTTTATAAGTCTGGATTGCCCTTGAAGGGTCCCTCAGCCCAAGAGAGGGGGCCCTGCAGCCACATGTGCCCCTGCTGCTGGGGGGGGGGGGAATCCCATGAAAGCAAAGTGTAAGTTCCCATGTGTCTTGTTTTGCCTCAATCTTCCTATCCCCCGAAAATGATATTGCCAATTTTCTGGGGCTGCAGCCTGCCGCAAGTCCTGCTGTTCCAAATTTGACATCCAGAACTCTTCTTCCTGCCTTACCTGAGCAGAGTTTGCACATATAAGAAGTGAGGCCTTGTTTTTATGATAAGCTGTGTTTTTCTAAATGCCCACAAAATTGAACTGCAAGGTTTTACACTCCTCAGCAGCATCTGTGCAGCATCTGTGCAGCATCAGCTATCATGGAGATGTGAGGGCATGCATTCCACGTCAGTGCCTTGCCAACTGCTCTTCCCTTTAATTCCCCTTTAGGTCAGTGGTCCTTAATCAGAAAGAATTGCCAGTCTTTCTAGCAGAGATTAGCAGCCATGTCTCTTGGCAAAGCTGATCCACTCCCCATTTGGTATCCGGAAATAGCAGGCAACCTGATTTCCATGCCATCTGGAGAGAGGAATTTCCTGCAGGAAGTCCACAAGAGACTCATCATAAGTTTTGCTAGTCAAACAGCCTCTTTCTGGGTGTCCATGCATGGTCACAATTTTCCCAGCCAGTAGCAGCTTCAGCAGCATTTTCATGTTTTCAGAATTGCCACCGTGCAGTCACAGGACCCTTTTCAGTTGCCTTCCAAATAGAAATAAACATTAATCAAATGACAACTGGGGGCCTTTTGTCTTGCCAGAGCTAATCAGCCTCTGCTGGCAGGGCTCCAGTGACAAAGCCTTCACATTGCTGCAGCATCAAAGCCACCAGCAGAAACGTCTGCTACAGTCTCATGGCTACTGGCTGGTCTCTGCAATTCACCTCAACCCAGTCCCTGCCTTGTTGCCCTCTTGCTTGGCTACTGTCATTCTGACTCCTTTGACTGCTTGGTCCGTTGCCTGCGGAGTTTCACAAAGGCCTGGGCTTCTTTGTCACCTTTTCGGATTTCCAAAATCTGTAAGATATCATTGCCTGGAATAGGAAAGAAAAGATGGTGTCCTTTCAGAGCCATAGTTGAAAAGTTTTCTCATAACATTTGCCATAAAAATACGCTTATGCCTAGTAAAACTCATTTCTTAGGGCCCTAATATCAGTAGGAGTATCATAAAGCAACAGCCAAAACTCACTGAATTATCACTACCTAATTTAGAGACTTCAACAGAGAATCTGCTCATCGTAACATTTTATTTTTAACTTCCTGTGTTCTTCAGAAAAGATGGATAGTTGTGTAGAGTTTTTGGGCTGGCTGTGCTCAGAACCTATTATCTAAAAGCACACCTAGTCTATGCTGACGTCAGTTTTGCATAAAGTCGAGTGGAAAGTGAACAAAGAGCTAAACCTCAGAACTTTGAACCAAAAACCTAGAAGTCACAACGGAAAACCCAGGAAAGAAAGATGAAAAAAACTATATAGAAAATTTCCAACTGTGGGATTCTACACAAACAATGCATGTACCTTGGAGGAAAAAGGCAGATCAAAAGACAGCTGTTCACATCTAGCCTAAGCATCTCTTACAGCTCCCTGTAGTGATACTAAAGCTTGTCCTAGTTGAAGGTTGCTATGGAAGCAGCTTCTCAAGCAAGAAAGAGGAGACTTCATGGATATTAGTGCCAATCTTGTACTCTGAATAGCTGAGAGATAAAAGTTAAACATGGAGAAAGATCCTGGAGCATCTAGTGGGTGCAGTTCAGGCCTAAAGATAGTTTTTTAAAAGCACCACTACTAATGATTTGAAAGAAGTTAATCAGAACACTCTTTGTGAGTACACTTCGGAATAAGAGGTTTCAGTGAGGTCAACCCTTTACTAACATGTCTTTTTGCTTCCTTTGGAAAAGCTTGTCCCTCAGATTGTTAACCTGCTCACCACAAAGTCTGGACCATGTCTCAGCCAACTGAGACATGGTCCAGCAGCACTTAAGAGTAGAAATTGGGAATGTTGTCCTCAGAATCCTCAAGCCAGCATAGCCAGTAGATAGCTTTTCATTAAAATCTTTATGCAATCATCCCAGTTCTTAGACTATAGGCTAGGAAATTTTAAAAGTTTTGTCGAAGGTCTCCATGGCAGGAAACATTGGGTTGCTGTAGGTTTTTCAGGCTATATGGCCATGTTCTAGAAGTTGTTTATAAAAATGAAGAATGAACATGGGTGAGAATGTACGGAAGAAGAGTTACCAGCAGTTCCAGGATGGGTCAAAGAGAGTCGGGTCTGGGACACTGCCGAGGGATTGATAGTTTCTTCCATGTCATTCAGTCCCAAAACTCCACAGAGGGGAAGGAAGGCTTCTCCCTCCAGATCATTGGCTCCTAAGGTGTCGTAATCAAAGACTGTGAGCAACAGGCATGATCCATCTTGTTGGCATTTTTCTGGCGGGACCAAACTGTAAGACAGACAAAGTACTCTTAAGTACAATTTGCCAAGAAATTGTAACGCCAACAAATCTTTCCGTTAGTAGTTTTTCCAAGTTCTTCTCATAATGACCACTACAAGGCAGACACAGGAGGTGCAAGATGATTGAGAACCACACCAATCAATTCGTACATGTTACAGTAGTAACCTTAAGTCAGACCAACTAAAGGAAAAGTGGAAATTAACTACTAAGGCCTGTGCTTCTCCAAAGATAATGAGCCTGGAAAATGGAGAGGCTGCAGACAGGTAAGAAAGACAATTGTTCATACATACAATTCAAAAACTTCATCAAAGAGAGGGTGGAGATTGTTCTTTATGCACTGAGTTGTCCGGGCGACAACCTCAGGGAACTCATGCCGAGGCTCCAAAGTGAGTTGGATGAAGGGATCACTTGAACCTGGAAGAGTCAGGATGTGAGAAGTAAGAAGAAGCAAATAACAAAGAACATAACACTCCACCCTGGAATGTTTGTTCCTCTGGGTGTAAACCATACCCTCTTAAGATGACTTTTGGCTGGATCTTTCTTTTCTATTCCCAATATGGACTGTTTTGTCAGGTCATCTTTTTCAGATAACATGCATGGAAACCAAGAGTAACTATCACAGCCAAAACCTTCCAGCAAGCAAATTCCTCAAGATTCTCACATCTACAAATCTTACTGAAATAGTGCCTGGTTCCAGATATCTCAGCCCTGTCTGAAATTGCTCTCTGGCAAGTAGTATTTCCTGGCCATGTTAATCAAAATCTTTTAAAAATGGAGATAGTAGGGACAGACTCTTGGACTTTCTGCACACAATCTGGATTTGGGTCAATGAACCATAACTTTAAAGTTTAAGAAAGCAATCCCAAGAATTCCCCAGTCCGTGACCATAATGTCTAGAGAACTCTGGCAATTATAATCCACAAAAAGGACACTATCTACCTGTCAGCAAATATGGAAAACAAAAGATTGGAAATGTGCAACATACAAAAGGGGATTCCAAGATTTGCAGTAACCACGATACCACTGCATTAATCTTCCAAGTTAGCAAAGTGTAGCTCCAAATACTAAAACAAAACTTGTATGTATATGGACCGAGAAATGCAGAAATGCCAGATGAGTGGGGGTTCAGGAAAGAAAGAGGCCTTCGGATCAGGGATCTTATTGCACGGATATGTTTGGCAGTGGAGTGCACCAAAAAATCCCTTGAATATTTCTGTGAAGAGACCGCAATAAAAGGGCCATTATGAGTACCCTGACCAGCTTGCCTGCTTTTGCTGGAAGACTGTTATACTATGTTTATGTTACCCACATGGCAGAGGAAAAGCTTTCGACATGAATGTCGGAGCTTATGTCGTTCCTCTTCCAATGGAAGAGGAACAAAATGCTACAGTATCTTTTTCATAGCGTTGCCTTTATGTTGACGTTGATTTGAGGGCAATTAACTACAAAATTCTGTGTGCGTACCACATGCATGCACACATATATAGAGGAAGTAGGTCACACATGCTTTTATGTCTGGCATAAGAGTGGATTGTGCAGCAAACTGCTGATTCAGATTTTTATTTTATATCCCAACTTTCTCTCTGGCTGGGATCCAAAGCAGACTACATTTTTAAATGGATTCTAATCTACAAAATATAAGCCAATTTCTATTTCTTTGCATTTAGGTTGATACAGAATCCAGGACAGGGTTGAAATAGGAGCATATATGATTCTCAGTGGCTAGGATCACTATGAGGCAACACCAAGAAAAAGGTTTAGCCTTTGTTGTCAGGTCACTTGCTCCTCTTTTTCCCAGACAAATTAAATTGTTGCCTTTTGCTTGTAATGGGAGGCACTCTGTAATCAGGTCATTTGGATGTGTATGCACCAGGCCCTCACTGCTAGGGACCCCAAGGAAAGAGGTGTACAAACCTGCCCCTACACTGAGGTAGACACCAGAAATTTCCTGGTCCATTGCTGTATATAAGATCTGACTGCCAGGCTGCCTAAAGTTTCCAGCTTCCTCCATGAATGGACTGAAGGAAGAGATAAATAGATCATCCAAAATCAAAATAACTAATCTAGGAATGCCAGGCTTCTTAAGCTATATGCATTAGGTTACTGTTGTTCATCTTGTCTGGCTGTGATTATACTCAAGCTCCTAAGCAAAATGCACTGTGCTGATCAAGAGTATCCTAAAAGGCAGTTGGATATTAAGAACCTACAGGCAGCAATGCCAAAGGTTCAGGAAACTTGCACTGGCAGAAAGGGACAGAGTACACCTCTGCATAAGAGAAACAACAGCTGTTACAAAGCTTTATATTTCTTTAGTCCAAAGGCTCGCTTACCATTGGAGTCTAGTGGAAGCAGATTGACAGCATTGAGTACTTCAATGTGCAGCTTTTGTTCTGAGTGGCGGTAAAGGGCTTTAATGGTCACAGCTCCATATTTGTCAGGGCTAGCCTCCATCTAAGATGAAAGAACAACCAGAAGAAGAGTCAAGAATAATGACCAGACCATGATGGTCCTTGTTTTTCTGTGCCAGAGGTAGTAATTGTGCAACTCCCAACAGCCACAGCCAGAATATCCAATGGTGAAAAATCCTGAGAGCTGCAGTCCAACAATACCATGTTCCCTATTCTTGCTCTATATTGTTTTATAATCCGAGATAGCTCCTACATCATAATTCCATCCATCAATATGCAATGTGTTATTTCCTATCATGAGGGTCAATTCTGTTGTTCATTATAAACAGGAAGGACCCAGCTCACTGAAGTCATACCTGTTGCTGGATTCGGGCACTGAAATACTTCTGAATAAGTCTTTTGCTGCTGGAAGAGCAGAGATCCAACTCTTTTTCCAGAGCCTAGGAGAGAAATGTGTGAGATCAGAACTGATACAAATCGGCTAGCCTTTTTGTATGTGGAGAGAAAGAGGTGCAGAAACACAGAAGTGTTATAATAGGGGTGCTTCCAGCTGAAGGGCTTTGTAGGAGTACCCTCCTGGAGATGTTTTATAAGCTGATGGCTCAACTGCAATTGACATCCAATATGATTGACAATTCTAAATGACATGGAGTCAATTGGGGGCTCAGAGAAAACCTATGGACTGTGCCAGCCCTGGAAACTCAGATAAAATAATAAGAGAAAAAACAGAAATTGATACAGACCCACTTCCAATTTCTCTTATTTTCATTTACATTGTGTTGGAGATTAAAGGTTAGAGAGCTTTGTGCCCTACTTAAATGCAAAACCACTTCTCCTGGAACCTCAGGAGCATTCACAGACAAATAGATGAAGCAGGTGAAATAAATGAAAACAACTAATCAATCTTAGTGGATCAGAGATCCCCAAGCTGCAGAAACAGCCCCAGGGCTCCTGGGTGTCCTGGATCACACTTTGCCTATTCATTTCTTACACTTACACAATGTATAATAGAGCTTGCTTTCCTTTCTCTGCCAGCCTTCACCATCCCTGGAAAATCAACACCAGGGGGCTGTCCAGCCTTTCGGAGTAGGGTTTGGACTGCATGGGGACTATTTGCAGGGAAGATAATTCTATAAGTTGATGCTTATGTTCCAACCATGGAAATTGCCATGGCATGGCATTCATTCATCCAATTCCTGTAAGGCTGGCAATAATTTGCTTCAGTGGTTGTTCAAACAGGTTGGTTTGGTCAGTGAACAAGAAGTCAGGGGAGCAAGAAAGGAAGAAGGTCTGTTCTCTTCAAGGATACCATCACCATTGTCCACCAGAGAGAACACTTTCAGCAACATCTTGTGAATGCCATGTACCTCCCCCCACACCCCAAAATGCTCCAGAGATTGTAGCACCTCACCATAAAAGTGGTAGTATGAAGGGTGTCCTTTGGCAGGCCACAGTCCTCGGCATGAAAACAGAGTTCCAAGCTCTATAGAAAGGAAGGCAAAAGAAAAAAAATTAGCAACCCACAGCTAAAGTTTATACTCTTTTTTTTTTCCTCCTCTTTCCTTCACTTCCATACTCTCAAGTACCTGGAGGGCAAACTGCAATTTCCTGAAGTATCTCAAGTTGCTAGTTTTCTGTTTTGCAGCCTCTTTCAGCAGTTCCAGGGTGTGATTCCACAGCATCCCCAGGAGACTGAGTAGGGATGAAGGAAAACATTCATTGTAAAAGTACAAAAGCTTACACCATAGACTTTCCAAGACCCATCGTTCTAGAAGCAAAGTAGTAAAGTTTGGGATGGTCACACGAAGTATTTATGTTTAATATTATTCACAGAAGCTGTTCAAAACACTGCAGAAAGCTTCCTCATACTCTTTGTGCCCGAATCTTGCCTATAATTGCACCCCACACCTTTTTATTTGTATCGGCTTTAGTCCCAGAAGCTAGAATTCAGGGATAAAGAAAAGATGCACCTGAGAACATATGGAATGGATTGGATATTATCAATTATTTCACAAGTAGAAAATCCAGCTCTAAATGCAAGGGATGGAACAGGAAATGGAGACAGGGTTTGCTTTTTATAATAAGAGGAAACAAACCAGAAAGCCATGTATTGGATGTGGAAATCCATTAGATGTGGATTTCTTAGCTGAGGTTACTCCCATAGTACAAAATTGGGCATCCTGCTACTGTTTATCCTTAATTAATTCATGTTGACTCCCAAAGCAAGACAACAGTTCACTCCTTCTCTCATCTCTGGGGCCCATTTGCCTTACTGCTCGGTTGCCTTCTCTTATCAGGATCTTGCTCTATACTTCGGCCTTGAGCAGAATAAGAATTATATTCACAGAGGGAGAAATACCTTCCTCCTGCTGCCACTACCTAAGTGATGCCCAGACATCCTCCCATGATTCGAGAGAGAGGGAACCTTATTTATTTATTTATTTATCATTTCGACTTGATAACCCGCCCTTCCCGAGGCTCAGGGCGGTTCACATGTAAAACAGCATACAAACATGATTAAAAACACCTTAAAAATTCCATTAAAACAGACATAAAATCACAACCAGCTGGATCATAGGGCTTAGATCTCAAGATGCCTTGTCCCTAAATTCTCAGAAGCATTAGCCAGTATGGTTAATGGCTAGAGAACTATGGAAGTTCTGGTCCCCAAACATCACTGCTACAATTACTTGGCTTCCAACAAGGATCCGGGCTCAATTCAAGGTGCAGAGTATTACCTATAAACTTCTAGCCCAACCTATCTTCAAGACCGCATCTCTTTCTATGAACCGGCACAGGTTTTGAGATCACCAGGGGAGACTCTTCCCTTGGTCCCACTACTATTGGTGGGGACGAGAGAGTGGGCCTTCTCTATGGTGGCTCCCTGGCTCTGGGATACCCTCCTAACAGAGATTAGGTTAGCCCCCACCCTTGAATCTTTCTGATCCAGCCTAAAAACTTGGATTTTTAAATAGGCTTTTGACTTCAAGTAGGCTGAAATGGGCCCATATGGGGTTGACACTCTGGCACTTTAGTTGTGAATTGATGGCAGCTAGTTTGATCTACAGATGTTCTGTGGTTTTTTTTAAATTGTGCTCTTTTATTGTATATTATATGTGTTGATAGTGGTCATTTTTATAATTTCTATGTGATATAGTTTTATACTCATCTCCCATTTATGTTATATGCTGCTCCTTGGAGTGCCTTTGTAAGCCGCCCTGAGTCCCTTCAGGGAGATGGTGGTGGGATATAAATAAAGTTTATTATTATTACAATGAAAATGGGCTCCTATTGACAGTTGTACAAATCCCACTTCACCTGCTGTGGCAATATCAAGTGGAATCCTGGGATTTGTAGTTTAGGGAAGGATGTTTAGAATGTTCAGTTAAAGAGCTGCATTACTTCTCTGAACAACAAAACCCAGAATCTCACAGGATGTTGTCATGGCAGTTGAAGCAGAATCAGACTGAAAGGTCCCTGGCTTCCATTTAGCTATAATCTAGCCCAGGAAATGATTTTCACAACACCCACTATCCTTGGCTCACCTGTTAAAATTCTCCTGGACCAGGTTTACATTTAGATATTGGAGCTCACACTCCAAGAATTTCATTAAGGGAGTGATGCTCTAGAAGGAGAGGGAGAATAAGTTCAGGCAAAGCAGAGAAGACAGACCACTTATAATAATAATAATAATAATAATATATTTATAATCCGCATCCATCTCCTCGGAGGGGACTCAGAGCGGCTCACATGGGGCCGTGCCCAAACAACACATCATAAAATATAACAGCATAAAAAACAATAAACATAATAAAAACAATAAACACAATAACATCTGTGAAAAACACAACGATACAAATGAATCTAAAAACAAAACCAACAGGGCGGGCCGCATGGACATATGCAATCTGAATGGACCATTTCAGCACATTCTGCATGGTGTGGGCCCATTAAGTGCCTTCTGCTGGTACTATGCGTGCATGGCCAGCATAGCATTTTAAAGCTTTTTCACTCTCTGTGTGCTGACCTATGCACTGATGAAATCTAACCCAGCTGCATAGCCACCATCTGGAATATGCAATGGTAGCATTCATACACATGCATGTGTTTGAGTTGGCAAGGTGCTTTAAAAACATACAACTCGCTGTGTGGAACACTGCAGGGATATATTATTTAAGTCAGCCTGAAAAGACCATTGTGTCTGGTCTCTACAGGAAAGGATTGCTAGCTTCCCCCTGCGGCTCTGTCTCATTCAAATCAGGAAAGAGAAAAGGCTGATTGTGTGGGATGTGTTCTGATAGCAGTTCTACATCAAGCCACACAAAAGTCCATAATATAAACAGAATAATAAGCCTTGACTGATGTAGAATTACATAAGTAAACAATCAGCCTATGCAGAACTTTTTTTAAAGGACATAAGCAAATGTTAAAGCTGGTGGTTAGAGGAGATATCCCAATAATATTTCTGTTGCTATCATTTAAAAGCAGTGATGGTAATACAAGGTGGGCCAAAACAGATGTCTTTGTTATGTCCATAGGTGTTTTTTTTAAATGAACAGAGATGCCCACATTTTCTTCTTGATCAGTTCTGAAATGGCTTTAGATTCTTGGTCAGTATCTTTCTTTGTGACTACTGATAACAGCTTCCTGCCCCTCTTCTGCAGCTACCTAATATATCATGCCAACGTTTGAAAACAGATTCCAAGACTCACATCCTCTGGGTCCTTGGAATCACTGGAGGCTGACAATTCCTGGATGTGCCTGGCAATTCCAGCATCCAGCTGCCAAAGAAAACACACAGGCTTCATATTACTAAGGAGGGATACTTTGAATACATACAAATTGACATCAAACAGGATGACCAGCGCTTCATGGGCTTCCATATTAAAACTGGGTTAGGTGGTTGGGCAGAGCTTGGAAAAGTTACTTTTTTAGACTACACATTCCATGTTTGACTCTGGATGTTGTAGTCCAAAAGATCACATAGTGCTAGTTCTGAATAGGGTGTTGCATTCTCAAAGACTATGCCCCCCTCTTTTTCTGGCTCCCCCATCATTAGCACAATCTAAGGGCTGTTATTTCATTGCAATGACACTCTTTAAGCATACAGAAACATAGTGGTATTAGTGATTTTTTTTCCATATCTTGGCTCAATAATTGTTCAATGCTAGCACTTTGTTGATGCACGTTCCTGCAATTTTCTTTACAACCTTGGTTCCTAGCCATGTCTGCCTTACCCAGCACATGTCCACTGTGGTGCCCCCCCAGCCGCCATTTTGCCACAACTAAGCTGTTGTAGTGTGCCCACAAGAGCTGCAAAACAACAGTGATATTAGATTAATTGACAATTTCCCCCTGTCAATGGAAAGAGATGATTCAATCCTGATTCAAGTGCAATGTGTTTACGGGACAGCCACGATGCCATCAACGGGGGCTTTTAACTTGCCATAATTACAGGGCTGGGCTAGCACAGTGGCTTAAACTGCCAGCTATAGAAGATCCTGCTGACTGGAAGGTTGGAAGTTCAAGCCAGGTCGGGGTGAGCTCCCAGCCATCAATCCAGCTTCTGCTCACCTAGCAGTGTGAAAACAATAATTCAAGGAGATAAATAGGTAGACTGTGACGGGGAGGTAAAAGGCGCCCTAAAAAAACATGCCAGCAAAAATCCAACCAGGAAAGGCATCCATGGACAACAGACTCCTCAGTGTGGAAAATGAAACAACACTGACAGCCTAGCCCACAGTCTTTATGAAAAAAAAAACTCAGCCAGAGTAAAAGAAGAATGCCTAGACCATGAGGTTACTTTTGTTCCCAGAGTCTGGACACTACTTCGGATCTCATTGTTGAGGCAGGTGACCGTAGCATGAAGCTGGTGGTGGAGTGTGTTCTGGAATTGCTCCAGGGCAATAACTTCCCTGGTCTTCTGCTCCAGACGTGACCAGTCCAACTGTGAAGGCAACTTCAAGATCATTATCCGGAGTTGCTCAATGTCGTTCACCACAACACAGAGCTGTGAAGAAATTAGGGAGAGAAAATGAAAAGGAAGTTATATTTCAAAAGTCTCTCTTAAGCAAATGCCAGGCTTTAAATACCCTAAAAACAGTTTGTTTCTTTTTGGTGTGGAAGATAGTGTTATGCCCCAAACATAACTCTATGAAAGGATATCTTCAAGATTCCTTGAACTCTTGGTCAGAACATAACTCCACCACTCACCTTGTTGGCTGCTTCTCCCTCCTCATGTTGGTTTGATGACAATTCCTCAGCCCTTTTTTTGAGCAACCGGCAGTACATCAAAGCAATTTTACACATGTCCTAAGGAGATAGAAAGGAGAAAGGTGAGGATATTGTGGCTTGGTAAAAGGGAAGTGATGTGCCAGAAAAACAGGGTATCAAGTCTTAAGGGATAGGAGTTTGAAATGTCATTACGCAAATTCATTTACATTTGTTGCTTGGTTTGCTTTGTTTGTTACAGAGACACTTTGATGTTAATTTTTTGCAAGATTTTAAAAAATATTGCAAATGAATGTGGAAACAGGATGGACCAATAGGTAGATGCAAATGAAAATGACAAACATGAATCTGCTTTCCCTGCTGTCTACACACCTCAACAAATTTCACCATGATCATAAAGGCCTCTTCAGGATCTGGCCAGTCCAGCTGCTGCCAGGTCTTCACCATTTGGGCATAACAAGTGGATAAATCCACAGTGGATGTACTGTGCTTATTCATCTCCCCCAATGGCATAAGCTGAGCAAAAATGAAAAGTTAAAAATGTAGAAACAATAAAATTTCAGGTGCAAAATTCACTTGTAAATGCTTTAATCTTTTTGGTGCCTGAAGGCTAAGAAAGACAATGATCACTTAACCCAGAATGTTTCGGTAACATTAGCTTGATGTAAGTAGCTATCATGGCATTGATTACGCAATATATATATGTGTGTGTGTGTGTGTCTTTCTAATGAGAGGTGGAATAACAACAACAACAACTCCCTTTATCTAATTCTAAAGGACATAAAACTAAAAGACACCAGATCAGCAGGCATTTAAGTAAGCACACCAAATGCAACAGTAACATACAAATTAAATAAAGAGCAGCCCAGATCTGAAATAGACACGGCAGAGATGAAAGGTATCCCTCAATTACTTTTATCACTCTTCCCATTAAGAGTGGGAAGACAGTTGGAGAAAAGCCTAAGAGAGAAACAAGAGAGACAATTATTTTTTGCCTCTTACCAGGGGTCCATTACCTGGTCTACTTGGACAGCCCTCTGAGTCCTTTCAAGGGCTATTGTGTATGCCTTCTGCAGCCATTTGGGGATGAGCTCCTTAAACCACTGGTGGTAGTTTGCCAGTTCAAGAGGACTTTCTCTGAGGAAAAAAATACCAGAATTAGCTCTTATAAATCAGAAGAGATTCAAGAATAGGAAAACTTAGAACAGGCATGAGCAAACTTTGGCCCTCCAGGTGTTTTGGACTTCAACTCTCACAATTCCTAGCAGCCAGCTAGGGGTTGAAGTCCAAAATACCCGGATGGCCAAAGTTTGTCCATGGCTTGGTTACATACTGGGTAAAACACGTGAAAACATCCTAAGGCAAAGTGCAAAAGTATGGAGGCAAAGCTTTGCCCTCAGCTGGAGTTTATACCTGTCACTCACAAAGTCCTTCAAGTGGTAGAGTTCCTGCAGGCTGAGATAGAGATGGAAAAGGTTTTCTGCTGTGAGCTGGGACACACCGCTGTCAATCTCACTCAGTTGCTTCTGGACATAAGAGGAAACCTGCAGCCAACAACAAGAACCATAGGAAAAGAAGTGATTCTACAGTGGCCCTGCCTCTTCAGGAACTACATTGCTATTCTTTTAAGCTCAGTAAATAGGCTCCCCTAATGAAGTGTGACTTGGGTTGACTTTGAAAACATTTGTGTAGCTTCAGCAGAACCATAAGAAAGTTGCTGCTTGAATAATAGCAAGTACAAAAACACCAAAGGACTAGAATGATTATGAAAATATGCAAGAAATATATATTCTCAAAAAGAGGGGGGGGGCTTATAGCCTATCTTATCCAAATAAATAGCATATTATACAAAATATAACAGTATACAACGTTCTTGGTCACTCATATGTACCAATACCTCTGGGACGCAAGTAGGAAGGGTGTGCGCGACAGGGAACAGGTGAGTAGCAGGTAAGTAGCAGGTAAGTAGACCACGATAGTCCGACCATATGTAGTTGGAGAATATCCAATATTAGAGTTCCCAGTAGTCCAATAATGCACACAGTCCCTCTTAGAGTTCTATGGGGAGGGGGTGCATGACAGGGAATGGGTAAGTAGTCCACAAACGTTCAGATCCTGTGTTCAGGTAGGTGCATACTCTGAGGTTCCCGGCAGTCCAATGATGCACATGGGTCCCAAAATTATAATCCTTGGTGTCCCTGCTTGCTTTCAACTCTGGGCTATAAGCCACTCTATAGCACTTCATCTTGGTTTGTTTTTCCTCCAACGGGAGCTTTTGGATTATAATTTTGGGACCCATGTGCATCATTGGACTGCCGGGAACCTCAGAGTATGCACTTACCTGAACAGAAGATCTGATCGTTTGTGAACTACTTACCCGTTCCCCGTCGTGTACCCCCTCCCCATAGAACTCTAAGAGGGACTGTGTGCATTACTGGACTACTGGGAACTCTAATATTGGATATTCTCCAGCTACATATGGTCGGACTATTGTGGTCTACTTACCTGATACTCACCTGTTCCCCATCGTGCACACCCTTCCTACTTGCGTCCCAGAGGTATTGGTACATATGAGCGACCAAGAACATTGTATACTGTTATATTTTGTATAATATGCTATTTATTTGGATAAGATAGGCTATAAGCCCCCCCTCTTTTTGAGAATATATATTTCTTGCATATTTTCATAATCATTCTACTCCTTTGGTGTTTTTGTACTTGCTACTCTATAGTACCCATTGTGTTTACTGCTTGAATAATGGCAACACTAAGAAGCACCTGTGTGAGGGTCACAATTTGAATTGGCCTTTCAGGATATGTATTTCATGGCTTGCAACCGCATTGTATAAGCAATGCTACCCCAGTCAAACACTTGTCACATGTCCAGGATTCACTACAAATCCTGTGTATATTTTTCAATCATGCCATAGGAGCCAGGCTTCTGAGAGAACTTTTGTAAGACAGAACAAGAGTGCTTTCAGGCCTTGGAAGTGTGCCTGTGTGCGTCTCTGAAAATTAAGGTCCAATGAAGGCCTATAAGAAGGAAATACCTTCCTGGTTACATCCATTTGTTAGTGTTTATTCATTCAGTCGCTTCCGACTCTTCGTGACCTCATAGACCAGCCTATGCCAGAGCTCCCTGTCAGCAGTGGGCACCCCCATCTCCTTCGAGGTCATGCCAGTCACTTCAAGGATAACCTCCATCCATCTTGCTCTTGGTCGGCCCCTCTTCCCTTTCCTTTCATTTTCCCCAGCATCATTGTCTTCTCTAAGCTTTCCTGCCTTCTCATTATGTGGCCAAAGTACTTCGTCTTTGCCGCTAATATTCATCTCCAGTGAGCAGCCGCGCTTTATTTCCTGAAGTATGGACTGGTTGGATCTTCTCGCGGTCCAAGTCACTCTCAGAATTTTCCTCCAACACCACAATTCAGAAGCATCTATCTTCCTTCACTCAGCCTTCCTTATGGTCCAGCTCTTGCATCCACAGGTTACTACAGGGACTGTTGTAACTATGCGGATCTTTGTTGCCAGTGTAATGTCTCTACTCTTCACTATTTTATTGAGATTGGTCATTGTTCTCCCCCCAAGAAGTAATTTCCTGGCTGCAGTCTGCGTCTGCAGTAATCTTCACGCCTAGAAATACAAAGTCTGTCACTGCCACCATATTTTCTCCCTCTATTTGAGGGAGTAAATGGATACAGCCATTAAACAGTGTGAAATAATCTGTTCATTTCATAGGGGGAAAAACCAGGTCCCAGTAAATAAAAAAAAGCCAAGAAAATACCCAAAGAACTATGTTTGTTACCCTTTGAAAAGTAATGGAATTAAAGGGAGGTGTGACATTTGGTGTGTTGGTTTTTTGTTTTTTTTAGGGAGGTCAGATGTAAGAAATCCATGGGAGTCTCCTTGATTCTCAGCCCCAGATTAATATATGGCTGATCTCCTCTTTGTAGTCCCTTCGTATAAGGTTCATAGCAACAAGAATTTTCAGCCTGGGTGGAACCAAATGGTAGCAGCAGCAGCAGCAGTAGTTATTGTTGTTATTTAAATGCCACCAAATAACACTATGTAACATGATACTTGTTCCTGGGTTACAAATGCCATTTCCTATCATAAAAACATGGTAAAAAGTTTTTAAAACTTTGTTTTTGCAGGATATCCTGCAGCACATTTTGCTATAGTTTTTCAATGAATATCTCATCGAATCTCAGCCAATTCAACACAATTCGTGACAGCCACAAAAAGAAGTTTCTGGAGTATAACTAGTTTCAAAGTAAGTACTACACTGCACAATTAAACAGGAATAACACTTTCAAACTAGGGAACAGACCATTTTTGTTAATAGTGTAATGGGACTCAAGGTGCCTTACAAAGGTGCCACTACAGATAAAAAGATATTATTGCTCCAGTTCTTTGGAATGCATTACCCTCTGAGACTCGAACTTTACGAAATTTGCTAGCGTTTCGTAAAGCCTGTAAGACCGCTCTGTTCAAGCAGGTTTTCGAGTCCTAATACACAGGTTAAATTGTATTTTATTGTAACTTTTTTATCGCTTTTATTGTATTGCTTTGTTCTGAGTGTGAACCGCCCTGAGCCAATTGGGAGTGGCGGTTGATAAATCTAATAAATAAATAAATAAATACTGAACATTAGCAAGAAATAGCGATATATTGATACAATTTTTAAAAACATCAATAGAGTTAAAATATTTAATACCAATTATTTATTTATTTATTTATTTATTTATTTATTAGTTCAACTTAATATACCGCTCTCTCTGGAGCCCAGAGCGGTTTACAGAATTAAAACAGCAGGTAAAACATAAAACACAATAAAACCAATATAAAACCCCCAGTTAAAATCCCGACTTAGCAGAGCGCTGGTGGTAAAGGCACTGGTTATGGGCCAAATGCCTGTCTAAATAGCCAGGTCTTGACAGCTCTGCGGAATGGCAAAAAATCCCGGAAGACTCGTATCTCCTCAGGGAGGGTGTTCCACAAGGTTGGCGCGGCCACAGTGAATGCCCTCTGGCGCGTACTAGAGAGCCTGTAGACCTTAATGCCAGGCACCTCCAGTAAGTTGAGCCCCTCTGAGCAATGTGTTAAAAAATTCACAAAGCAGCACAGAATTAGAAACCCACAACAGTCAATTACAAAAAGGCCTGATGTTTTTACTTGCTGGTGGAAGAAAGCAAGGAGGGAGCTCAGCCTGTCTGGTACTTCTGAACCAAGTTGAAAAAGTTTCTGTGGACTCTGAAGTTGTGTGAAGAAGTTGTGTGCAGCTTTTTAAATCCTGAATGCCCCTGCCCCCTTTTAAGGACACCAGATTGCTCACAGAATTTCTGTCTCTTACTCCTACAACGCAGGAGCAAAGTATGGCCTTACAGACATTGTAAGACAGCAACTCCCATCATCTCTTATATGGCCATATTGGCCAGCAAGAATTAAAAATCAAGAGCATCAGGAACACCACTGCAAGTTCTCCAGCCTTTCTTTAAAAGTCCCTGCTGCCTCTCTGCTTCCCACTATACTCCATCTACCATGCTTGGGAAAGCCAAACAAAAATCCCTTGAGTAAAGAGCAATACAGCTTTAGCTACTCACCAGCACCTGTATTTCAAGATACGCAATTGAGAAGAGATCCACTCTCATGGTACTGCCCAAAAGTGAGAGGTGAGAGATTAGTTAAAGTGAAATCAAAGACCCCCAACTCCACCTTAATAAAATAAACACATAAATGTAATCCTGTGATTTACAGTTTTCCCAAGGAAAGAGGACTGGATGAATGGAAATGTCCTCCGTCCCCCCAGTTTCCTCAGGGCCTCCCCAAAACCAGCAGAAACCCACCCAACAAGGCCCCCAAATCCCCAACATGTGCCCCAAACCAGCTGCTTGGTTTGGGTCAGTCCACTCCAGTTGATGTCCAAAGCTTTGGTGGAGATCAGTCAGCTGATTCTCTCCCAGCCAGGAAGCCTGCCAGTTGGCCGCAAAGTAACTCAAATACCTCCATTTCCCAAGCCTCTGCTACTCTGTATCCCTCCTTCCTCATTACTATGTTTCTATTTCTCAGTTTTATTAATTTTATTATTCTTTTTCTCTTCTGTAAACGTGTAAATGAACGGATGAGCAAAGCATAACAAAACATCACTGATGACCTGCTCAGCCACAGCAACAACGTGGTATACTGTGTATACAATAGAGATATTCAGTCAAAAAGCCCAAATCGTCCTCTCAGTTCCAAAACCAAACCCCCAGAATTGCCAGTGGAAAGATAAGAAGGCTGCAAAGAGGATGTGATGCCAGCAACAGTGAGACTGGCTAAAAATCCACTTTCCAGAAGGATGGAGAGAAGCCCTTCCTTTGCACTTTCCCTCAGAAAAATAGATACTGGTAAGGGATACACAGGTCAAAATAAATTGAAGAACTCCAAATTGCAGGGCTATAAATAACAAAAAAAAAGACATTTCTAGAGAATTGCCAGTGGAACAAAATACGTCCATGCGATTGCCAGGCCAGTTCCAGCCTGGATTTACTCATCCTTTCTGATTGAATGACAGCTACTACAAGCGGCACATACAGTGAAATGTATTTTAATTCAAGAAATGGGAAGATAGTCTGTAGTGCTCCAAATGATTTGGATTTCACATTGCACAATCCCTTTCGATTGTCTAATCTGGTCGACAGAGGAGAGGTAAAACTTCCTTGCTCCAGACTGAAATTAGCTAAACAAGTAATGGCTTCTTCCCTGGAAGGTTGAGTACTGGAGTAGCATTCTGCAGTCGCTGCTTTTTGTAACGACTCTATCAATGTTTTTACTAATTTGTTTCAATAGCTCTGATATTCCTCAGGTGCTAGACTTGATGGAATATATTATGAGCAGAACAGGAGGAAAAATTGCAGAGACTCACCTGATGAAACATTTATTCCACATTTTGAGGCACTGCTGGAGATCTGCATTCACCTCCACAAGAAGCTCCACCAGGGCCTTGCCACATTCCTCTGAAGTCTGAAAGGGCAGGAACGGGTGGGTGGGTGGATGGATGGAAGCCTTAGCATATGTTGCATTGTTCCCAAAACCCAAATGTCTATTAGACGCATAGATTTCTCAACCCCAACCCCATCATCTCTTTCAGAGCACTTCTGAATTGCCATTCCCACACCTGTCCATCCCCTGTTATGGTTCCATTGTTAATGCAATGCTAAAATAAGCATGCCTCAGCAACTTAATGGTAACTTCCACCAGTCTTTCCTGACCTCCAGAGGTTTTGGCCTGTTACTTCCCTCAGCCCAGGCAAACAAGGCTAGTGGAGTTGGATCTTAAGAAGTGAATTTCAGCACTGCTGTTGACAGCAATCTTACTTAAAAGCACATTTTGTCCAGCCAAAGAAGCTTCCCCATGTATATGTCCTCTTGAACAAGAAAAAAAAGCCTTATCTAGGTCATCACAGATATGCTTGGCATCATTGCCTAAGATTTCTCTAGAAAATAGAGAGTAGCCTCTCAATGAATTTGTTACCACCAGAACTAAGACTGCTCAAGTCACATCTGTCTGTACAAACATTTACATTGAGAAGTTAAACTCTACGTTCTTAAGCAGAGAATCCTTATATTTTTCCTGTGTTTGAAGGATTAACAGCAGTCCAGCAAATGACCTGGATGGCCCATTTTAGAGTCTATGGGACATACAACTGAATAATCTGGAAAATAAACCCTGCTGGACCAAAGGATGTTTACCTTTACCATCGGCTTCAGGTGTTGCTTCTTCATCTGAAACCACTCTTCTGTTCCAGCCTAAGAAACCAGAACACAGAATTAAAAAGAGTAGTATGGGCTATGGTTTGAGTGTTGGACTACAGAGCATGAGGGTTCAAATTCCATTCAGCTATATAAATCCATTGAGTAAGCTTGGGCAAGTCATGCTCTCTTAGCCTATGAGAAACGCAATGGCAAACCTCCTCTGAATAAGTATTTCTAAGAAAACTCTATGATATGGTTGCCCTAAATTAGAGACATCTTAAAAACTCATACAAAGCGTTATGCTTAAAAATATGTAAAAATAAATAAATAGCATATTTCAATACATCTGAACAATGCATTATCAGACAGCAAGTAACTATAGTAGATAGTATACTGTGTAGCTGGTATTGCACCTCCAGACATCCACCAGAAAGCAGCAGCCAATAATGAAAGGACCAAAGCAGTGACATCTCCGGCCCATCCTTTGTTCGGATATCAGCCAGCACACAAACGCCATAAATCAAGAAATAGCTTTCTAAGATCTACACTTGCAGGAACACCTCAGCAAGCAAGAGTCCTAAAGTGGCAGGCTAAAACCCAGCACCTCAATCCATGGCTGATACCAGATGAGAGACTCCCCCTGGGCACACAAAAGGCTGAGCGACTTGGAAGGCACTGAACAGGCTGCATTCTGGCACCAGGAGATGCAGAGCTAACTTTAAGAAATGGGGCAACAAAGTGGAGTCCACGACATGCGAGTGTGGAGAAGTGCAAACCACAATGCAGTCTGAGCATAATGGAGGACCGTCTTACAGCAACACCAGAGACACTCCAAGTGTCCAGCTACTGGTCAAAGGACATTTAGTATAATGGCAAGTTTTTAACTTTGTGTTTTTTAAAGTACATTACAACTCTGCCCTCAATTCACTTCTGACACGATAAATAAATGAACTAGAATAGATAATGCATTGCAGATAATGTTGTGGAGCCCACATCATGGCAGATGTCCAAAAGTAACAAGAGAGAAGAGTCTAGGATCAAAAGCATATTTTTGAGCCATCTGTAAAATGTAGCTCGTTCAAAATACTTTATCTCTAAAGGACCACACACATTTCCAGGAAAAAACAGCAGAAATTGATAACTCAGCATCCATCATTAGCAACCAGTCTGGAAAACAAATGGAATCAGATTTGCCTCTTGCTAGATCTGGCTCTGCATTCAATAAACAAACATGAATCAATGTTTCAAAATTTCCAAAAGTACCAGGTGGGCCTGAAAAAGGAAAGCATTATGACTTTGACGTGGTCCTGTACCTTGAGAGACTCTTTCACCATTTGCGGGAGGTCAGAGGTTTGCATAAATTCTCTGAAGGCTTTCATTTTACACATCTGGACCAAGACCCTGTGGAAATTGAGGGGAAACGCTGCTGAAATGCAATGCAATGCAAGTAGGATGGTTTACACTTTTAAAAAACACAAGTGAAGGTTTGGGATTCTTCTCCCATAACCCATATAACAAGGCTCGCCACCTCTCTTCCAGGGAAGCAGTAAGTGATGCATGCACTTTGGTCCTTGTGAACTAGGATTTGGGGAAGCAGCTTTATGGAACCCACATTCTTTCCAGAGGAGCATTTTCAGAACTTTATAATTGTGTTATGTGCCCATGAGACATTTCTGACTTGGTCAGAAATGACTGGAAGGAGACACTAAAACAGGGCTGTCTAACTGCCAGCCTTGCCGGTGTTTTGGACTTCAACTCCCAGAAATCCTAGCCAGTTTACCAGCTGTTAGGATTTCTGGGATTTGAAGTCCAAAACACCTGCAGGGCCAGCAGTTGGACAGCCCTGCACTAAAGTAAATATACTACAAGATGTGTTTTTTTGCAAGATTTGTTCAGAGGAGGTTCACTCTTGTCTTCTTATGAGGTAGAGAGCCCAAGATCATCCAGCTGACTTCCAGAGCTGGGTGATGATTTGAGTCCTGGTCCCCCAGAATCCTAGTCGAGTACCCATACCACTACTCCACACGGGCAAGGGCAATCCATCCCTTTGGCAATCCATCCCTATTCCATCCCTATGGGAATAGGCCTCTAGGACAAGTTTACATCTTTCCCCTATATCTTTCTAATATAGGAGAAAGATAGAAACCCAGGGAACTGGTAGAAGTGGTCTGAACACATCTTTGTGGGCAATTTCTGGATGGAATGGAGGGCATGTTTACAATATTTAGGATTGCCTTGTATCATTTTTTTTCAAAAGTGCTTTAAAATATTTTGCATCCAAATTCCCTCTAGGGAGCGGGGTTTTCACCACATTTTCCCCTTCTCAGAATAATCAGCCTTTTTTCAAAACAGGAAATAACTTATGCTTAACCACTGATGTTAAAAAAAAGTATCTCCTCTCTTGGGTCTTAAATAACCCAGCTACATCTAATTACTTTGGGGAAAAGACCCCTAAGTGTTGCTTCATGACATTATAAAAACAAAAAAAGACATGATTGTTGGTGGGGGCTGATGGTGAATGTCTCTTAGGGAACTAATGTGGCACCTTAATCTGATTCTTCTTCTTTTTCATACATGTGACACCTTATCTTTCCACAGTTCTCCACCTCTACTTGAAAGCTATAGGAAACGTTCCCATTATACCAAGCCATGGGGAAGGCCATCTGTGGGACTTTTCCATGGGCAATGTTTCTGACAACTCACCTGAGCAAAGACTGTAGCCTCTCTTTAGACTTGGGAGCAGAGAATGGGAAGACAATCCTATACCTCTGTAGGACAGAAAGTCCATAGGCCAGAAAGGACTGGAAGGAGTCAGTCAGTTCTGTTTGCTGAAGAAAGCAACAACATATATCTTAAAACACACATCTGGAAGGTCCAGAGAGCATCGAGTTGCCCCCTTTGAGACAAAAGGAACCTCTGTTGCCCAAGGAGGACAAAAAGGTACCCAGAATGTGGCTTCCCTACTCCTCTGTCAGTAGGGATAGTCATAATGCTCTCTGGCAAGGGCCCTACAACTCCATGCCTCTCTTCCTCACCTGTACAGGTCTCAACCGTCCTTCGACCCACTGATACTCTATGCTGGTGATGTAGTGAAGCAGGCAGTTGCTGTTGAACTCTAAAATCTGGTATAGCTTGCTGTAAGCCAGCCAGTGTCTGTATCAAAAAGAAGAAGAGCCATATTAAGCACTAAAATAATGAAGACAAACCAATATTGAAAGTCATGGCTACTAAAAGGGGAAGGGTCAAAATCAATTACAAACTCCAAAATCTCTAGTCTGCAAATGTAAAAAATGTTCATTGAATATTATATGTACAGTGCATATCTTTGCTCAAATTGGCTTGGTTTTCATAATTTCATTTGTCAAAATTTAGATGTTTGTTCAAGTTGAAACCAATTATGGCAGATAGTGGTGTAAAGGAAATAATTATTCAAATTTCTATACACTACTAGCCCTGGAGAAGTCCATGTAAGGAGACTAGTGTGTAGGATGTTGCAGTGCCATTGGCCATATATCAAGAAGACCTTATTTAAAAGATAATGTGAAAGCATCAAAGCCTTCTTGATCTAGTGGAAGAACTAGAAAACATTTGTAAGAACGGATAGAGAGTGGAAAAAAACTGCCTCACAGAGTGGTGAGCTTTCCATCCTTGGAGGCTTTCAACTAGAAGATGGATGGGCCTTTTGGTTGTGTATTTCTGCATGGAAGGGGGCTGGACTTTTGTGCTTTGAAACAGCACCCACTAATCACAAGATATGACTGCAAGCTTTAATTCAACTCTGGATCATATTATAAAATAAGACAAGACTCATTACAGTTTTTCAAATATCATTTAGGGACCAAGAGTACCAGAGTTGAGAATCTGAGCATTTCAACGTTACTGTATTTCCAAAATGTGGCTGCCACGAGTGGAAGGCTGCAGAGGATATTTATACTTACGCCATGTCCTGGTGAAAATCTGAAAGGTCTTTCTGAGTAGCATGCAGGTGCAAGATTGTGTTAGCATGCTTGCTCAGCTCTCCATCCCAGGAAGTGCTGCCAGCCTGTGGAGAAGAACAACAAAATAGTTTTGCTTGACTCACCCTAACTGCCATGGTCCCTTAAGAAACTCCACCTGGGTGTATGTATATTGTGTCAAAGAGGAAAGTGACGACTAGAATGAGAATGACTCCTGGGCCCCTGGTATTGTTACACCCAGACATATTTCCCACAGTTTAATTTAACTTTGTTGTTGTACAGCAGAGGCCTGGCTGGCACCAACATTGGTCTTTTTTAGGCACCAAGCTAAAATACAATTTTCTATTATATATTTTGGAACCTATCGTATTAAAGCAATGGTTCTCAACCTGTGGGTCCCCAGATGTTTTGGCTTTCAGCTCCCAGAAAATCCTAACAGCTGGTAAACTGCCTGGGATTTCTGGGAGTTGTATTAAAGCATGTGTTTACATGGTTTTAGTCATTTCTATTGTTTTAACTCAGTGGTTCCCAATCTTTTTTTAACCAGGGATCACTCTCCAACATTAGTACCACAAGGGTTACAAATCAGTATTTGGTCAACTTCAGATTTAATTTGGTTATTTAAGGTGCTGGTTCAGAAAATTGCATTGGATAGACCACATCAACTCTAGTTTCTGATACAGAACATATGCCACCCAGTACTCACCATCTGCTCGCCCACAGAAAATCTAATTTAATAATAAAGAGCTGGTCTATCCAATGCAATTTTCTGAATCAGCACCCCAAATAACCCCAGGAACAGGCCTAAAAACAAAGACACCAAGAATTTTTTTTTTGGTTGGGCTGTGTTATTATCCGTGGCACTATAAGAGGGTTTCATGAAACCAATTGCTTTTGTTGCAACAGTGTAGTAACAATGAGCACGCGGATCATATTGTAGTTCTTTTGGACCACAGGCTGGGACCCACTGTTTTAACTGGTGGATTCATTAATATGCCTTTATTCCATTGAAATTATTCTGTTCTTTATATCTATAATTTTTAAGCAGTTTACATTGTTTTAACTGTATGCTGCCCTGTGACCTCAAAGGAGGGAGAGAACTATCTGAATAAATAAATAGTTCACAAAAGTAAGCATTAATAAAGTGGTCCTTCAAATACTCCTGAAGTAAGAGACAACATTTTACAAACCAGAACCCATACATATATCCTACATACAGTCATTTGTTTTGAATCACATGTAATACAAAACTGATCTATGCTGATGGTGGTAACCCCTTTTCAAATGGTACACACTGAAAATGTGACAATTCTGAAATAAATAGGAAAACCCCTTTACTATACTTTGCTCCATAGATAGTATCTATGGAGACAAGAACATAAGCCCTGCTATCTGGGGTTTGCATGTCTATTATTCACTGGTTTTCAAAGGAGATGTGAAAAATTCCATCTACATTGCATTTCATTGCATTTCATTGTGTTTACCTGATGCTGAAGAATCTCATAAGAAACCATCTGCTGTAGAAGGTGCCGGTGGACAATGTAGTTTGGTTGTGTCTTGCTGGCACTAGTGGCCCTCTGAAAAAAAATAAAGCCAGGTATTTAGCTTTTAGAAAAAATTGGGGTTTTCTAAGAGCCCAACCAGCTTCCTTTCCAAGTATACACATATTTCCAATATGTCAGAGAAGCATGGGAATAGTCTATCACTGACCATTCAAGTACTGTAACACACGTGAACCTAAGCATTTCAAGATACTGGGGAGCAAAGCACTGTTTCACTATTTATTATGGATCTTATTTGCCTTCCTGCAAGAGAGAGACCCAAAACAAAATACCCAAGTATATTAAAGAAAGTTAATGACATCAAAATACAATTTCCAGGCACAAATCCTGCAGTGTCTTTGGGAAAATATCCACAAATGGACTCATACTAGTGGAGGGAATTCTTATAGGAGCAGTGAAGTCAGACAAACCTCAGCCCTTCTATTTTTACCGGTATGGTCTTCGAAGTCTGCAGCACAAAACTCTGGGTCTTTTGTTGACTCTTCATGGCTAGTCTCACATCTCTATGCCAATGTTTATGGATTTTTCTTCACTTACCTTCTTATGAATTAAAAGGAATTGTAGGTGGCAGTGTCCTCGGTTGGGATAGGTTTCTGTACGAGGTTCCAGCTTGTACCAGCGGTCATCTCTGCAATGCAAGTCCTGTCCAAACGGGAAGCAAAAAATCTCAATAGTGTTTTGAGTCCTGGCAATGAGTGAGAAGCATGATTCATTAATCATGATATAGACATGACAGCATCTATGCAGGCCTCAAAAAGAATTCTGCTTACAGACTTCATCTTCAACAATATTGCAACCATTACTCAGCTAACTGGTTTGGTGTTAAATTACAAATGTAAATGTTGTTCTCTCGTTTATTTGCTATCCTGGAGTGTAAGACATACACGAGCAAGGCTCTTCTCTGATGAAGGTACCTAGTACCCAATGCTATCCAAATGTAATTGGTACATGAGGCACCACACCTCACTCCAGCAATAAAAATGCAAAAGAAACAAAGCAAATACTTAACAATTTTGCTATCCTTCCCTCACTATCCAGAACTGTGGCTTGCAGTACAAAATATCACTTGAGTTGCTTTGCTGCCCGAGAAGAACAAAATGGTGCGTTCTCTCCTTTTCCTATTTCATGCACAAAAGCTGACTGGTTTGACAGTTGAATCTTTCTTTTTTCCTGACAATGAGACATCCTCCTCCGCCATTCTGGATGGCAGTAGGTTAGCATGCCCAAGGCTGCTACCTCTATACTCAGTAGTTGCTATGATAGTTTACATATCTCTCTAAGAGTTTAGGCACGACATGTAGTCATTTCCTGTTGGCCAGTCATAGCCACACATCTTCTCTTCCAGAATCAATTAGTCTGCAGTTGATTAATTCATTTTCCATGTTATAGTCTGCAGTGCAAGTTTGAAAAGCATATGTTACATGAGACACCACAAAACATAAATTACTTCATAGCTGCTTTGAGTCTCCCAGTGGGGAGAAAAAGTGGGGCATAAATAAATATAATAATAATTAATAATAATAAGTTTTTATAAGAATGATCAAGCCTGCTTTATTTCTCTGCTACAACTTGTGTGAAGATGTGGTGAGATGACTGTTGCTCATTCGCTGCTATCTCTCATATTCTCCACAATAAGCCGAGAGGCCAATGGATAATGTCATCACAAACAGCTTTCTTCTCCAAGACCTTACTATTACCTTCCAGCATCTATTACCTGGGGTGACTACCTGGCTATACCTATTGAGAGGGTCAGCTCTATTTGCTACTAATTTGCTACATGGCTATAAGATACTCCTAATTTTCAGTTAACCATTTTACTTACTGAGTGCTTGTCCACATCTGGAAGAACTAAGCCTGGCAAAAAGAAGACCAGGCTAACCAGGGGGAGACATCACAAGGCATCCCTATGACAACTCACTGCTCTCTTCCTCACCTGCAGATGGAGAACCACATTCCCTAGGAAGTCGTCCTGCCCTTTATCCTTTCGAGCCTCCTTAAAAATCCTGAGTGGGGGAAAGTTAGAGAAGAATGAAGTGACACACAGACTTCTCACGTACAAAAGGTACAAGCACACAATGCACACTGCATTTTGTTTTTTAAGCACTTCTTTTGTGTTATAGGTTAAATTAGGATAATTACAAAATAAGAGACCGATTACTAGCACAAACCTCTTCAGGCCATGAAGGTCTGTTACTTCTCCCAGTTTCTGGCGGACAGTTTCAACTTCATCAGAATCCCTATAAGAGATAGACATTAATATGTGTGCAGATATTAATTAATATGTGATCTGATCTGAGGCTGGTAACTGCAGTGAGGCTAATGTTTATGACTGCACCAAAAGTCATGTCACCTATTTTTTGGTTTTATTTTCAGTCAGTTTAAGATGGGTTTGATGGTTTTTGAGGGGGTGGGGGTGGGAGCAAAACTTTGCAGTAATTTGCAGCTATTTTAATAGTAGTAGTAACACAATTTTATTTATATTCCACCCTATCTCCCCTAGGGGACTCAGGGTGGATTCCAACAAACAAAAAGGCAAACATTAATTGTCTCAATAACAGTAAATGCAAATATAATAACCCAAATAACACCACATAAAGAACAACTTAAACATAGCAATTATAATTTAAATAAAACATAACCAATTGAAAATTATTACTAACATAGAACTGGTTTGAAGAAGACCTCCCATCTGAGTCAATCAGAGGCCTTTCTCTTAACCTAACTGTTGTGAGAAGTGGAATTTCAGTGGATGGATCACAGCACATCCAGAGGGTCAATCTACGTATTCATGTGTTGCTTGCACTGAAATTCAGTTCTTATAAAGCTTCAAATGGCACCAACTGAAGGTTACATGTACTGCAAAAAAGCAGGTTAAAAGGAGGGAAAGTTGTGGGTTTGGTCAGAGAGCCCAATGGGCTACCTGGTTCGCTGCCACTGTTTCATACTGTGCTTGTACCAGCCTTCATTTAGCCCCATGGTGTCACATGATATAAGTCATACTGGCAGTATAACACGCGTTCCCTACTCACCACATGTCCAGATGAAATCTGGCATTTGCTATATCTTCAAACTCCCTAGAAGACACAATTTAGGGGAAAGGCTACCATTATAATTTGTATGTAGTTTATCAGTTTGGGGATGCAAGGAGGAGTACTCAAGTTCCCTTTGAACAACCAAGAATGTGTGAAAGACAGGAGGGTGAAAATGACTGGCCACACATTCTGCACACCAACTACTGGCCCTGTTCCCTGACACAGTGTAAAGGACCTGCATATACACAAAGATATATGTCAGGGGAACCTTTACACTATCTGACATCAAATGTACAGCAGGGATGAGAGAACTAGGCCAAGTCTTTGTGTAGCTTGTCATGTAGCAGGAATGGCCAGACTCCTCCTTCACATATCTGCAACTGCACAGAAAGAGTAATATCACCAAACCCTACTCAATAATATGCATAGACAGGAAGAAGAAATTCCTTTACATAAAAAGAAAATTGGGAAGTGGCTATACACAGACACAGACATACACACACAAACATCCAAATTGAAAAAAGTGTGCAGAAAGAGGTAATGCCTCATTCCTTAGTCTCATGACCAACCAGCTTTCTTCACCTTGTGGGTTATAGAAAGTTAAATTAATAGAGCAGAGCTTTCCAAACATTTCATCTTGGCGACACATTTTTTAGAGCAGCATCATTTCCTGACACAGTTATTCAGTTTTACTAGCAAACCAGAGGTGTGTTAAAACAACCCCTTATAAGAGATACCGACACATAAATTGTAATAATGAAATATATGGAGACACAACATATCTCATTAAAAATAATAATTATGTATTGCTTGTGTTGTCAAAGGCTTTCATGGCTGGAATCACTGGGTTGCTGTGAGTTTTCTGGGCTGTATGGCTATGTTCCTGAAGCATTTTCTTCTGACATTTTGCCCACATCTATGGCACGCATCCTCAGAGGTTGTGAAGTTGGTAAACCTCACAACATCTGAGGATACCTGCCATAGATATGGGCAAAACATCAGGAGAGAATGCTTCTGGAACATGGCCATATGGCCCAGAAAACTCACAGCAACCCTACATATTGCTTATTTCACATAGACTCACGGGTTTCTCTTTATGTTCACATGATGTTCACCTACACACTGCAGCCAACACACTAACATGCAAAGATCAATTATTAGAGAATCACCAACATTGAGGGGAGGAGTCTTACAGGATAAAAGTTTCATCCCAAACTGGGTTTAATGTCTGGCTGATGATTTGGGTGCGATGGGTCTGGTCTTCAGGGATCAGGTTCTTCACCACCGCCTTTGCCCGTTTCTTGTTCCCTTGATTGCTACTGGTGGAAGAGTCCCGTTTTTTTGTTTCTAAACCTAGAAGGCAGTAGGGGTCACTCAGTCCTGAAAGCAGAAAAAGAGTTTTTGAAATGTGCAGCACTCATTTCCTACATTACGGCCTCATCAAAGCACAGAGAAATGAAGTACGTAGCAAGAGACTAGGGAAATTATATTCTTTGACTATAGTGCACTGGATTTCTCCAGCCAGGTAGCTAGCAAGGTGACCATTCAATCTTTTCTAAATTAGGGTTGGGAGTGTTGGAAAAAGTACTCCATCACATCTTGACAGACCTTCAATCATTGCCTGATACCAGATGAGAAACTCTCCTCTCCCCCGGCACACAGAAGATTGGGCAACCTGGACGGCACTGAACAGACTGCACTCTGGCACCACAAGATGCAAAGCTAACCTTGAGAAATGGGTTGCAAAGTGGAATCCACAACATGTGAGTGTGGAGAAGAGCAAACCACAGACCACCTATTACAATGCTACCTGAGCCCTGCCACAGGCGCAATGGGGGACCTTCTCACAGCAACACCAGAAGCACTCCAAGTGGCCAGCTTCTGGTCAAAGGACATTTAGCATAATGCCAAGTTTTAAACTTTGTTTGTGTTTTTAAATACATTATAGCTTGTACCCTCAATTCGCTTCTGACACAATAAATAAATAAATAAAGCACATCTAGAGGTCTCAAGGTTGGACCTCTAGTTTGCAACAGTTTGCATAATCCGATTATCTCCAAAAGATGATTATAAAAGTAGCCTAGTGCTGAGCAGAAGGGAAAAACCATTTCATTGGGATCCCCTTTTTCTTTATCTGACTTGTAAATTATTTTTGACTCACCACTGGCATCTTTACCCAGAATACCTCTGGCTTGTTTGACAGTTGCTTTGAGACAAAACATTGGTTTCTGGAATAAATTTATAAAGAGATTGAGAGTGCATGGTTAAAGAAGCAACAACAAAACAGTGAAGGCACTGTATACTTATTGTGATTTTACCTCTAGTTCTTTGACTCTCTGAAGAATGATGCGGTGTTCATCTGGGTCCATGCCAAAGGCCTGGTTTAGAGGTTAAGAAGAGAAATGGTTAGAAAAGGTTTGAGTATTGAACTGATTGGTTCACTGAGAACTGGGCAGCAATAATTCTACATTTTAAGATCAGTCTCTTAAGCTGATCTCGCAAATGCAACTTTTTAGAACACAACTTCCAGAGCTCCCCAAACAACCATGACTTTCTTATTCCTGGCAGAGATCTATCAATACCATGAGCTTCTGAAGATAAATGGAAAACTCTGAGAATATTTCATGTTGCAGTTTTAGCAGTGGCCACTTGGTGTCTTACCACAACTACTTACATACTATTTTTTGCAAAATACTGTATGTATTTCCTCCTCTTTGAATGTTATGGGTCAAATTTAAAATACTGTTTTTCAGATACATCCAGACATACTTCCTTCCCTACAGACATCAGCTACTTGGCTGAGGTGTCCTTTTTGGTGACTTTTATGGCTTCTCCACACACACAAAAACCTACATTAGAGATTTCTATAACGCAGTCATGAGGTTGCAAACTGCAAAAGAGTCACACAAAATTGGCTGAGAAAATCATTTGGCATGAACAGCACATGACAAAAGCAAAGTAGCCAAAAGAAGACGTGTAGAATGGTTTCCATTCAAGGTCTTCTTTTCAGCCTCTCAGTTGCAATTTTTGAGTTAGGTAGTATCTCTCTGAGAAATCCAGGGAATGAAATCACAAAGGAACCATGATTTTTCCCCCTACATTGTTGTTTTCTGCTTCTTGCATTACTAAGGACCCATCTACACAGACCATTGAATGCAGTATCAAACTGGTATTGAAGAAAGTGGTCTTGCTGTGCAGATTATTACATAGGAAATCCTGGATCCCATTTGAGGCCTGGATGGGATTGCACAAGGACTTTTCTTTTTGAGGAAGCTTGTCTGGTCACCGCAGTTTGAAGCCAACTTCCAATTGCATTAAATGGTCAGTGTAAATGCAGCCTCACTTGCACTTCCTCTTTGACTAGGGACCCATAGGAATCTCATGATGCCCAGGCTGCAATGAATAATTGCGTGTCTTGAGATGTTGCTTGGAAAAGAACAGGAAAGATGAAGCAAGTCAGGCAACAGGCGCGAGAGATGCCTGTAAAGCAGTGGTTCTCAACCTGTGGGTCCCCAGATGTTTTGGCCTTCAACTCCCAGAAATCTAAACTGGTAAGGATTTCTGGGAGTTGTAGGGGACCCACGGGTTGAGAACCACTGCTGCAAAGAAAATAAAAACAAAATAAAGAGTAACAGGAGATTTAGAGTAATACAATGATGAGAATGAATTTGACTGAACTCTGACCTTTTGCACATATGCATACAGCTCATCTAGATCAGCCACATGGCTTGGATCTGGTTTGCCCAAACGGTAAAGAATGGTGTAGAGCACTTCTTCATACAGCAAAGTGAGCTGCGATAGACATTAGGAGATTATCACAAAAACCAAGTCAGCACCATGTAAATTAATGTCTGTTGTACATTGTGTGAGTCTGTTGATTCAAGGGAAACCTGAAAAAACTTTTAAATACATGCTAGTAGAGCACATCAAATAAGCATATAATTATGATTTAATAACAAATAAAACTATCAAGAATCCTTAACACCTGAGTGAAATCTTGTTTAAGGAAAAGCCCATACAGTTGAGAACAGGCTTTGAACAACTAGTCCAAAACCTTATCACAACTGACGTATTTTTCTAGCTTTGGCCTGAGTTTGATCCACTCGACCAAATCTTTGGAGTAATGGAAAGGTTTTTTTTCTTCATGTCAGGAGCAACTTGAGAAACTGCAAGTTGCTTCTGGTGTGAGAGAATTGGCCATCTGCAAGAACATTGCTCAGGGGACACCCAGATGTTTTACCATCTTGTGGGAGGCTTCTCTCATGTCCTCACATGAGAGGCTGGAGCTGACAGATGATAGCTCATCTCACTTCCCGGATTCAAACCGCCAACCTTTCGGTCAGCAGTCTTGCTGGCACAAGGGTTTCATCATGTCACTAAAGAAAACTCAAAAGCAAATTGGACTGGAAACATCTAACAGATGTGTTTTAAAAAGGAGACAGGATTAAATTAATGCAGTTTGACCTCACTTTAAATACCATGGCTCAATCCAGGGAGTTGTGGTTTGGGGAGGCACCAGCACTCTTCGTTGGAGCAGGCTACATCCTTGCCATGATCCCATAGCATTGAGTTACGGAAGTGAAAGTGATGTCAAACTGCATTAATTCTACAGAGTAGATGCATCCTAAGTCTCAGAATGAAGAAAGTAGATCTTAATTTTATTACTGAAATCAGCCTACCAAGTTTTGGACTCAAAATATTTGTATGGCCTTCTTTGTAGTGGTTCTCAACCTGTGGGTCCCCAGATGTTTTGGTCTTCAACTCCCAGAAATCCTAACAGCTGGAAAACTGGCTGGGATTTCTGGGAGATGTAGATCAAAACACCTGGGGATGCCAGGCTGAGAACCACTGCAAGTCGTACAAAAAAAAGAACAATGTACATCTATCAGTAACTGCATCAAGAGATAAGATACACTTTGCACTGGTTATATGTACAGTACATGTGCCTTATATAAAAATGCATATAACGTACAGTACATTGTTTCAATTTAAAATACACATTGAACATAAATTTATAGGATTACAAAGTAATACTTACATTGCAACTTTAAAACCTATCCACAGGAATTGCAAAAGGGATGTTTTTGAAGTTCATGCCTGGCAACACATAGTTTACAGTGTGAAAGGCAGAGTGTTGTTGTTGTGTGCCTTCAAATCATTTAAGACTAATGGTAACCCTAAAGCAAGCCTATCATCTACTTCAACACTCAAGTCTCTATACCTTCCCTGAGCCTCCCATCTGCTGGAGAATTATCATGATAAGGATGTCCTTGATGCACATGAAAAAAACTGGAACAGCATAATCCTCTTGTCTCTTGCCATGTGAACTATCAGTTACCAGGCATTGGCTTTGAAGACACTTGTTTCAGAGTCCCTGCAGATTGTTTTAATAGTTGTAAGGGGAGTATTATTCTGTAATCATGTAAGTTAATTTCTCTCAATATGCATTTTAAATTGTGATTTACATTTAATTTGATGCAATAGATATGGACATCATTAATTTTGCAAATTGTGACTCATCTCTTGACATAATTACTCCCACTCTGGAGAATGGTGGCATAGGAATGCGACAAATACAAATAAATGAACAAACAAACAAATAAATAAATGTGTCTCATTTTCTTCTATCAATCTCCAAACAAGGCCCTAAAAGTATTTCTGGCCCAAAATATATTGGGCTGTTTTCAATAAGACAATCATCTCCCATATTCTGACCACTTCATCGTTAGAGAAAAAAATCCACTTAAAATCTGCTTTCTGCCTCCTGCAGGATTCTGGAGTTTGTAGTTGAATGAAGCTGTTAAAGGCTCCTCCCTAAACTACAACCCCCAGAACTTTGCAGGATGAGGCAACCAGATTTAAAGTGGATTTTTGTCTATAGTGTGATGAGAGGTGATTCTATACTGCAGAATTAATGTAGTTTAATGCTACTTAACTGTCACAACTTATTGCTATGGAATCGTGGAAATTGTAATTTCACAAGGTGTTAAGCCTTCTCTAACAAAATGAACTGGTGCCTCACCAAATTACAACTCTCAGGATTTCATGAGCCATGGCAATTAAAGGGGTGTCGAACTGCATTAAATCTACAGTGTAGATAGACCCTTTCCCGCTTTTCCAGGATTGGCGAAAGGAGCCATGTTGCAGGTGCTAAACAATCTCTGGTTCAGTTCTTCAACCACATCTAAGTAAATCACAGCAAGGGGAGAAGAGTCTACTGTGTTTTGGCCAGAGAAGCAGATGGCATGGGATATTTACTTGGCCAGTGCCAGGAGGAAGGGGAGTGGAGAAAGAATGGCAAGGGCAGGACATTCACTGCCTACTATTCAGCAAAATGAGGCGCAGCAACCTATAAATCACTTATCCCGTGCCTCTGGACCATTCTCTCCCTGTTAGAGGACAGACACACATGGTCACATAGTTAGTCCTGTATCTCCTGAACTAGCTTTTTCTTAGGTATAGACGAGGGGAAATTCAACTAGATGAAACTGGCTTCTGTACACAGAATAATTTGGAGTTGCCATGTTTTTTGCTTCAGGCAGCAAATATTTTGAGCCAGGATACCAATTATTTCCAGATTTCCTAATTTCCATCTGTTGAAACAATCTACTGCTGATTTTATAACAGGCACAGATGTATTTTGTGCTTTTCACAAAACATTATGCATATTGCCCAAAGATTACAACCTGTTCCATTTTGTGTAAAAAAAAATCTCATTGTGTTTACTAATTGAAATTGACAAGGGAAAAAACCCCCCAAAAATAATTTCACACAATGCAAAGTTATGTCATGACAGTTGTTGCCACAAACAACTGAAACAACATGGCTTTGGACAAATAAATGGAGGTAATACTTTAAGATACAAGGCCTAAATGTAGCTTCCCAGTTCAAAAAAGTGCATTTTTGTTATTAGTCACTGTGTTGCCTTCATGTGGTGATACTTGTTGGCTTTCTCGAGGTATCTAAATAGTAGGCATGAGAAAAAAGTTATGAAAATGAAATGATTCGTAAGAAATTCGTAAGAAATGCTACTTTTGAGTATTTCCGCACCTGGAACGCCAACCAGGAAGTGGACTTTCTTTATAGAACTTCGGGGGCCAGGATTTTCTTAAGTGTCGTTATTACGTCGTAAGGGGGGGGGCACCCTCCTTCTCTCTCACCACCATCCCGCCTCCCTTGCCAATAAGTATTATGGCAAGGCAAGCCCTAAACTCGCTCCTTCTTTCGGCTGGAAGCCCGGAAAAAATGTAAACAGAGAGGATTACTCAAGTAAATCTGCAAAGGAGGGCACTTTGGATGAAGTGCCCTCCTTTGTGGATTTACTTCTGAGGAAACCCTCTGTTTACATTTTTCCAGGCTTCCCTGCCTCTCCTGCCTGCCAGGATCTAAAGCATCAAAGAGTATTGGGGTGAGAAACCAACCTAATGTATAATAGAATGAATGCTACTGTAAGTGCCTAATATTATAAGTAATCCAACTGGTCATACCTACATTCCATGCACATGCAATAATACAGCAGTAATAACAATAACAAGAGGTAAAATTCAAACCGAAGTATTCTGACTGGTCCCTGCCTCATGCGGTGCAAACGGGCTCTTCTCTATTAGCCGGGAAAAGCCAGCGTTTTCTGCTTGGGTGCACACACATACATATTCTTGGGGGAATTTGCTGCAGAATCCCGGGCTCATAGAGGAGATTCTGCAGCAAATCCCCCCCAAAGAATATGTATGTGTGTGCACCCAAGCAGAAAACGCTGGCTTTTCCATGCATGGAATGTAGGTATATGACCAGCCTGGGCAAACTTGGGCCCTCGCTCCCTCGGGATCGGGGTGAGAGAGAGGAAGTGAGGAGCGAGGGGGGGGGTCCTCCTCCTTTTCTTTTGCTGCTTCCAAGAATAGAATACCCGCTCCCTCCCTCCCTCCTTCCCTCCCTCCTTCCTATTTGGAGAATCCCATCTCGAATTCAGTGTGATTTATTCAAGTTTTGGCCTACAACTCCCAGAAATTCCAGCCAATTTACCAGCTGTTAGGATTTCTGGGAGTTGTAGGCCAAAACCATCTGGAATGCGCATGCGCTGGCATACGAACTACTAACGAATTTCGTTAGTAATTAAGTTACATTTTAGAATTTTTTGGAAATTTTTTTGTAAGTCTTTCTTTTACTAATAAAAAAAAATCCCCCCCCCCCCATTTGATTTTAGAATCGCCATTTTTGGGTTCGAAACCATGCCTACTAAATAGGCTTTTGTGAGAAGCCAACAGCAGTCCCCAATTTACAAATGACATAGGTTCTGTAGGTTTGTTCTTAAGTTATATATATAAGCTTTGGATAGCATAGTGAAGAGCTGACACCCACGTGGTGTTCGTTTTGGTGCTCCTGTTTAGAATATTTCACCACACTTCCTGTCCCTGTAATAACTGGATTCTGAAAAATTTGGCTTGGTGTGGAAATAAAGATTGGTGAAAAAGCTTAAGTGAAGACACATCCGAAGGAACTTTGTCTGGTCTTTCATTATTGAAGAGAAGTAACATTAGGAGTCTTACCTCTTTCCTAGTGAATTTATGAGACAGGTCCATCTATGGAAAAACAAGAAAAAAATATACTGAAAACTAAAAACAAATTTGTGTTCATCCCTGTAATCCATTTTATACCATTCCTATGGTGGTTATGAAAACGTAAAAATCACTGTCCTCTGTACCAATCTCCTTGTCCCTAAGTGCCTCCTTTACCAAAAAGGATATCTTACTGGTATGCAGGAGACAGCTTTTTCAAACGAGGGGTATTATCTATCAATCTGTCAAAATTATCGTATAGAGAAACAAGGGACAATCTCGACTGAAGATGGCATATTACAAATATGACCTGCTGCTTTTGTTTAAACCTATTCTATTTTGTTCTGTATTTTGAATAGAGTATAGTAATAATGACACAATATCCTGGATTTAAAACAACTGATTCAACATAAGCGAAACAACAGGCTTCTTCCAAAAACAGCCCAATAGATTATTCAGCAGACATATCATAGAGGACATGATACACAAGAAAAGACAATAACATTTGCTAAAGTAGGCGGTAGTAAGAAGAAAGGCAGATCACATTACAGATGAATGGATTCAAGAAAGGAAGTCTGGAAGACCTGATCAGGGTTGTTGAGGACAGGGTCACTTGGCGGTTTATCATTCATGAGGTCACCATAAATTGAGGTCGACTTGATAGTAGTTCAAAACAAACCATGGATGTCACCATCATCAATATCCCCACGTACAGTATTATAAGACTGCTTCAAATTTTGTAATCATTCTTGGCATTCATTAAATCAACACATAAATCTTTGAATTTTTCATATGCATTGCTCTAATGTAGATATCCTTTTCTTTTGTGTCTTTTGAAATGCTCCATTTTTACAAACATGTTTATAATTAATTTATATATGTTGCAATCAATAAAAAATGTCCTATAGTTAAATTTCATTTACTGTTAAAATCTAAAGTTTGGGAAGGGTTAGGGTTTGGTTAAAGTATTGGGTGTAGGTCTCCCAGATGCCATTCCATTCTGTTGTTATTTTTCCCTTCCACTGTTGACATCTACCTTTTATTGGAAAATGGCAGTACCTATGGAATTGCTGTATGATAAACATTTGACTGGATGTTATGTAGACCTAGCCCTGGCTTTCAGAAGAGAGATGTAGCTGATGCTGTGGGGCCAAAGCCAGATATCTGAGGAGAGGCCTCCCTTGCATCTCCCCAAGCTAGTATAGATGGTGTGGGAAGAAGAGCCAGTTCTGCAGCCAATTTTGAAGAAACAATCAACTGAGAGCCCAATGCCTTTTGTATAAATAGATCATCATCTTGTAATAGCCCTGGTGTTATTATATGTACCAAAACATTAAAGGCAGAGCTCAAAGAATACGTACAACATTGTCTTATTTAATGCACGTCTGTCTTGGTACTGAAAACGAACTGAACACAAAATGAGTTTCTTCCCCTCATCACTGAGTATGAAAGTTGTGCCCACACTGCTAGGATTGGTGTTTAGGGCAGGACAGCTGATATTTGTTTCTGTCTATCCATCTATCTCAATCCCAATGAGGAACAAAATGGTCTCATAAATTAAGGCTGTCCTTTTTCTCCAAATAAGATGTTCCTAAATCTACTTTCAAAAGATTGAAAGTGACATTAAAAGACAATGGCCTGCTGGCTTTCACATTCATTGCACATGATGTTGTGGTAACATATAAATTTCAAGAAAATCCGCAAGTGACATTACAAAACAATGGCCTACTGGCTTTCACATTTATTGTAAACTAGCTTAAGGACCCGGCCCTGCCCGGGTTATTTGAGAAGCGCAGCAGGATGTAGAGTGGGTCATGGGGGCTCTGTGTGCCAAGTTTAGTCTTGATCCATCATTATTGGGAGTTGCAGTGGTATCATGAAATTACTGAAGGTAGTGCAAGTCCCATCATCTCTGTGTGTCCCGTCCCCCCCAAAGTGTAGTAGGCTGTAGATTGGGTCATGGGGGCTCTGTGTGCTAAGTTTGGTCTGTATTGGTGAATGGATGAGGGATGCATTGTTTTTCGGAAGTGAGTGAAGGTACTTCAAGTCCCATCATCCGTGGTCCGTCTCACAGTAAACTGCACCAGGCTGTAGAGTGGGTCATGAGGGCTCTGTGTGCCAGATTTGGTGTTGATCAGTCATTGGATTAGGTTTGTAGCAGGATTGGGAAGTGAGGGAAGGTACTGCAAGTCCCATCATCCATGTTCTGTCCCCTCCAAACTTCAGTAGGATGTAGAGTGGGTCACTGGGGCTCTGTGTGCCAAGTGTGGACTTTCTTGGTGTTTGTTGGGGGCCACAGTGGTCTGTGGGAACAGAGGGGTGTGAAAATACTACAAATCCCATCATCCATTGTCAGTCCTCCCCAAACCTCACCTGGACGTGAAGGCAGTCATGGGGGTTATGTATGGCAAGTTTGGTCTCGATCAGTGATTGGATGAGGGTTGCAGCGGACTTGGGAAGTGAGTAGAGGCACTTCAAGTCCCATCATCCATGGCCCACCCTCCTCCGAACTGCACCAGGATGTAGAGTGGGTCATGGGGGCTGTGTGTGCTGAGTGTGGTCTGTATTGGTCCTTTTTGGTGGCCTCAGTGGTCTGTGGGAACCAAAGTCTTGGAAAGTACTACAAATCCCATAATACGTGGGTCATGTCATAGGGGGTTATGTGTACCAAGTTTGGTGCAGGTCCATCACCCGCGCTGGTCGCTGTGGCCTGTGAAAGTGGCTGCCACATATCCGCCCTGGCCTGTGAAAGTGGCTGCCACATATCCGCCATGGCCTGTGAAAGTATAAAACAGAAAGGAGTAAAAAAAATGGAAAAGGCCTGCATGGAATTAGCAGTAAGGTCCAATGAGGCTGGGTGAGGGGGCTTTGGGCCAGAATTATTTATATAAGCATTAAAAGGCATTAGAGAAAGGTATTTATTGTTTTCTCTTGTGTCTTTTGAGTGAAGTAGGGCCTTACCTTGTAGAGTGACAGTGCCTGTTCTAAAGATCCTGTCAGAAGCTGCCTTTCTCTGACACTGTGTTGAAGAGGGAAGATGGATGCCTCTTTTGGGCCTATCTGGGAGAAGGGGATTTGTAGGGGCTACAATGTTTTCTGGGAAGTGAATTGGGATGCAAATCCCATCATTCGTCGCCATCCTGCCCTAAACTCTATTTTGGGGCCTGTAATGTTATGGCCTGCTATTGGTAACTTTAAAAGGGTGCATGGCAGGCAGCCGTTTTCTAAAAGCTGAGGGGGAGGAGAATACAGGAATCCATTTTGTTTTCACAGAGCCAAGTGGGGAGGGAATGTTGTTGGTGCATTTTCCCCTCAGTGGGAAGAAATCCTGTTGTTTGAATGTAGAGGCCTGGATTCTGGGATGCTGGCTTTTTTCCCCTCAGTGGGAAGAAATCCTGTTGTTTGAATGTAGAGGCCTGGATTCTGGGATGCTGGCTTTTTTCCCCTCAGTGGGAAGAAATCCTGTTGTTTGAATGTAGAGGCCTGGATTCTGAGATGCTGACTTTTTCCCCTCAGTGGGAAGAAATCCTGTTGTTTGAATGTAGAGGCCTGGATTCTGGGATGCTGGCTTTTTTTCCCTCAGTGGGAAGAAATCCTGTTGTTTGAATGTAGAGGCCTGGATTCTGGGATGCTGGCTTTTTTCCCCTCAGTGGGAAGAAATCCTGTTGTTTGAATGTAGAGGCCTGGATTCTGAGATGCTGGCTTTTTCCCCCTCAGTGGGAAGAAATCCTGTTGTTTGAATGTAGAGGCCTGGATTCTGGGTTGCTGGCTTTTTTCCCCTCAGTGGGAAGAAATCCTGTTGTTTGAATGTAGAGGCCTGGATTCTGAGATGCTGGCTTTTTCCCCTCAGTGGGAAGAAATCCTGTTGTTTGAAAGTAGAGGCCTGGATTCTGGGATGCTGGCTTTTTTCCACTCAGTGGGAAGAAATCCTGTTGTTTGAATGTAGAGGCCTGGATTCTGGGATGCTGGCTAATCAGTGGCTATCAATGCCCTCTGTCTGGTGCATTAGAATTTTGGAGTGGCAAGGCTGTCCAATCAAAGGACTTTATGCAAATAGCTGCCACATATCCGCCCTTCCGCCCTCCGCATACACACACACACACATACAAACATTCCGTTTTATAAAGGTATACAGATGATGTTATGCCATGGCAATGCATACATTTTAATAAAATCTGAGGTCCCCTGTGATAAGCAACACCAGGAAACTGAGATCAGTAGCTTGAAAAAAATAAAACTGATTGGACTGCTGTGCAATACTTTGCACAAAAGAAAAGAGGCCAGGTATAGTGTTGTTTTCATTTCAGGCCAGGCTTCTCCCACTATTTTCAGAACAAATTTATTGGGCAAAACTCTGTTGGAAAATAAGCCTCAGGAGAAGCTAGTTACTAGTTAGAGGAATCGCCAGCTATACAAAACTGTACGTGCTGGAAGAGCCACGGATTGCTAGCAGATGGAACAAAGTTAGAATGACTAATAAAATTGCACTCAGTCTGTGAATCTGGTTTCCAAACTGAATAGGATAAAATATGCCTTGTTCCAGGAAGGAAAAAGTGTAGCTGCCTTGACGATACACGGATGCTTCTGCACCGGTGCTTTCCCTGGGATACCCCTGCCTGCCTCCGTTTGATGGCAGAGCGGGATCCTAGGAGGCACCGTCGCTGACACCCTCCTGCCCCCCTCCCCTTCCCTCACCCTCTTGTTCTTCCCCTGTCTATCTGTATATGTTGTCTTGCTGTGCCACTGGGCACTCAAACTTCTGTAAACCGCTCCGAGCCTTCGGGGAGTGGCGGTATACAAGTTTGAAGTATAAATAAATAAATAAATAAATAAATAAACTTCTACACTCCCTCTAATAAACATACCCCAAAAAAAGGCCCGTTCTCATAACAGTCTGGTGTAAATCTATGCACGGTAGTCTAAATTCCCCAGGATTGCGAGTATTGACAATTCACTTTTGATCTCATTTCAAGGCACTTGTACTGACATTGAAAGACCCAAATAGCTTAAGATTTTAAAACTTGAGAGAACCCATTGCCCTATTTGGGGTGGTGGGGGCATGGTAGCATAGCAGGTTAAACCACAAGCTGGAGGGAAAGCTGCTGACTGGAGGGTTACCCATTCCAAGCCGTGAGTCAGGGTGAGCTACTGACAGTCAACCCTAACTTCTGCCAACCTAGCAGTTCGAAAGCATGCAATGCGAGTTGATCAATAGATACTGCCTCAGCAGGAAGGTAAAAGGGCGCCCCATGCAGACATGCAGGCTAAAAAATCAGAGAGGTATACAGACAGCAGGCTCCTCGGCATGGAAAAATGGAACAAGAGCACTTCCCCGTGACCAGAGTTGAGAATTACTTCCAGACGCTGGAGATTTATTTATTTACTGCATTTATATACCACTTTTCTCACCCGTGAGTGCACTCAAAGTGATGAAAGGGGAAAGGCCTTTATCTTATTTGTGTATTGTATGTTGTTGTTTGTTGTGTAAAAGGCACTGAATGTTTGCCTTATATGTGTACTGTAATCCACACTAAGTCCCTCCAGGAAGATAAAGCGGAATATAAATAAAGTGCATTATTATTATTGCTATTATTATTGTTGTATTTTAAAAAGTTTTTATTGAAGACAAAGGTAGAATAATATCGCAATCCATCACTATTTCAAAATACATATCAAATATTATTTTCTTAATGTTCTTAACCTTGCCTATTTCACCTTTATTATTATAGTCTTCAAGAGAGGACTTTCTCTGTGTTCGATCAGTCAGGATAATCTACTGAAAACACAGGACTCTTTCTCTCTTTTCTTCCCCATCTTTTTCTCCTTCCCTCTCTTTTATACAACTACTGACTAAACATGTTCCCTTCTCTCTCACGATGCACCCATAGTACTATAAAATCACTGCAATTTGATGCCACTTTAACTGACATGGATCATTGGTTTGGAATCCTGGGAGCTGTACCATGATGAGGCAAAAGAGGCCAAACACCTTGTAAAACTACAAATCTCAGAATTTCGTAGTCTCAAGTCATAGCAGTTGATGTGGAGACAAACTGCATTACTTCTACAATGTAGATGAACTCATTCCCCCGTTTTACTCTCTTCCTCACCACTCCAAAGCAGTCAGTGTGTGTGACATTTTATTTTGAAGACAGTACTTTCATCCTGAGACTCCTCTTATTCTGAGACACATACACTCCCCAGGAGATGCGCTCCAGATCCAGAGATCTGAGAACTGCAGATGATACAGGCAGGAGGCAGAATGACTAGCCTGCTATGTGCCCCCCAACCCACTCTTGTTTCCCCAATCTCCCACTCATTCGCTAGGCCTTGGGCTGGATTGCAGTCCAGTGAGACTATGATCCAGAACACATTATTTACCCTTCAAAAATGCTGCTGCTAAAAGGCCAAGAGGAGTGCGCAACGTCTTCTTACTCTGACCTTCTTACTCTGACTCTTGGCCTCTATGAATGATTATGACTTCCCCTTTGTAGTCTGACTTTCTATCTAGTATCTTTCATTACATCCACAACTAAAAAGCTAGGGTTTCTTCAAAATAATTTAAAAAATAGATATCAATAAATACACAATAGCAATGCTAAATAATTCTGAAATTTCTTATGCAGTGGGATGTCTTGACTTACACTTCTGGTCAGAGGCAGAGCATTTGGCAGCCCTGCTAAATGTTTGGCAACACGGAGATATTTTTCATATCTTTTAAACAAACAATACTATCATTGTTAGCTGCTGTCTGGAAACTACTAATGTCAGAGTCATTGCTTTATTTAGAAAGATGAATATAGGAGAGCCTGTGAACCAAAGACTGGGGGCGTAAACAAACACTATTTTAATTAAACTCTATCCTGATTAGAAATAAATAAGATATTGCTGTGCTGTTATTTATTTATTTATTTATTTACTGTATTTGTATACCACCCTTCTCTGCCCTCAGGCGACTCAGGGCGGTTTACAGAGGCAACGATTCAATGCCCAATGCCCAGTACACCATAAAACACATAAAAGCATGAACACATAATATAAAACCATAACAATAGTATTTAAAACATACATGCTACAATAGTATTGAAATAGTATTCAGTAAAACCACTGAATATCTGCAAAACAGTTACTTCTCCAAACTACAGAGTTACTCCAAATAAATGTAAAGAAACTATCTAAAGTCAGCATGGCATTAACAACCCATTTATCCAGGAACATTGAGTATCCAGTAAGCCAGTCAGAGGAATTCAAAAAATGTTTAATATTAGGCAAAGTTGTATGCACTAACTAGAAGCTTAGGAGCTGTTAGACACTCCTTTCTAACTGGTCTAGTGAGAATACTGCACTGAACCAGAGAGGTGAGACACAATATTATGGGTTAAATGGGACAGCTACAACTTTAAGACAAATACAACTACCAATTAACTACCCTCCCATTTAATGCCCTTATAGTAGACAATGTGTAGGCAAAGTAAAGTAGATTGGACTCAAGCTTCTATGTTTTTCAGACCAACAAATGCTCAAGGAGGGACATTATAGCAAGGCTTGCTATATCAGCCAATCCATGGAAGAAGTCAAAACTATCTGCTGAAGGCCAGGCAAGCCCTCCAATCTGTCCAACAACAGGTGTCCCTGCCCCCACGCATCCTGTCTTCCCAATTTAACTCATGTCTGGTTTCCCCTTTTTTCTTCCATACCTACCAGTGGTAACAAAGAAGCGAGAGCAACCATACCAATAGTAAGACAAAACAGTAGATGCCTCTAAAATAGTATTCTAAGCTCTCTAGAGCAGTGGTTCTTAACCTGTGGGTCTCCAGATGTTTTGGCCTTAAACTCCCAGAAATCCTAACAGCTGGCAAACTGGCTGGGATTTCTGGGAGTTGTAGGCCAAAACATCTGAAGACCCACAGGTTGATAATCACTGCTCTAGAGGAAAACGTAAAGCAGTTGTGTAGCTCAGATAATATCTATCACATTTCTTCTGGCTTCAGTATCTTAACAAACTAGAAGAGAGAATGAAATATGAAAATAACAATTTACAACATGTACTTAAACCACATTCTGCAGTATAAAGTTACATACTTTTCTGCTGTCTTCCCTAAGGCTTGTCCTCCCGGAGGCCGCCATGCTGGGAAAGACTGAGTAAAGCCTGAGCCAAGGGGAGGAAGATGTCAGACAAAAGGCTGAACCATCAAGTCAGAAGCCTGTTCCTTCTAACTGACTGTTCTCAACAGCTTTCACACGTTGAAGAGGAAACCACATTCTTTTATCACACTCTGGCCATCCTAACAACAAACGGAAATGGGCAGGGCTCTCTGCTACTGAACTGCAATTTCTCCAGAGTAGAGATGAGTAAAATGCAGCCCTCTTCTTCATCAGTTATGTTGGCTACAACTGCTGGGATGTGCAGTCTCACAACATCTGCAGGGCCACAAAACTCCAACCCCTGCTCTAGATGGTGGTTCCAAACCTGTTCCCAACCTTTGGTCTTCTGGGTGTTTTGGACTTCCATTCCCAGAAATCCCAGCCAGCTTACCAATTGTTAGGAATTGTGGGAGCCAAAGTCCAAGACACTTGGAGAACCAAAGGTTGAGACCCACTGCTAGAACATATGGAATCCTATGTGAATAAACGCTAGTCCCAAATCAATGGTCAGTCCGCGCAGGGGCTGTTGCTTCAGGCAATACACTTAGGATGTTTTAAAGGCAACAAGGAGTCACGGTTGTTATGAATGTGTTTTACTGTCATAGATGAAGTAGAGATATTTGGAAGAGAGGTTGTTGAATGTGGCAAAATAATTAGTTTGGCCTTCAGTGGTGTGTACTCTGACCTAGATGGCCATTTGTTGGTTTTCTTCAGGTAGTAAACCTATCTTGGGTTGAATCTGGTCATCTTTTCTTTGATCTAGAGCACTGCTTTTCAAATTGTGGGTCCTAACTCCAAAATTGGGTTCCCTGAGCTTAGTGTTGAGGTCATGAACATTTTGCCCAAATTAAAAGGTTTCTGAATGCCATCAATTTACATGAATCTGTTAGCAAGGTTTATAGCAGACTCTGCAGATGAAGAAAATCCTTGATCTAAAGTCAACAAAAAGGAAAACAGCATGTTTAGCAAGCCTTGCAAATGCTAATATATTATCAGTAAATGTTTAATTTTATACCTATGTTATATACATATATCCCTGGGGTCATATAAACATTTCTCAGGCAGAAAGGAGTCACGAGTGAAAAAGGTTTATGAAGCCCTGGACTAGATGACCCTTGCGATCTCTTCCAACTCTATGATTCTATTAAATGATAAGGAATGTATTGTTTATTTATTCAGTTGCTTCCAACTCTTGGTGGCCTCATGCCAGAGCTCCCATGTCGGCCGTCACCACCCCCCGCTCTTTCAAGGTCAAGCGAGTCACTTCAAGAATACCATCCATCCATCTTGCTCTTGGTCGGCCCCTCTTCCTTTTTCCTTCCATTTCCCCAGCATCATTACCTTTTCCAAGCGTTCCTGTTTTCTCATTATGTGGCCAAAGTACTTCATCTTTGCCTCTAATATTCTTCCCTCCAGTGTACAGCTGGACAGTATTTCCTGGAAGATAGACTGGTTGGATCTTCTCGTGGTCCATGGCACTCTCAGAATTTTCCTCCAACACAACCGTTCAAAAGCATCTCTCTTCCTTCGGTCAGCCTTCCTCATGTTTCGTATAACTAATGGCTGGATATAGCAAAACCATGCGATTTTCCAGGCAGCTCTGGGAAGATGCAACTTGCCTGTGGCATGAGAGGATCTCGGATGAGGGGAAAGACATACATGGAGTCTTTTTACTCAGTTTTACATTAAGATAGCAACATAGCTTAGTCATGCATTTGCTATGTCTAAACTGTGTGAGAAACTGCAATTCTGAGTTTAAAAGCACAAAGAAGCAGGATTTCATGAGAAAGGAAGGTAATGCAGAATCAGGAAAGCGGTATAAATGAACTCAAGCTAAACACCTGCAACATCTGAGAAAGGAAGAGTAACATCTGCACCAGATATGGAAAGCACTTCTGGAACATTGAGGGGTAAAGACAACACTCTTCTAAATAAGAATTCAGCTCTCACGAAGAACTTGAAAATTTTGAGTTTTGCAGAATAATTTGAGAAGGGGAGGGCATTCAAAAAAGGAGTCAACATTAGGAGGCTACGGTCCCTTCCATACAGCTGTATGGATTACAGTGTTCCCTCACTTATTGCTGGGGTTAGGTTCCAGGACCTCCTGCAATAAGTGAAAACCGCGATGTAGGAATGCTCTATTTATTTTAATATTTATACATTATTTTAGTAGTTATACACTATTTTAAGTCTTTATAAACTTAAAATAAAGTGAAGGAAAGGAAGGAAAGAAGGAAAGGCCCTTCAAGGCTGGAAGGAGGGAGGGAGGACTGAGGAGGGAAAGCGCCTTGGAGAGAGCAGCAGCAAACCCCCACAAAACAGCAAAAATTCCATGATATATATTTTATATTAATATTTTTTCAAATACGCAAACCAGCAAGTCCGCAATAAGCAAACCGTGAAGTAGCGAGGGAACACTGTATATGACAGTGTGGACACAGATAACCCAGTTCAAACCAGATATTGTGGATTATCTGCCTTGAATGATTTTCAGCATCTCACTCTGTAATGCTAGAATATGGGGACTGAAAAAATGATGACGGAGCAGAATTCTAATGAGATCGCTGTCGGCTCACCCAGGATACGTTTCTCGCATCCTGGGGAGGCCAAATCTGCGCTCCTCTGAACTGCGGATATGGAAACCCTCGGGACCTCATATCCGTGAGTCAACTGATTGCTTCCAAACCGGTGCCATTCTTTTCCTGGAATAATTCTAAGACTAACTGCTATATCACTTTTTCACATTGGGCCCCTACGCCCCGGGAATAACCCTTTTTACTCAAAAGAAACTTCACGAGGAGACCAGCTGATTGTCATCCATGGCTCCCTGCTGCAACACCAATTCTGCCACTTTCTCATTGAGGTCCAAGACCCCGTGATCAAGGGAGCCTGCTGAGGTCATTCCTTGGGACCCCTGGGTAGCCGGCAGGCTACTCCGGCCCCATGACGAGACAGGATTTGTAGTTTTCCTCTCCTGGATGGACAGACCTCGGCTCCCCATGTCTGCAACGATCCCAGTGTGAACCAAATGATCTCACAAAACCATCTCCCTTTTTACTTATGGACTTTTTGGACTTTTATGGGACTTTTGCCTACTTTTGAAGAACTTTTAACATTTTTTGGAAACTTTTCCCCTTCAAACCCCATGGACTCGCCCCATGATTTAGGAACTTTCAATGGACTCTGGTAGGTGGGATGGGCTGATATAATTTCTTCTCCCAATGAGGATGTACCCCTTATGATCCCCATATATGCCTCCCTTTCCCCCATATCCCTATATGTAATATAAAATATGAAATGTCACCCCTTCGTGAACCTAGCATGCCAGGGCTTCAGGGAATCTCTCATTTCCTGAACCAGAAAATCCTTTAACAAAAAAGGACTTAACAGAAACTCTTGCATGGACAATAACAATGGGCATGTCACTTCAGACTTCAGAGTAAGCCCATCTGAAGGATATGTCCCTTGGCATGATTTAATCATTCATCACAAAAGGTGACATCCCGCCTGTGGAGGATTTGGATGTCACTGCAGCCTCCCCCTTTGTTTCTATTTTCTCCGGCCGATACCAAAGTCAGATACCATTGCTAGATCCATATCCCGGACCCAAGGATTATTAGGGTCTGACTTTCAGGTTAGACAAAGATGTTTATTTCAAGCACCCAGGACAATAGAGGAAGCCAGCTTGAGGACTTAAAAAGTTATTGCCTGCAATTGTACACATTGAGTCACTTAATCCATTCATCTTTTCCTCCCATTTCATTGTTTCCCACCCGGACCGCCTCCTTGCTTCCCATTGGCTGAGAAGCCGAGGTGGCACTGGCTTGGTGATTGGCTGAGGCGCAGACAAGCTGGCCGCACCTCCCCTTCATCTGATGACACCGACCAATTAGTGTGAAGCCAGCAAGGGGGCGGAAGCAGGAAATTTAAAGTTGACAGCTCTATTTTTCTATAAAAATGTACTGTTTTATTTTATGTGTATGTCAGCTTTGGCAAATAATTGCAGTTTGACATCTGCTCCAGTTGGAACAAAATAAAACAACTCAGTGGCATTTTCTTCAGCTTTGGTGAGACTTTATTGGGAAATTCAGGGAAAATCCAATTGGGCGCTTCTTTTTCTCGCCAGGGTTTTATCAGGTCTGGCTGGTCTCTGCCTTCACAGCAGAAACCTCAAAATTCTTGCTCAATATCAATAACATCCCTATTTTGTGCATTCTCCACACAGCTACACAGTTGGCTATTAACCTAATGGAAATTGTATCAGACCAAAAAAGAACATATGTTTTATTTTAGCTAGAAACTACAAAATGTATATGCAGAAGCAGATTACAGGTCTTCATTGTCTTTTCTCTCGCTTTAAGTAATTGTGTTGTTCTTAAGTTTTCTACTGGAGATTTGATGCCCTTCCCACAAGAAAACCCTGAAAAATGGTGGTAGTGTTCCCTGAAGCCCTGGCATGCTGGCTTCTGAAAAATTTGGGGGGAAGGAATCAATTATTTTGGATTATGAAAATGTTTAAGCAAAGTGCTCATGTAGCGCTAGTCAACGATTACTTACCCAAAAAGATTTCTAAATGATGTAACAGAGAGGCTTTTATGTAAAAAAAAATATGTATAACTGAGAAGTCACACAAGACAAATCCCAAATGGATGAGCAAGAGTCATGTTTCTTACTTGAATACTATCATTTTCACAAGAGAAAGAAGAAGAATTCAAAGTCTTCTTTCATTGTGGATTTCCTCTTATTAATCTCTAGCCACAGTCTAGGCATTGGCCAATTTCTTTCTCACAAGTTGGTAGAAACTCTTGAGCAACCAGAAAATAGAAATGTAAGAAGAGGAAAGACAATCCTGACAGTTCCTTAGCAATTTATAGCTCCAGTCTTTATTTTAAAACAAACAAACAAGGAAACTAAATTAGTAAATTTGTCATTATTGCCTGAATGAATTATCTTTTAAAATGTGATACATGATGCATGAGCAAACCAAGTTAAATAAACAATTTTATGTTTTAGCACAGTAGAGTCATCCACATATAACTAGATTGCAATAATCCCTCAAGGTAAATTATGATGGTTAATGTGGATAAGAACTGCAACCAAACAAAAACAACACCCAAAGAGCTCCGATTTTTCCATCTTTGTCCTAAATTAGCCAAGTGATATAAGTTTGAAAAGGACACACACCAAGAAGCACTGCATTTCTTTTCATTCCCTGCCCAAGGAATACTCAAAGAATACTTTGTACAACTGAGTAACTCAGATACATTTAACAGTGTGATGAAGAAAAGGAAATCATCAGTTTCATCCAAAACCGAGTATGACTGAGCTCTACTCTGCCAAACACTTCCCTGCTTCAATGTGATGAAGTCTCCAATATATTATCCCACTGCTAATCAGTATTAATGAAAAGACAAAGTCCCTGTTTATATAGCTAACTTTTCTGGACAGTAAGGAAGAAAATATGAGACATTGAGAAAGGTGTTGCAACAAAGCAATGCTCCCTCACAACCTTTTGCACCGAATCGGCTATGCTGTGCAATTTAATACAGAAAAGACCAAGAAAAAAGGAGTAACATTTTAAAAGATGAACATTTTATCTATCAATGGGGGCTGTACAAACTTATTTTCTTTGCTGGTATTAAAGCAATTTAGAGATTTGATGCTACTTGCAATAGAACAGGGGTCCCCAAACCTTCAAAGTGAAGTGTTGAGAGGGCGGACTTTAATTGTGTACATAATGTATCTGTATCAAACCAGGCTGCTTCTAGATATCCAGAGTTCTCCTAATTGCGTAAAGAAAAGGAAACCAAGGTTTCCCATAAACAATTTGGTACTGCAACTCCTCGGGCTGCTTGGAGTAAAAACATAATTGCTAAATTGATTTGCATTTTGGAAATGTATATTTAGTAGCAGAACTAAATTATATGCTTTTAGGACATGAACAGAAGGTAATGTTTTGAGGAGATCAAAGTTTAATACTCGTTATTTTTAATTAACAGTAAAATTAATCTTTGTGCCCTATGAAATTGCTTGAAATAATTTGTTTTTCCAACGGCTTCTATTTTGCTTGATATGCCTTAGCAACTTGAGTGACTAAAGGACATATTTTCCACTGCAGTTACTAAAGTTACTCGCTGTCAACCAGCCACAAACCCCAAAGAGAAAATTACTCATTTGCAAATCATGAAAAGCCACCTTTATGCAACAGGAGCGGCTCTAAAGCGTCTTTCACATTACAACTTCAGAAATAATGTTCAATTTAGCTATTTATTTCAGCTGAAAACGTGGAGGCATAGAAGATCCAAACTAAAAATTGGGCAAAGTCAGTAAAATTAATAACACAAACAAAAGCTCCCCTGTGGGCTCTTTTCTCTCCTTTTCACTGGAAACAGCTATCAATCCTTGTGCGGCTACATAGACAAAGCATGCTGTGGGTCAGGGATGGGAAACATGTGGACCTCCAGATGTTCGTGAACTACAGCTCCCACCAGTTTTAAGCAGCTTAACCAATGTAAGGAGATGAACTGAGGCCCTCAGTATATTCACAAAGGCCCTCAGTTCTGCTTAGACAGACATGTATCTATGTCTGCTATCTCCCAAATGTTTTTTTTTCAATAATTTTTATTGAGTTTTAGGAAGTAGACAAAACAATTGACAAAATATAACATATCTGACACATGAGGATCAGTAGTGTGGAATAGTTGGGATGGGTGAGTGTGGGGCTGGGTATTGGGGCCGGGGAGGAAGGGTGGGGTAGGGAGGTGAGGTGGGAATGAGGGAAAGGGTAGGTGCAGACTAACAAACATAAACTATGATTGACTTCCATTCAGTCTTAAGGTGAATATCATCTTTTCTTTGTGTCTCAAAACTAGCTATCGCATCAAAGATGGAAAAAACTTCGTTGTAATTTTTTTCCTTCTTCTTCTTCTATTTCTTTAAAAAAAATTATGGCCCGATTTCTTGGACCATTACTTATCTTTATATGAATTTATAGGACTCCAATCTGTTCTCCTTCTTATTGAACCCGTATTTTTTCTCAGGAGGAAGGTAAGGGTGTCCATGTCTCTTATGTCATATAGTTTATCTAACCAGTCTTCTATTTGGGGAATTTTTATCAGTTTTCCAAAGCCTGGCAAACACTATTCTCGCCGCTGTTGTCATATAGGTAAAGAGGATCTCATTGTTTGTGTCCATGTTTCTATCTTCATCAGTTAGACCCAGAAGGTAATAATCGGGTTTCAAGGGGAAATTTACTTTTATTATTTTTTGTGTGGTCTTGTGTATATCTCTCCAATATTTGAGTGTTATGGGGCATGACCACCACATGTGGAAATAGCTTCCCACATGTTCGTGGCATTTCCAACAGTTTGACTGGCTATTCTTGTACATAATTCCGATTTTTTTTTAGTAATGTGCCATCTGTGGAACATTTTGAGCCAGTTCTCTCTTAGGTCTGTCGCATAGGTGTATTTGATTTTCTTGTTCCAAATCAGTTCCCATTCCTGTAGTTTGATTTGTCTGCCTAAGTTCTTAGCCCAGTGGATCATGCAACTTTTGACCTTTTCCGACTCAGTGTCCCATTCAAGTAATTTGTTGTAAATAGTTGTTATACTTTTTTTTCCAGATTTGATAATTTTTTCCCATAAGTCCTCTCCCTCGTGAAAACCCGTTTCTTTATCCTGCTTAAAGGTCTTTTTTAGTTGTATATATTGAAACCAATTTATATTTACCATTAAATGTTTAAGCTCTTGATGAGTTTTTAAGTCTATGCTCCCACCGGCTCTGTTCAGAAGATGTTTATATGTTGGCCATGTACTCCATCCCTGGAGCCTGCGATGTTCTGCCTCTAAGGGTGATATCCAGAGGGGGGTTTTTATATAGAAGAATCTGATGTGTTTGTTCCAAACTCTTATTAAGGCCGATCTAACGAAGTGGTTGCCAAAGTTCTTTTCGATCCTTGTCCGTTTGTACCACAAGTAAGCATGCCAACCCACCCGTAGATCAAAGCCTTCGAGTGTTAACAAGTTTTCTTTCTTTAGGGAAACCCATTCTTTCATCCATGTGAGGGCACGTGCATCAAAGTACAAAGTTAGGTCTGGGAGGCCCAGCCCTCCTCTAGATTTTTTGTCTTTCATTATCTTATGTTTAATTCTCGGCCTTCTACCATCCCAGACAAATTTTGATATCTCCTTTTTCCATATTTTAAAAAGGCTATTGTTCCTAATAATTGGAATATTCTGAAAAAGATAGAGAAGTTTTGGGAGCACGGACATTTTGATTAGTGAAATCCTCCCCAGCAAAGAAAGTTGGAGGGTTTTCCAGTTTGTCATATCTTTCTTAATGGCTTTCCAGCAGTCTTCGTAATTATTTTTCGACAATTGCAAGTTTTTAGCTGTTAGCCATATGCCAAGGTATTTAATTTTAGTGCGTATATTGAACCCGGAGATCTTTTGCAGTTCTTCTTTTTTTTTTATTTGGCATGTTTTTTGTCAGAATCACCGATTTTTTCTTGTTGATCTTGAGTCCGGCTACCTGGCTGTACTCTTCTAATTTTTTTTGCCATTTATCTATATTACAGATTGGGTCCTCTATTATACAAATGATGTCATCTGCATAGGCTCTGATTTTGTAATCTTTTTTTGCGAGCCGTAGTCCTTTTATTTCTCTGTCATTTCTTATATCCCTTATTAGAATTTCTAGATCCATGATGTAAATCAGTGGAGAAAGGGGGCAACCTTGGCGGGTGCCCTTAGTTATTTTGAATTCTTCTGTCAAACAGCTGTTTACTAAGATTTTTGCCCTTTGATCTGTATAAATTGCCTTGGTTGCATTTTAAATTTGATAACCTAAATCCATTTCGTCAAAGAGCAGTTTGAAAAAGTCCCCGTTTAGGTTATCAAAAGCCTTTTCCGTGTCCACCGCCTGTAAAGCCATTTCTCTTTGTGGGTTAGATTCATAAAACTCAATGGTGTCCAAAATTATGCGAAGGTTGTCCTTCGTGCTTCTATTCGGGAGAAAACCCGCCTGTTCTTCTCCAATCCAGTTTGTCAGGAAAGCTTTGAATCTAGTTGCCAGGATGTGGGTAAAGATTTTGTAGTCAACATTGATTAACGAAATAGGCCTAAAATCTTGTACTCCTGGGGTGTCCTCTATTCCTTTCTTTATTAATATTAACACTGCGTCTGTCCATGTAGGTGGGATATTATCTCCCTTCATCACTTTATTCATTAAAATTTTGAGATAGGGTACAATTTCTTCCTTCATGGTTTTGTAAAATTCTGCAGTGAGGCCGTCCGGCCCAGGAGCTTTATTAGAGTCCAAGTGGTTTATGGCCTTTTCGATTTCACTATCTGTAATTTCTTTGTTGAGTAATTCTCTTTCCTCGTCTGAGATTTTTGGGATCTTTTGTTTTGATAAATACTGTGTTATATCTTCTTCCAATATCTTATCTTTGGTATAAAGATGTTTGTAAAATTTGAGGAATTTAGCTCTTATCTCTTCATCCTTTGTGTAGATAGAGTCTTCTTGTTTGATTTTAGGGATATATTGGTGTTGTTTCTTTTTCCTTATTTTTCTCGACATCCACCTCCCTGGCTTATTTGCATTTTCAAAATTATATTGTTTAATACATTTATATTGTTTGGCTATATTCTCTATTTCCAGAGAATGTTTTCTTTTTTTGAGGACCATTAAAGTCTTAGCGATATCCTGGCGTGATGGATGTTTCTTCAAAATATTTTCATTCAATTGAATGTCCCTCTCTAGGATCTTTAATTCTTTGTCCTTCGCTTTCATTTTGGCACTATTCTGTGCAATAAAGTGACCGTGCATCACCGCTTTTAGAGTGTCCCACACAATTTGATGTCTGACTTCTCCAGTATCATTGAGCTTGAAAAATTCTTTTATAATTTCCTTGTTTTTTTAAATATCTTTTTCTGTTTTTAATAGGTTTCCATTCAATCTCCATCTCCTCAGTTTCTGTCTTTGGTTTAAAATTAGTATCTGCGGACAATGATCTGAGTTGTCCCTCGGTGCTATTTTTATATTGTCTATCTTGGTTGAGGAGTGACTTTGACACCCAGATCATGTCTATTCGCGACCAGACTTTGTGTCAGTCCGAGTAGAATGTAAAGTCTTTCTCATGGGGGTTAAGGTGTCTCCAAGAGTCTATCAAATCAAACTCCTCTTTCAGGTTGAGGAAGGTTTTGGGAAGTGTTGCACATCCAACTGCGGTGGTCTTTTTAGATTTACTACTTTTATCAAGCTTTGTATTCAGAACTCCATTGAAATCTGTAATAATAATAAGATTATCATGTTGGGTATTTTGTATATTTTCTTTCAAAAATTTTAAAAATTTTGTTTTTGCTCCATTCGGTGCATATATATTGCAGATCAATGTTTTCCCCTCCGCATTGTGTAGTAAGACCCCTACGACTCTTCCCTCTGTATCTCTAAATTTGAACTCTGATTTGATATCATCAGATATATAAGTGACCACCCCCCCTTTTTTCTGTTCATAAGACGAATAATACTCTTTCCCTAATTTTTTTTGTTTGAGGTGTGAGACGAATTTATGGGAAATATGAGTCTCTTGAAGAGCCACAATTTGAAAATTACCTTTATTTTTTGAAAAACACAGTTTCTTTTATTTGGGCTGTTCAGCCCGTTGACATTAAGCGCATATATTTTCCATTGTCTGTCTGCCATCTTGAAGGTTTTTAACTTCGGTGTCGCCCTTATCTTCCGAGTCTTCTCCTTCTTCTGAGATTGTTTCGTCGGGATCTGAGCCCTCAGCCTCTTTTGTGTTGGCAGCAGCTACATCCATTTTCTGATCTTCCTCTTCCGGGGAGTGGATACGACGTCTTTTCTTTTTTTTATGTTTTCTTGGTGACAGGTGGTCAGAGGACGGGGTGGTATTCTCTTTTTTTAGTCGTTTATAAAAGTCTTTAGCTTTTTCTTCCGTTGTTAACCAGTATTTTCTGTCTTTGTATGCCGTCATAATTCCCTCCGTCTTCTCCCACCTAAACCTGATATTAGGTCTCTTCAATTCTTCCGTTAGGAAGGAATACTTCTTTCGTTTATTCAGGCTAATCTGTGGAAGTTCCTTTAGGACTATAATTTTTCTCCCATTGTGTATTATAGGTTTTTTGTTGGTTATTTGGAGGATTTGGTCTCTTAAGGATTTTCTGACAAAATTAACTATAATGTCTCTTGGTGTTTTGTTTTCTTTTGCATAATTATTCTGGATTCGATAGGTTTTATCAATTTCTCTCCCCATCTCATCTTCTGTTTTATCCAGGGTGTTCGCTAAGATTTTTGTTATTGTCAGTTTGACATTTTCCTGGGATTCTTCTATTAAATTTCTGAATCTCAATTGTTTCTCCAACTCTTTTTGTTGAAGCCTTTCCAGGGTTTTTTTCCCATTTTCTCTGTCTTATTGTTAATCCCTTCTATATTTTTTGTCAGTTTAGCTTGTGTCTTCTCTATTTTTTATTTTTTTCCTTAAGCTCTGATGTGTCTTGACTGACCTTATTAAGGTCTGATTTCAGCTTACTAATATCATCTTTTAGTTCTTTTTTCATCTCGTCCAATTTGTCTTGTGTTTTCTTTTGTTCTTGGTTCTGTTGTTCCATCAGTTGTCTCATCTCCCTTTGAGTTTCTAGTTGCGTATCGTTAATTTTTTGGAATTCTCTCATTACGTCCCTCATGTTGAACTCCTCTGTTCCCGATCCCCTTCTGAATGCTAGTCTGATAACTTTTGTATCCTTATCTCCTTTTGCTTTAGCAGCTGACATCTTTCTCTTTTTTTCAAGGTTCCCTTCTATTTGTAATTTGTAGATTATATTTATGATTTAAGATTCTAATAAACCTCTGGGTCCTTTACCCTCCTAACACTAGGTGGGGGTATATTTGTTTCTTTGAGTCCCTCAAGCGGGCCTTCTAGGTTTCCAGGCTTCTCCTTCTCCTTCTTTCCTCTATAACCCGTCTGTCGTTGTACCTCTTGCCCTCTTTATAATTCCTTCTCTAGTCATAGGGTCATTTTCCTTCTGAAATTAACTAGGGTGGTCTTCCCTTTCTATTTGTTTGGGTTCCTTTGAGTGTTTAATTGCGTTTTTTTGCCCTTCACGTGGGAGCTTGAGTGGAGCTTCCGCCCTTCCCTTGTCTGGCTTCTGCCCTCACCTTGTACTTTCCTGTTTCCTGTTTTCCTTATGCTGTCTTCTAGGCTTCCCAAATGTTTAACATGCATTTTCATTTAGATCAACAACATCATGACCTAATTCAATCCAATGGTAGTTTAAGTTTTTAATGTAGAATCATAGAATCGTAGAGTTGGAAGAGCCCTCCAGTCCAACCTCCTGCCAAGAAGCAGTAAAATTTCATTCAAAACACCCCCGACAGATGGCCACCCAGCCTCTGTTTTAAAGCCTCCAAAGGAGGAGCCTCCTCCACACTCCAGGGCACGGAGATCCACTGCTAAACAGCTCTCAGGAAGTTCTTCTTAATGTTCAGGTGGAATCTCCTTTCCTGTAGTTTGAAGCCATTGTTCTGCTTCCTAGTCTCCAGGGCAGCAGAAAACAAGTCTGCTTCCTCCTCCCTATGACTTCCCCTCACATATTTATAAATGGCCCTCATCATGTCTCCTTCTCTTCTGAAGGCTAAACATGCCCAGCTCTTTAAGCCACTCTTCATAGGGCTTGTTCTCCAGACCCTTGATCATTTTAGTTGCCCTCCTGTATTACAATTATGTTGAAGAAACCACATTGGGTAACGGAAAGAGTGTTGAAAGAGGCACCTCTTCTGACCTAAAGTTTCACAACAAGAACAACAGACTGGGTTACCAAATTCTTATTTTAAGACAGCTTTGTCTCACATGAGCCAAATAGTCACAAACCTTTAATACATAAAAGTCCATACAACATATCCTGTAGCCGCTATAATATAATTAAATTAATATATTCAGTTAATTTTACACCAAGAAGTGGGGATTTGACCCTTAAGTCTCAATCCAGTTGCTAAGCCCAACCAGAGAGCCAACATATCATAGTGATTTGAGCGTTGGACCATGACTCTTGGAGACCAGGGTTTGAATCCCCAATCAGCCATGGAAATCCACTGGTTCTCTTTGGGTAAATCACACTCTTAGCCTCAGAGGAAGGCTAAGGCAAACCTGATCTGAAAAAGTCCTGCCAAGAAAAAAAATAGTGAAGGCTTGACTACCACTATTTGAATTAAAAAAGGGATCACATAGCTGGAAACAGTGCATTTATCACTGGCTGGGGGAGGGGATTGAACCAATAGGGAAACATACCAACTGAAGAATGGCCAACTGGAAATCAAGGAATATGTAAGTTAATGTTTCCTTTGTTTGTCAGGACTACTGTATAGCCTTTGAGGGAATTATACTGCACTTCCTAATTTGCACCCCCCCCCCCCCTCCCCCAAGGAATCCTTGTTTTCTAAGCTTCCCAACTCGTATCTGCTTTGGCTGGAACATCACGTTAAAGTTGGGATATCCATAAAAAATGTTTATAGGGTCATCATAAGTCAAAAAACAACTTAAGGACCCAACAACAGTCCCAACTAATGTAGACCCACTGAACTGCATAAAAGTTAACTTACCATTGAACAGTTAATTCAATAGTGGGGCTATAGGTCACGCACCCACCCCCAAATATCCCAAAATCCAAAATTGTACAGAGGATAGTGAAGGATTTCATCATATGGAGGTGGTAAACTGATACAAATGGTCTGTATTCATATCATGCAATACCTGTTGCTGGTCTGCTGCCTCCCTGTCATGACTTTTTCCCAATTTTTGGGGCATTTTTAATTTTACTATTTTTTGAAACTGTGAAGTGCCTACAAAAATAAAATTAAAAGAAAAACAAGGAGAAGCGGCAGCACAGTGGAGAGGTGGAATTATGCTGCCCAGTCACTGAGTCACCATCATATGATGTCAGTATCTGTGTGAAGCTGCCTATCACTATGGTGGTAAATAGCTGTTATCCCACATCCTAAGGACAGGACAGCAGCAAGGGGGCAATCATGCCCTGAGATAGTCAGAACTTTTGCTTTGTGATAGCTCAATATATACACTGTGTTAAATGCATAATATTATTTAAAATGTTGAATAAAATTACCTTCAGGCTAATATCATGTGTATGAGAAAAATAAATGAATTTCATGTTTAGACTCAAGTACGTTCCCCAAGATTTCATTATGTAGCTATATGCAATTACAATACAAATATGGCAATTTTTTAAAAATCCAAAACACTTAGAACATTTTGGAAAAAGGATAGATACTCAACCTGTACTACACCACACAAGCTTGAAATTCAAGGTTCATTTCAGTGCAGAAAGATCCACTGGAACTTTCCTCAGTCTTAAAGGACACCTTGAGGCCAAGGCTGAAGATGTGAGATACCACTGTCATGGTCTCGCTCCAGTTTTTCAATGCCGTTCATAGTGTTGTGCCAAAAGCCTATAAGTTTGCCCATTTCACATCACTCTGAAATAAGACCATGGACTTTTTTTTAAAGGATTGTGTTTATGTAATACTATTTCTCCATTATGCCATGTCAATGTTCTATAGGTTTCCCCTGTACAATTTCTGTTGTCACCCCGAGACACAGAATACACCAGGTGGCTGACAGAAGGAAGAAGAACTTCCAGTGAGACTCAGATATGTCCGAGTCCTGCTTTGCTGCTCTAATATTGCTTCTTATGGTGCCTCCAAATCGTACAAGATTCCGATATGCATTAAGTAGGCTTGTGCAATCCGGGTAAATCTCGACCCGTTTTGTGTCTTGACTTTCAGTGGGGGGCCCAGTCTGTTTTTTGGGTACCTCCTGAAATTGAGAGGACAGAAATCTGTTTTTGTTCTGGGGTGCAAAAATATCAATGTCTTTTGGCCCATTATTGGGGGGGGGGTCCCCTTCCTGTCATTTTAAGCATTTAAACTGTTTCTACTCTAGAGGAGAGGTGCTCAGCTACAGGCAGGTACACACTTCAAGGAGGCTTCTTACCTGTTTCTACTCTAGAGGAGAGGCACTCGGCTGCAAGCAGGCGTGCACTTTCTCTCCCAGGCCTGCATGCCACACACACTCTTTCCAAGGCAAGTTCTCAATTTCTTACTCTAGAGGAGAGGTGCTTAGCTGCAGGCAGGCATGCACACTTTCTCTCCTAGGCTGCACCATGCCAGCAGCCACGCACTCTTTCCAAGGCACTTTAAGGAGGCTTCCAGGTAAGGAAGAGCGATGACCTCCTGGAAGAGGAGAGTAGTTTTCATGGAATGAGGGTTTTCTTTTTGTTTGCTGGGGGATTAATAAAAAGATCGGCTCTCGCTTGCTTTGTGTCGAGTGGGTTTTTGTACCAGGAGGGCTCTTACCATTACGGGCTCCCGAAGTAACAAAAGAAACTTAGGAAAAGGAAGAAACGAATTCCATGCACAAGTCTAGCATAAAGGCATAGACTAAGAAATGCATAAATATCCCGAAGCAACTATCAATGGTCTGAAGTCAAGACATGCCCCCACTAGACCTTGGAGAGCCACATTGCTGACATTTCTCCAGCCCCATTTCTCTTTTCATGAGCACTTTAAAACTGCTTTCTTGTCCAGGGACCACAGAGGCAAATTAATATCTTTTTACCTTTTCTTGTGCCTGTTTTGTTTTAGCCTTAAAAGGGACTATTTAAAAATCAGGAAGTGAACTGAAGCCACTTCTACTAGACTTCCCAGTTTTAAAACTACTTCAGTTTTAAACTAATTCCCAGAGCCTTAAATAGCCCAGAAGGAGGGACGTGATCACATTCTCCCCAGCATTGCCAGATAGACAGCACGGGGGTATTTTGATCAGAATTTCTTTTAACTTAAAAAAATGGGTTGGAGAGGGTCTTCAGAATCTGACTTGGGAGGTTACACACAATCTGTGGACCACACTTTCCTCACTTGTCCAACGTCTTTGTATCTGTGGGTCTGGGGAAAGAGAGGATTTAACACACTATCCGTTACATTGCCCATTGTATAACGACCCTCGAAACAATCCCCTGGGAACACTTTTGGAAGAAAGGGCAGCATGGCAACAGTCAGCAGTTATCTGTGACTTGTTAGCAGATTATTCCAAAAAGATTACATTAAAAGTTGCCACATTTGCAGTTGCAACTCAAAAAATTCGAGACAAAATAGTAAACTCCACTGCAGAAGCGAAAAAGGGAAAAGGAGATATATTGGGATGATGCGAATCAGACATTGTAATTGTTGTCATGTCACTACTGCTGTATTTTTAAAGGCCAGTATATGGAACATGTTTTAATGTTTATATTGGAAAGTGCTTGTAGTACTTTTGGAAGTTGTATATTTTATGTCATGGCCTATGGCTAGTACAATAAACAATTCATTCAATTCAACTTTCCTCACCCTTGCTCTTTATTTTTTTTTCTTTATGTAAATATACTTACAGCTCACATTGGGTTAAATGGATTTCTTGTTCAGTTAAAATGACTTTAAACCTCGCCCTTAACTTGCACACATTGCAGAGCCTTGATTTTAGACTCCGCATTGCTTGTTAGGGCAATACAATTTGGTGTGAAATTAATGCAGGGTCTATTGACACTGCACAATTATAACATTATGATTCTACTGTAACTACGAGATGGCAACATTCTACAGAGTTCGCAGAGGCATTGAAGGAGGAACTCTAAATCCCAGTTTCCCATACTGTGGACCCATGGCAGATAAATTGGATTCATAATGCAATAATTCTGCAGTTTGAAAGGGCTCCGCATCACTGGAGAATACCAAAGAAAGGAATCTAACCAAGTGAAACGCCATTTGAATAGTCTGCCCCAGAATTCAGGAAGGAAAAGTAACTTTGGAAGGCATAGCATTTTAGACATTTTTAAAGGATTTTAGGACAGGCAAAAACAAATGTTCTGAATAACAGCATTCAATTAACGAGGATTCCCATTAAGACATTTCGATATTTTATTGCACCAGTTTTATATCATAGTAATATATTCCACCATTTAATATTGGTGATTAATAATAAACAGCCCAAGGGAATATTATAAATCTAGCAGCAGATACAAATGAAAGTCATTAAGCATTGACTATTCATGGTTATTCAGAAACTGATTTCAGTAGGGGTCATTCACAAAGTAAATGTATACAGGATTACCGTATTCTTACAGTCTAAAAGGCACAAATAGAGAGCGAAAGGGAGAAATGTGTCAAGTGGAAGGTGCGTCAAATCAAACCCTTGCCAGACCACCTTCCCCCTGGAAATCTAATGTATGTCCTTATTGCGAATGACCATGAGGATCCAGAGTAAGTTTCTACAGTCACTTATGGATTCACTACCAAGAGTCTACGCTTGGAAGACAATCATCCTCGGCTATGAGGGATTGCCTATGATGATAGTTGCACAGTCTAAAAGACACTTGAATTTTTTAAGAACTGAATTCAGACTACTTAGGATTAAGATGCAAAGCTGGAATGCTATAGCAATATACAAGATTGAAAATACCCTATAAATTAGGCTCTAGCATTTCTAATCAGTTGGAGACAAAGCCTCACTTTAACAATGCACTTCTTAAAAGGCTTCAAATATTTTATCAAAAGCTACTTCAAGACATTTTTAAATGAGCATGTCCCTGAAACATTTGAAATCGTTCCTTGTAGGTGGTACTATCATTTGAATACTTTATAAACTATCAAGCAGATTGTCTCTTCTTGAGGTATACCTCTTGGTCAGTGATTCCAAACTTTTTTTTTACTTGTGCTGAAGAGACCCATCTCATCCATGGGGAGGTCCTCAATAAGGGAGCGTTGCTCAAAAGTAAGGGTTGAGGATCTTAACCAGGCATGACGCCTGAGAGAAATAGCTCCAGCCAAAAGTTTGCCCGCGGTATCCGCGGTATTTTTTGCAATATCTTTTGGGAAGTTTGCAAGGGTCAGAGCCTCTTGCCTGAAGGCTTGTGCCATGATTTGTTCCTGAGAGGGAAGAAGGTCCAAATAGGGCCCTATTTTGTTCCAGAGGTATGATTGATATACACTCATATAGACACCATAATGTGCTATTCTTCCAGAAAGGCATGCAGAAGAGTAAAACTTCTTAGCCATATTATCCAATTTTTTCCCTTCTTTATCAGAAGGTGCAGCCTGATTTCTATGAATGGATTTAGGCTGAGCATCAGTAACAATATAATTCACTTTAGGCATCCTAGAGCGCCAAGGAGTAGCAAAAAGGTCTATTCTGTAAAGGTTATCTGCCCTTTTAGGTGTGGCTGGTACCAGGTTTGGGGCAATGCCAGTGGTTTTCATTAACTTGAGTAGGTATGGAATAGTTGGGAGCAAGGTGGATTGCTGAGACTGCTGTTGTTCAGCAGAGGTAAAATAAGGATCTTGAACTACATCAGTTGGCTGTGGAGTAACCACATTGAGGGTGGGTTGCCTTTGCTCTGAGACCGAGAGCAGCATGAGTCTTGCCCAAGTTCATTCAGTGAGTTTCCATGGCTAAGTGGGGATTTGAACCCTGGTCTCCAGAGCTGTAGTCCAATACTCAAGCAACCACCCCAGAATGGCTCTTTTAAAGCAAATTAGTGTTTTCCAAATATTCCAGTAAACAGAGATTTTTTTTTAAATTGCTTTGCCTTCTTACCTCTTGGGTTGATTGTTTCCAGTTCTGCCTCTCCTTTGATTGTAGCAAGAAAAGGAACCTAGACAAGTACATGAATAAGATTTTAAAGCAGATACAGAAATGCATGTGTTTTCGGTATGATTCATTTCTCCTTTTATGCCTATACTTAGTATGCTGGTCTGGAGGAGGATAAGTCAAATGATTATTTTGTAAAACTGGGTTGACTCAATGACATTTGATTCTGGAAAGTACAATGGATGTGGTACGAAAATGTGTTGCACAAGGTTGTTATAAGAACATTCTTTCCCATGGAATTTCTTACACTAAAGCAAGGATGAGAATCACATTCCCTCTTGATGCTGTTGGCCTGCAATCGCTAGCTGCTCTGGTGAGCATATTCAAATACTAAGGAATGCTGGGAGTTGTAGTCGGACAACATCAGGAGGGGCTCACAAGTTCTATCCCTGCTTTATGAGACACAATTCAATGTACAGTGTTCCCTCGCTACTTTGCAGTTCACTTATTGTGGATTTGCTGTTTCACGGATTTCAAAAAAATATTTATATATATATAAAAAGAGACGGTCCGTTTTTGACGCTCATAGACAAAGAAACTATACGTCTCAGAAACACGATACTCGACAACAGCCTGTCTCCTACACATACACACACCAAACCCACTAACAAGCATTCCAACACCCACACAACATCCCCAAACCCAAAACACTGCCTTACCTTGCACACCAAAGACCCCACACACACTCAGCCGGCGCCATCTTCCCTCCAATCATCCATACTTCCCTCCTGCAATGCAAAACTACACTTCCCAGGACCCATTTCGCCAAAACACGGCCACAGCGCATGCGCCCTCTGTTGAGAGAGGGGGGAGTGAGAGAGTGAGTGAGAGGGAGAGAGAAAGAGGGGGAGAGAGAGAGGGGGAGAGAGAGTGAGAGAGTGAGAGAGAGAGAGTGAGAGAGAGAGAGGGAGTGAGAGAGAGAGTGAGAGAGAGAGAGGGAGAGAGAGAGTGAGAGGGAGAGAGAAAAAGGGGGGAGAGGGGGGTGACAGAGCGAGAGAGAGGGGGGATGAGAGAGAGGGGACAGGGAGTGAGAGAGTGAGGGTGAGTGATAGAGAGAGAGTGAGAAAGAGAGAGGGGGAGTGAGTGAGAGAGGGGGAGTGATAGAGAGAGAGGGAGAGAGAAAGAGGGGGAGTGAGAGAAAGAGGGGGGAGTGAGAGGGGGAGGGGGGAGTGAGAGAGAGGGGGCAGGGAGTGAGAGAGGGAGGGAGTGATAGATAGGGATAGAGAGAGAGAGTGTGGTAGATAGAGAGAGATTGGGTGATACACACAGAGTGAGTACAGAGAGATAGAGAGACACAGAGAGAGCGAGTGATAGAGAGAGAGTGTGATGGAGAATAATATACAGAGAGAGACAGTGATAGATAGGGATAGATTGATAGAGAGAGAGACAGACACAGGAAGTTATATATATATAGAGAGAGATAGATAGGGATAGGGAGAGAGAGAGAGATAGACTGAGAGAGACAGAGAGAGAGAGGGATGGCACAGCAATGCGTGCCGGGTTCAGCTAGTTTAATATATATATTTTTCCGCTGTTTTGTGGGGTTTTGCCACCGCCACTCTCCAAGGCACTTTCCCTCCTCAGTCCTCCCTCCTTCCAGCCTTGAAGGGCCTCTCCTTCCTTTCCTTCACTTAATTTTGAGTTTATAAAGACTTAAAATAGTGTATAACTACTGAAATAATGTATAAATATTAAAATATAGCGTCCCTACATCGCGGCTTTTCACTTATTGTGGGAGGTCCTGGAACCTAACCCCAGCAATAAGTGAGGGAACATATATACCCTCTTCAGTGGTAGCCCATACCCTCCAACATTTCACAGATGAAAATTGGGATGCATGTGGACAAATGGCACCAAAGTACAGCTAAGATGGCAAAAATATTCATGGGAAATCACATACAAGCTTGGACAGGTTGCAGGAGTTTGCTTATGCCTGAGTGGACTGGAAAGGGCAAAATTCCACCCCCTGATCTTCCCTTCCACTTGCAAGCTACTCTTGCACATTAAACTCAGTTTGCAGTGACTCATGGAAGTTGAGGTCATAAGGGGAAAGTGGGGGAAGGAGAGAGAAACTTGGACATTTTTAAAGAAGCTTAAAAAGTGGGATGAAAGGGGATTAATTTGGTCCAAATTAATCCCCTTTCATCCCACTTTTTAAGCTTCTTTAAAAATGTCCAAGTTTCTCTCCTTCCCCACTTTCCCCTTATGACCTCAACTTCCATGAGTGTTCAAGGATCTCACAATTAAGATTAAAATAGAAATAAATGCAATTACAAATGAAAATTCAGGTAGGTAAAATTATTAAAAAATAATTAAAATTCTACTCCACAGAATAAAAACACATTTTAGAAGACAAACCTAAAAACTACAACTAGAACACCACATTATGACAAAGACTTGCAGTCAGTTTGGAAAAGCTTGTCAGAAGAAAACATTTGTGTGTCCTGGCAAAAAGAGAACAAGGAGGTAACCAGCTTGACCTTCCTAGGAAGGGAGTTTCAGAGCCTAGGGGCAGCTACTGAGAAGATCCTCCCCCGTGTGCCTATGGAAGCGGTGGGACCAAGGGAATGATCTCTCCTCCAAGATCTCGGGATCCAGGTGGCTCATATGGTCTGGACTTCAGCCTTATGTTTCATTTCCCCAGGCCAAGAGGTCTTTTTTACAATCAATTCTTCTAGGTAAGAATGGGGAAGCTCTTAACTATTCTCTTTTTCATTTACAACAAAGACAACAGATGTTATGATCCACCAGCTGGGACAATTCACAACTGTGTTCGATAGATCACCATCATGTTCCCATCTAGCAAAGTTTGCAAGCAAAAGTGCTTGTAGGACAGGAATGATGACATTTCTCTTGTGCAGCCTGCACTAAACAATTAACTAAAATTGCTGTTACTGTTATCCAATGGTACGATTTAAACATGTAGTATGAAACACGAGTCCACGCAGTCCCCAAGCTACAAACATCTGACTTACAAACTACTCGTAGTTAAGAACAGGAGTGAGACAACAGGAAGTGAGAGAAATCTACCTCTTGGAAGAAAAATTCACTTGTCAAAGAGTTATTATCACCGAGAAAAGTTGTCTCTACTGAAGCTTCCTCACCAATCCTCGTTTCCACAACAAGCCTTCCCCCCCCCCCCCCAAATCCAACGACCACAGGAACAGAAAGTGAAGTGAAATCTTCTGAACAGGGGCACAGACAGCAAAACAAACACCTTTCCTATACTATCCAAAGCTGATTATCTATCTATCTATCTATCTATCTATCTGTCAGCTTTGGATAGTATAGAGGAGGGTTAATACCCATGTGGTGCTTGTTTTGCTGCCTGTGCCTCTGTTCAGAAGATTTCACCTCACTTTCTGTCCCTAGGGCAGAAGTCAGCAGCTTTGGTCAACTTGTATCCAAAAACATACTGACAGCATTTGCCAAAAGCCACACCAGTCCGAGAAATTACCAAAAAAATCAAAACCAAAAGTTGCCAGCCATCCAGACTCCTGGTCAAAGTGGACTGGTCTGATCTAGTTAGTGCTTTCCATCTTAATTAAGGTTGTGTATTTAGAATTGCTTCACACCGAGTTTCAAAGATTAAGAGAATCTATACAGGTAGCCTCCAAGCAGGGCCATAGCCAGGATTTTGATTCGGGGTGAGTTTGGTTCGGGGGGCTGAGACTGGGTGGAAGAGGGTCTACCCTAGCAAACCTTTTGTATTGTTATCCCAATAACCCCAGTAATGTGGGATATAATGAGCATGATGATCAGATCATGATATGAATAAACATAACAGCTTAAATAATGTACCAGTAAGGCCTTCTCGCGGACCACCCTGAAATTTTTCGGGGCTGAAGCCCCCCTAGCCCCCCCCCCTGGCCACATGCCTGGCCCTAGTCCATAATTCTTTGCAAGATTCCAGGCTTCTTTAAAATTATAATTTTACAGTATTTTGTAATTTTTTAAATATTTGTCAATTGAGCCTATAAATCTATGACATGCAGAGGAGTTTGGAACACATCCTCCATAACTATCAGCCCCAAAACAGACTACTTCCATATTGGCAAACATTTTCCATATTGGAAAACATTTTCAGTGTTCTGTAAGTTTTTTTAAGATGAGCTGGTAGTTCTTGCAGATTCATGAGACCTGAGGCGGAACGGGTTTCAGCCACTGCTGAGCAGCCAGAGTTGTTTTTCTCATGTTCCTTCAGGTTAAGAAAACTAGCAGGAACTCTCTATGTGCCAGAATAGTCTGAGTCCTTTCCCAACCCATATTTAACTAATTAACTTTAATTATTATTTGAAGTATCTCTTGTTTTCTCAGCAGAAACACCAAGCATGTATCACTGCCCTGTTCATAGAGTAACGTTTACTATAAACAATCATGTTCCGATTTGATGAAGTCTGAATTCCTGCAAACGTATTAAAACAGCAAAAGAGGTCTTCCTGTGGTGTTCACTTCCATGCTTCTGTAAATGACACTCTCTCACACTCTTCTTGCTGAATAAACCATAGATATATTATGTACACCAAATCATCGTGATTTCTAGAATGAGGGAGAGGGCAGCTTCTCAAACAGAGGCCTCTTACCTGTGTGTGCTCTTTCTGCTGCGTGCTACTCAAACATTGCGAAGAACGTTTGCCAAAGCCAAACCGTAGAGATGCTGAATGATGCCTGGCAACGGCCGAACTGCACCACAGACTTGGGTCAGTGCTAAATCCCTTTCAAAGGGAGCAGGTAGCCAGTCTAAAGCACATGTGGAAGTAGATAATCTGTTCAAATTCTCCTCCCACAGATGTTCCGCCTTGGATGTCCTCCCTAGCTATGTTTTCCTCTCTTTCAGTGTATGTCCTCGACTGAAAAGACCTTAAACACATCAAGCTGAGCTTTTAGGAATGTGAGCTTTCCCAAACAAGTAGGTCAGCCAACTGGTTTAACTTGTTATTGCTGCACTGGCGGTGATCAGAGAGACCTGTTGCCCATGTCTGCTGAGTACTCCATCCCTGAAGGCTCTTCATACACATCTTGGAGGATGCTTTTGCAGTGGGATTGCTGTTACTCTATGCACTCAATCTGCTTCAACCTATGGTGAACCTATCACAGAGTTTTCTTGGCAAGATATGTATGGGGAGTCTTAAATTCTATTTCCCACTTATCCTTTCTGAAGCGCAAACAGTTAACCAATTGTAGCTGCAGTGTAGTTTTAAAAAGTGGTTCTCTGCCTGCCATTTCCTAAACTACATTGCCACATGTGCTATCTCACAATTTTCATCTGTGAAATGTTGGAGGGTATGGGCTACCACTGAAGAGGGTATATATGTTCCCTCACTTATTGCTGGGGTTAGGTTCCAGGACCTCCCGCAATAAGTGAAAAGCCGCGATGTAGGGACGCTATATTTTAATATTTATACATTATTTCAGTAGTTATACACTATTTTAAGTCTTTATAAACTCAAAATAAAGTGAAGGAAAGGAAGGAGAGGCCCTTCAAGGCTGGAAGGAGGGAGGACTGAGGAGGGAAAGTGCCTTGGAGAGTGGCGGCGGCAAAACCCCACAAAACAGCGGAAAAATATATATATTAAACTAGCTGATCCCGGCACGCGTTGCTGTGCTATCCCTCTCTCTCTCTGTGTCTCTCTCTCTCAGTCTCTCTCTCTCTCTCTCTCTCTCTCTCTCTCTCTCTCTCTCTCTCTCTCACACACACACACACACACACACACAATCTGATGACCCTGGGGAGAGAATTCCACAGGTGGGGGGGGCACTGCTGAGAAGGCCCTGCCCCTCATCCCCACCAATTGCGTTTGCAATGGCGGTGGGATCGAGAGCAGGGCCTCTCCAGATTATCTTAAGACTTCATGATGGTTCATACCAGGAGATACGTTCAGACAGGTAGTCTGAGCCAGAACCGTTTAGGCTTTATATATAGCACATGAGGGACACTCTCAGTCAGTTCCATCACTTGGAGAGGCTCCTTCTTTTCTTCTAACAAACTGTATCCTAACAAAATGTAATGTGTTACATTTTAACTATGTTAACTGGGCTTAGTCTCCATGTAAGCTGCCCTGAGTCCCTCCGGGGAGATAGAGGTGGGGTACAAAAATAAATATATTAGTATTTTACTGACACAAAAACTCAGTATGTCACAGCAACCAAGATCTATATGCTGGATTTCGTATCACAAAATCACAAGTGGAACACTTCCCAAGCATCTAGGACTGTATTATGTATTTTCGAATGATTTGCACATACTGTAAATCAGTACAGGTGGTCCCAGTAGTGATCGACACACTGGGTGCCGTACCAAAAGATCTCAGCCGGCATTTGGAAACAATAAACTTTGACAAAATCACGATCTGTCAACTGCAAAAGGCCACCTTTACTTGGATCTGTGCGCATTATTATTGTTGTTATTATTATTTTATCCTGAATGCTGCCTGTCAATAAATATCAATAGGTAAAGCTTTCCCTCATACTACAATGATTGAATTTGGGCCTGTAAAACAGTCTGAACCCAACATTAAGCTTGCTATAAGTCCCAATGAATTCAATATGCTAACCCTGTACAAAACATTGCATGGAGGAAGAAGAGAGGCAAGCTTGACCAGTTTGCCATTGCCCCCATAAACTACCTCACTTTTTGCATCATTTTGTAATCAAAAAGTATTAATAAATAAGACATAGCGCGGTAACCATGCAATAATTTAAAAATACACACAACAGGTTTTTGCTGGCCAGAAAATCTGTTTATACATAGATCTGTCTCTAGCATCTATTTGCATCTAATCCAGTTAAGCTGACATTCTTCTCCATTTTAATATTCTGTACTAACTAAATTAGATCATTCAGCTGCTTTCTCCCTCCTTTCTCTACTTACCATCCAGTCGAATTAACTTTTTTTTCTGTGAACTCATAAACTGGCTTACTTGCTACCACACCTTAAACTGCTCTGAGTCCCCCACTTGGGGTGAGATACGACGGGATAGGAATACAGTAAATACATACATAAATAAACAAACATTTCCTGACATTTTGTCTGGTTTCAGGCTTTTATATCCTGTCCTATCTCAACCTCTGCAAAAGAACTCAGGACGGCTAACGAAACGTCCCTCCCTCATAGATCAAGCCCTGGTTTCCAGAGTTTGTCCAATGCGCAAACCACTAGATAGCTTGTCTTCTGCTAATACATCTCACCTTTTAAATTCCCTCAAATCAGCAGCCATTCCTTTGTCTCAAAGCAGTGTGAAATAGTACTACTTTTATCTGCCCTGAATTGCCCACTATTCAATTTCACTTGCCTTTCTTCTCCAAGCTAATAAGCTCCAGTAAGTGTAACCTTTCCTCATAGTGTTGCTCCAGTCCCTCACGGATGTTGCCTTCTCTTGGGAAGCATCTCTGCTCTATCTAATGGGTACTTCTCTCTCAATGGAGAAAACCTGCTTCATTCCCTGCTCCAGGTGAAAATACTTAGTTGAAAGGTCAACCAAACTATGAACATTACCATTCCTTTCAAATGGGAAGGAAAAGGACCTTTGAACAGAGAAGTCTACTTTGTTTCACAACCAAAGAAGAAATGGGAGGGTGGGGATTTCCTCTTCATTAGCCAGAAAATGAGCCACACCTTAACTCCAGATTACCTGATAGTAAAGAGAACCCGGTTATGTCCAACGGAACATGGTTACCCACCATTAGTGGCTGGGAGGGGGTCTACAGTGGTGCTACTCAAAGAGATGGTCTACTCTAGAGACCGGATGTTATTGGCTGGTGGACTATGGAAAGCTTCCAGGAAGAAAGAAGGGGTTGTATTCAGTGAGCAGAAATATACTTCTGGCTATTGACCTACTGGAAGAAGAATCTGTTCATTCCACACATCAGTAACTTCAAGAAGCATCAGTCTACATAATTGTATAAGCGGTTAAAACTGTACCTTAGAAGTGCTTCAATTTCAGCTTAATGCAAAGCTTTCTTTCCAGGCTGGTGTAAAGAAGCATGAAACCACAATATAACCCCAAGTTTTGCTGGTTGTTGTTGCTTCTATGTCAATAGTTCTCAACCTGTGGGTCCCCAGATGTTTTAGCATTCAACTCCCAGAAATCCCAACAGCTGGTAAACTGGCTGGGATTTCTGGGAGTTATAAGCCAAAACACCATTATTCAATTAATAAATATTCTTATCACATAAATATACATCATGCCTGGAGTCCTGACCTGGAAGTGGACACTAAACACATAGGGAGGACTTCTTTCTCAGGAAAAACACATAGGGTTACACTATTTGTATTAAGTCGTTTGACTTGCAAAGTATTCAATGCCAAAGGTTGACCGCAAGTAATAAGTAACGCTGGCAGCTAAATATAGAAAAAATTATTGTTTGCAGTATCAGGAATATGTTTTATAGACTACCTCACCTCTTCACTACAACTCATTAGTCATATACTTGTGTTCGATCAAAATACATCTTGTATAGTATTGGATTCTGGAATAGATGGAGATTTCTTAATTCAGACCAATGGTATGAAAAAACTGAAGAATTATAGCAAATAAGAGTTGTCCCATAATTTTCTAGGGAACTATACTAAATCCCCTAAAAGTATCTCATCTCATTTTATCTTGAAAGCTGAGCAGGGTCAGCCCTGGTTATCACTTGGATGGAAGACCGTTAACTAATACTGTAGTCTCTATTTCAGAGGCAGGAACTGGCAAAACTACCTCTGAAATTAATAGGGTCACACACATACTTTCATGCCATCACAGACTTTACTTCAGTCAAACATTTTACACCTGCAAATTCTAACTGGAGTCTCTACAAAAAGGCACATGAAAACTACATACAGATGTTGCCCCTTTATACTTGCAAACTACATACCTTAATGCAGTTGCTAGATGAGTAAACCTTATTTAACACAATGAAACTTATTGCTGGGTAAGCAATACAATAGGATTCCTCTGTACAGGCCAGTAGCCAGGATTTGGATTGGGGGGGGGGGGGCTGAGGATCTAGCCAAGCAAACCTTTTGTATCATTATCCCAATACCCCCAATGCATATGGGATATATTGAGCATGGTGATCAGATCATGATATGAATAAACATGACTGTCTAAATAATGTACCAGTAAGGCCTTCTTGCGGACCACCCTGAGAATTTCAAGCTTCTCAAGCCCCCCCCCCTCCCCGCTACATGCCTGCCTCTGTATAAGGCAGTCAACCAACCAGATCGATCAGAAATAAAAAAGAAGCACAAGTGGCCAAAGTGATGTTTTTGTATTGAGAAGGGGTTGTTTTAAAAATATTTTAATTTAAAAGCAAAATACGATGCTTTAAAGGAGTCCTCAGTGGAACAGCAGGTTAAGCTGCTGAGCTGCTGAAATTGTTGACCAAAAGGTTGGCGGTTCAAATATGGAGAGCAGGGTGAGCTCCTGCTGTTAACCCCAGCTTCTACCAACCTAGCAGTTTGAAAACATGCAAATGTGAGTAAATCAATAGGTACTGCTTCTGCGGAATGGTAACGGCACTCCATGCAGTCATGCTGGCTACATGACCTTGGAGGTGTCTACGGACTCTGGGCATTGGTGCTCATCTCCATTTTTAACCTGAAGAGCCGGCGTTGTCCATAGACACCTCCAAGGTCATGTGGCCAGCATTACAGCAAGGAGCGCCTCCCTTCCTCCCTCCCTCCCTCCCTCTCTCTCCCTCTCCCTCTACACACACACACACAGGCATAATACCCAATGTTAGTAATGCAAAGCAATTCTTTCCTATATCTACATATTGAGCACCTACCTTGGAAGAGAAAGCTGTAGGGTTTCAGCAATGCTTGATCCAGCAGGTGCTGCAGGCTTGATATTCCAAGCTAAACTTTGTCCTCAGCTGCTGCCTTTCCCTCTGGGAGTCTGTTCTGTTGGTAGTGATATCTCCCTGTGGACCGTATAATTTCATTCCACACAGGGAGGAAATGTAAATCAATTTCTTATTGCATTATCTGTTGATTATAGTAAAGCAGACAGTAACCCTGTCATTGCTGACAGGAAGCGTACGCTTGGCCATGCCAACTGCCTCTTGTTAAGGCCTCCATGCGCTCCTTTTCTGCTTGAACTGGGTGCTCTGCCCCCCTCTAATGAGTCAATACAAATCACTCGATTTCTTTTTGGTCATTTTTTTAAGTCCTAATAAGCCGAAGGGTTGGGAACGCCTGCTCAGTGCGCTCAGCAAGACCGATTACACATTTCGAGGCAAAACAGCCCTGGCTTGCTGCTTCCTGTTTGGGCAAATGCTTGAGAAGGATTGAAGAAATCGATAAAACTGCAAATCACTCTTCAGTCTTAAGAAAAAGGATAATGCTTTGCTTGCATGCTAACAAGCTAAACGAAGCATCAAAAAATAGAAACAAATTCCTTGTTGCTGCTAACATCTTTTTTTGTTAGTGTGTGCTGCAAATGCCCAAGAACGGTGCTTAGATTCCCTGAAACCCATTCACACTTCAAAATGACATTGATAGGATTGCACTTTCACTGTCATTTTGAACTCATTCTTATGGAATCCTGGGATTTGCAGTTTACTGAGGGGCAATTAGAATTACCAAGTAGAGAGCTCTTCTAGTAGATTCCAAACTACAGATCCCAGATACACAGCCATGGTGTATCTCTCTCTCTCTTTTTCCTGGCAATATCATAATGTCCCTAAATTTCCAAGAGAGAAGGCATTGTGTGACCCTCAGATGTCATTGGATTGCTGCTGGGAGTTGTACTTCAACAACATCAGGAAGAAATGGTAATGTGTTAACTCTTGAGTTGGTCACACATTGATTGTTACACATCAGCAATGCTATACTCTCTCAGTAGGGCCACCCATTTTATTTCCTGAGGAAAACTAAGGAATTACTATATTCAGGGAACTCCCTGTGAATGTTTACACAAAAAAGAATTTCAAGAATGCCTTGTATTTGGCTGACTGATAGTAACCAGGTTCAGGTGCATTGCTTTACTGGAATATTTCAAAATATTCACAGTAGACAAAAGATGAAAAGAAGGAACCTAACTGTAAGAATGACCAGTCGGGACTGGAACTAATCAAGTGAGACAAGAGAGGAGACATGACAGCCATGTATTAGGCATGGTTTCGAATCCAAAAATGATGATTCTAAAATCAAAGTGGGGGGGGGGGGGATTTTTTTATTAGTAAAAGAAAGACTTACAAAAAATTTTCCAAAATTTTCTAAAATGTAACTTAAGTACTAACGAAATTCATTAGTAATTCGTATGCCAGAGCATGCGCATTCCAGATGGTTTTGGCCTACAACTCCCAGAAACCCTAACAGCTGGTAAATTGGCTGGGATTTCTGGGAGTTGTAGGCCAAAACTTGAATAAACCACACTGAATTCTAGATGGGACTCTCCAAATAGGAAGGAGGGAGGGCTGAAGTTGGCCCCTGCGATGGGGCAAGGCAGAGCAACGGGGAAGAGAAGGGAGGGGGAAGAGAAGCATCTGAAAGAGCGCAGGGAGAGAGAGGAGGAGAAGCGCGTGCGTGTGTGTGTGTGAAGCTGGCCCCTGCGATGGGGCATGGCAGCAGCGCAACGGGGAAGAGAGGGGGGGGGGGAAGCGTGGAGGACTACACTTTCCAGAATGCATTGCCTACCTAGCAGCAGCGTCACTTCCAGTTCCCCATAGAAATGCGGGAAAAAGAAGAAGCTGAATGAAGGCGGGAAGGAAATGAGGGGAGAAGACAGGGAGAAGTGAGTACGTAGTACAATAATTAATTAATTAATAATTAAGAATTTATTACGATCATAACGCAAATTGTTGGCCTCAAGGACCGTAAAAGGAAGTCTACTTCCGGGTTTGCGGCAGCGATCCGTAAAAGCTCAAAAGTCCCATTACATACGAATCTCTTACGAATCCTTTTAATTTCCGTTTCATTTTTCTCATGCCTACCATGTATAAATATGTGAGGGGATGTCATAAGGAGGAGGGAGCAAGATTGCTTTCTGCGGCCCTGGAGACTAGGACACGGAACAATGGTTTCAAACTACAAGAAAGGAGCTTCCACCTGAACATAAGGAAGAACTTTCTGACTGTGAGAGCTGTTCAGCAGTGGAACTCTCTGCCCTGGAGTGTGGTGGAGGTTCCGTCTATGGAGGCTTTTAAACAGAGGCTGGATGGCCATCTGTTGGGGTGCTTTGAATGTGATTTTCCTGCTTCTTGGCAGGGGGTTGGACTGGATGGCCCACGAGGTCTCTTCCAACTCTATGATTCTATGTGTTCAGTATATTAAGCCACACTTACCAAGAACAACCTTGATAGTCATTTTAATGTATTTTAATTGCCTTTTCTAGGATTTATGTCTTAATGGTTACTTTATATTACTAGTATAATTAGGTTTATTTGATTATTCATACTTGGTCCTCATTTTGGTGTTAATATCTCTTTTGTCATAAGTTTATGATTATTATTTTTGTATAATTCTGTTTATTTTTTAAATCTTTGTATTTGAGTTGAACATTAAATGTTTGCCTTTCTTGTGTGTAAACCACCCTGAGTCCCCTCGGGAAGAGAGGGTGGTCTAAAAATAAAGTTTTTATTGTTATTATTATTGTTATTATTCTCTGCATATCCCTCTTTCAAATGCTCTGAATAGGATTTAGTGCTGGAAGTATGCAATTCTCTGCTACTGTGAACCCCCTATGATAAAATTCAGTTTTTGACCCTGGTCTTCAATGGTTTGTTTGCTTTTTGTCAGTCTTTTCTTTTGACAATCACAATGAAGCAGCAAATTAGGGAGTTATGGAACTCCGAGTGGCAAATTTACTCTTACCAAGGCTACCTGGACGTGCGGGTACAAGGATGAGGAAAACTCACGACAACTGTGCTGTAGATGAAATCAAAATGGTTTATTGATGACACCAGCTGGTGGGGTTTGCCAGCAGAACACGGTTGCTATCAGGGGCAAAGGCCCCGGTCATTCTCAGTACAAAACATTTATACCCCCCCAATGGCGGCATCTCGGAAAAGCCCGCCCTCCTTCATGGATTTTACACAATCATAATGAGCTGGTGTCTCATGGCATTTCATTAATCCAATAAAACATTGCATTTCCATTAGCATCACATCTAAAAGTCCCACCTATGTATGAGAACAATGGGCTTTACTAAGTTAGTTCTTTCTCACAGTACATATCAGCAGCCTGGGACGTTCATGTACCCGGTTTGCAACATTTCACATTCTGCCTTTCCCTGCCAGCAAAGGATGGGGCTGAATCCCTCCATACATGCGCAGTTCTTTTCCCTTTTTGGCACAAACGTCTCCCATTAGCACATCCTGTACTGTTAGACCAATCTAAGCCCCACGTTATCTCACGTTAGGCACGGGTGCACATCAGCAAGTCACAGCATAGATTAGAAGCGCCAATCACAGTGTTACTTTCACGGAACAAGTGCTTGTCTGATTCTTGGCACAGAAACCCACTTTCCAAAGCTCTACACGTGTGCAGCATCACTCTCTGACTGTACTCCTGCACAGAAAAGTACCAAAAACCGCTTTAACAATAATTACACTAACAAAGAATTAACCCCAGATTGTGTTTCATTCACAGACTTGTACTACAGTCACCAACTCCATCCTAAAACAATGGACCCTGGAATGCATAGGACATGAAGCAAATAGAGCTTTCTAAATAGTTTGCTAACTGAAAAATGTCTTTTGCAGTATACCCGTTAGCCACAGACTAACCTAGATTGTGTAACTGAATGTGTGGTACTGGTAGCAGCAGTTGCTAAAGCATTTTGAATCAGTTGAAGACTGCAGGGTAAGGCATCCCATCTCAAATAAGAACTTTTTCAGTAATGTTCAAAGTAGTATTATAACACTATTCCTTGGTCTAGTGCAGGGGTAGGGAGCCGATGGCTCAGGAGCCAGATGTGGCTCTTTTCATGATTGCATCTGGCTCTCCAGAGCGGCCTGGGCCTCGGTTTCCCAGCATGCAGCGGGGAGGAGTGATGCAAATGTGCCGCGACTGCCGCTTCCACACCGCCATCGCTGCCTTTTCCTCATTCCTCGCTGTTCTCGGGGCCTCACGCCCCCTCCCCCCTTCCTTCCTTCCTCTTCTTTTCTTTTTCCCTCTTTTTCTTTCATTCTTTTTCCTCCCTCTCTCCCTACCTTCTTTCCTCCCACCCTCTTCCATTCTTTCCTTCTCTCCTTCCTTTTCCCTCTCTCTCTCCTTCCTTCTTTCATTCATTATTCTCCCTCTTCCTTCCTTCCTCTTCCTTCTTTTCTCTCCCCCTTCTCCTTCTCTCCTTCCTTTTCCCTCCCTCTCTCCCCTTCCTTCTTTCCTCCATTCTCCCTCTTCCTTCCTTCCTCTTCCTTGCTTTCTTTCTCCCCCTTCACCCTTTCCTTCTCCTTCTCTCCTTCCTTTTCCCTCCCTCTCTCCCCTTCATTCTTTCCTCCATTCTCCCTCTTCCTTCCTTCCTCTTATATTCTTTTCCCCCAAGTCTTCCTTTCCTTCTCCTTCCTTTCTTTTCACTTCCCTCTCCCCCCCTTCTTTCTTTTCTTCTTTTCCCTTGAATTATTTTACTTTTTCCTCACTCCCTTTCCTTTCTTTTCCCCACCCTTTCTTCCCTTCCCATTTCCTTCTTTCTTTTCCCCTCCTTGTCTCTCTCCTGCTTTTCTTTTCTTCCTTTTCCATAGTTTGTTCTTCTTTTCTTTCTTCCTCTCCCCCTCCTTTATCCCCCCCTCTCTTTCTTCTCCCTTCCTTCTGTCTTTTCTTCCTTCCCAGAGTCCTGAGCATGCCTTTTGCAGACCCAGGTCTGAAGTGTCCCGTCATTCTGCCGGGGGAATCCTTTTCTCATAGTATGTACGTATATACTAACATTTAGTTGAATTCAGTCTTAAAATATATTATATATATTATATGGCTCTCACTGAAATAAATTTCCAAATATTTTGCTTTTGTGGCTCTCTGAGTCAAAAAGGTTCCTGACCCCTGGTCTAATGATATACAACTCCTATAGTCCTCTTCCAGTTGTTATACTGGTTAGAATGATGGGAGTTTTAGCAGGATACATTGGGAAGATGCCAGTTTAGCATAAGCTGCACAACCATAGGGGAAAGCTGGATTCCCCATACTGAAAACACTATAATTGTCCACAGTGTCTATCTCCTTTGCTCACCTAAATGTCCTTTTCTGTTCAGCAATCTGATATGCTTGTAAAGTTGAAACATGTCCCAGCCATTCCTAGTTGCCTAGCGTTCTTTCATGCAGACTGCATTTTCTTCTTGCACTTTTCATTCCTTTCTTTGTTTTCTGGAGAATGCAGAAATTTCAAGTGCATTCGCTGGGTGGGGTTGTAGGGGGAGATAAGGTAGTAATAAAGAGAAGGCTGTTAACTTACCTGGGTCAGCGTAGAGTATCGGCTCCGTGTATACCTTTATCTCCGAGGCAGGAGAAAGTTTCACTTCTCGCTCCTGACTCATTTCCTTGTCAAGGGATAGGCAAAAACACTACCGGCAGGACCGCACCAATCACATGTACTGAGAGACAACATGTTTATGTTGTGTGTGTAAATATGATCTTTGGAACCAAACAACAAAAGCTATTAAAAGCTCAACCTTTTTCTAAATTTTCTTAAATGATAGTTACAATTAGAATATTATGTAATCTCTATAATTTTCTTGACTCAGATATTCCTTAATGCAAGATGGTCCTAGCCATTCTGACAATGATACTGATGCCATCATACAAGGAAGCTTCAGGTAGGACACAAGTGTAATTTCTGAAGTTGTGCTCTGCAAGGGGGCAAAGGGAGAAAGGGTTAGAAATAATAAATAGTCTTTATTGTGTCAGTAGTGGCTTGGTTCAAGGAAGAAGTGCTGGATCCAAAAGTATGGGGATGTGGCAAACTGCCTGCAGCTCCAAGTACCATAGTGAATGGCACAAGGTGTGTCACACCAGGAAACAAAGGCCATTAGGTGCACTACATTTTCATGTCAGGGTGTTATAACATGCAAGGGAAAGTTCGATTGGATCCAATTCTTTAAAAAAATACGGTTTTTATCTTAAGAAATCATATGTCCAATAACAAATGAGATGAGTGCATGAAAGATGCTGTGAAGGGGAGGGGACATTGTGCATGAGGCGCTTGTAGAGGCGGTTGTAGAAGCTTGCTGTAAGGGAGGCAACATCTGAGTCAAGTACAGCAGTGTCCATGCCAACACACAAATGTGCAGATGGAGTTTCTTGAAGCAGTAACGCCACCTGGGGCAGATCTTGAACCCCGGAAGAGGACACCGGCACCACAGACTCTCCTTGCGCCCTTTTGCTCCGTTTTGAGGGCAGTTAGCACTGCACGCTGCCCCTTGATGCCAAAGGGAATTGGTGCACCTCATTTCATGTGGGGTCAGCCACTGTGCAGCTGCTCTAATATGGCTGGTTTCTTTGGTCAGAAAGGCAAAGCCATAAGTGCATGCACATAGCATTTTAAGGCACATTTCTTGATTCTTCCGTACTGGGAGGGTGAATGTTTAGCAACATCTTAACCACAGGAGCCTCCCCCAAGCAGAGCTCATGTGGTGAAGAGGTGTCTAAAAGCCTTCCTCTACATGCCACACATTCAGTAGTCAGTGCAAGTCAAGCACAGGAAAAATAACACCAAGTAGGAGTAACTGAAGAGAAGTCAAAGCTGCAGTAGGCAGGATACAATACTTAACAAGGTAACTTATCTAAAAGAAATTCCTTGTTGCTGCTAACACTGCAGACATAAAGGAACTGAGGTGCTAACCCCGTCTGACCGCTATATCCTTCAAGGCAGGGTAGGTGAGGCTATCATCAAGAGTTTCTTAAAGCTACAGAGAATTCCGAGCTGTCTTGCACCCGCGCACAAGACCCATACGTGCAATTTCACAGAGAACATGAAGAAAAAGAATGAAACGCAATACTCTTCCCCACAAATAGGACAACTTTATATTTGAGTATGGAAAACAGAGTTTGAGAACTCTTGTCAAGCTGTAACGGCTAACAAGTTGGGCAGAGGTAATTTTGCAAGACTCAGGCTGGCTTATTTAATGGTTTGTCCGTTACTATTGTTTGTAAAACTAACGTTTTTGGCTTGTCAGTAAAAACAACATTTTAGGCTTTAAAGTGCAAGTACACCTCAAGATATGCAATATAATTGTCATGAAACATTTGTGGTTTTATTGGGGAAATGCTGAAGTCAGTGACAATGAAACTGATCGCATGCTATAGGGCTAGCCGAGTGAGAAGATATTTGCACAAGACTACTGTTGGAAACAGTATTTCCTTGTTTATTTTGACATGTAATTATAAACATGTTATATAAAGCTCAAATTCAAAGAACACACTCTACTTTGAGGAATAGAACTCTAGAGGGGGACCTTTTTTACCAATGCTTTCTCTTATTTAGCAATCCCCTGGAGCAGGGGTGCTCAGAATGGTGATCGGGATCACCATGGTGATCTTTGGGCCTCATCCCAAAAGCTCCAGAGTCCAAGAGGCAGAATGGGCCCCCTCTTTTGGATTCCTCCTCCTCCCTCCGTCCTTCTCCAGCCATTCAGAGTTGTAGGAGACCAAAGGGGGCAGGCCTGGATGATGCGATGCATGGCTGGCCCGGCGCATGCGCAGAAGCACCCATACTGCCTCTCGGACTTTCGTGAGCTCTTGGAGGCGGCATGCATCCTGGCGGCGTGGAAATAGGAGCAATGATGGAGGAGGAGGACAAGGACGCGTTGGGGTCATTTCCTTACCGCATCTCAAAGGTCAGTCTTTTTACTTTGGGGTGGGTGCTTGATTGTTCTGTGGCATGTCTCTTTGTTTATTTTTAATGTTTAAAATGGCCTTTTAGCTCCAAAGCCTCTCTGCTTGCTTTGTTCCTTGAGAAATATATGTTGGGGAATATGGAAATGTGGGAGAAATGGGGTGGTTGGCTGTATTTTTGCATGTTCCTTTGTTTACCTTGCTGAGTATTAAATGGCCTTGCAGTTCAAAAGCCTCTCTTCTTACTTTCTGGCTGATAATATGTGTGGTAATATGGCAGTGTGGGAGAAATGGGGTGGTTGGATGTATTTTTATGCTCTGTTTTATATTGTTATTAAATTGAAATGTTGATGTTTTATAACTTCATTTTATGTAAACTGCCCCGAGCCTGCTGGAAGGAGCGGTACATAAAAATGAATAATAAATATAAATAAATAAATAAGAAAATAGTTATACGTTTTACATTTCTGGGTAGGTGATCTTTGGGACTTGGTTTTTTAATCAGTAGCTCCCATGCTGAAAAAGTGTGAGCACCCCTGCCCTGGAGTCTCTATTGTGGTTTGCAACCAGAACATCTAATGGAAAGGTAAAGGAAACATCCCTGAAGTGCACAAGAGCCATTTAAGATAAGATTTGAGAAAACGCTCAGCTGATCATCCCGACAAAGTGAAGAATGTGTATCACTTCAAACTTCTGTAAGAGCAATTCTCTGTATAGCTTAGATCATAGTTTGTTTTTAAAAAAATATATATTTCTTATGAGTTGCCCTCCACCAAAGGTGCTCTGGGCGACTTACACAATTAAAATAAACAGGTTACATAGTCACCGCTTGTTACTAACAATCATAGGCTCTTCTGAAAAGCCATGTCTTAAGTACCCCTAAAAATGTATGTAGATCAGGAGTGGCTCTTTGGTCTGGCAGTAGGGAGTTCCACAAGATTGGGGCTGCGATTGAGAAGGATCTCTATCTTGTGGACTCCAAACGAACCTCTCTAGGGCCAGGGACATAGAGAAGATTCTCATGAGCTGACCGTGGGAGTCTCTGGTGGTGGAATGGCATTAAACGGTCTCTTAGGTATGAAGGACCCTGACCTCGAAAGGCCTTGAATGCTAGGACCAGGGTCTTTTAGAGGACTGTGTTCAACCGGCAGCCAATGCAAGCGCTGCAGAGACGGCGTTATATGGCACCTCATTGATGTTTTTGTGAGGAGTCTAGCAGCTGCATTTTGCACAATTTGGATCTTGCGAATTGCTGCTCGAGGTAAGCCCACATACAAAGCATTGCAGTAATCCAGCCTCAATGTAACCGTGGCATGGATTACCATAGCCAGCGCCTCTGTTGGTAAATAAGGAGCCAACTGCCTCGCTTGACGATGAAAGAAGGCCCTTTTACTAGTAGAGGCAATCTGGGCTTCCAGTTGAAGTCAATGGAGGACCCAGAGCATCATATCCCATGCCACCTGCATCTTGTGTCTGAACTACATAGACGCCCCTTCAAAACACCACCCACAAGGTGTCAAAATGATTGCTAGTCCACCCAAGAATGTATGCAAACTGAGCCAGGCAGATCTGATGTATGTTATCTTTATTTCACAGTCTCAGCAAATCAAAAGATAGTCTTACATTCAAATGAACCATTTCACATCCATAATATATTCTAACTTTTCCAAAATACATATCTATTTTTAAAATAGGTTTCTTTACATCACTGCAGCTTAAATAGCAAATCTAAAAAGAAAAAAAACACAGTGCACAAGGTGGAGATGAGTATGTGCACCAGAATCAACAACACTGGTCAGCTAGGAAGCATTTGAAGAAAAAGGCGAAGACCTTCGTTGGACCTTACCTATCAGGAAAACAATACTTCTACTGTTATTAGTTGGGGCTGTTTTAAACGCTCCTGCTGGAAAAGGCTGTGTCAACTGAATTTGCATCCTACACAAACTCAAGGTCCTCACCTATTTGGCTGTCACTTGATCCTGCAGCAAAACAGCAGTGATTGCTACTGAGAATGCAAATAGAGATGTTTTTCAGAAAAGAGGCAGCTTGCACCTCCATCTCATGAAAATTCAAAAGGTCTTTAGTTTTACGTAAACACACAGAGACGGCAGGGAAGTGAAGATCAAGCATTGCAGAGGCATGCAGTTAAATCATCCCACTTCACCAAGATCTTGGCAACTGATGCTATCTGTATCTTTCCTCAGGACATTTCTGCAGCAACCAAGGATTTCCATTGCGGAGATGAACAGTCATAATGTCGCCAAAACTGGAATTACCACAAATGCTAACAGGTGCCCCAGGTTCAAAGCAACTGTAAAAGGAAGTTGAAGCTTCCAGCACTGGCTCAATACCTTACTTTGCCAGAAAGCCCCAATCTCAAATGCAATGTTCAAGGAAATTATGAGGATTTTAATGCAAACCAGAAATAACTGTAATGAAATAGAGGAGTTTCGATTTTCCGACAGGACCCTCTAGTTCTCTGTAAAAAAAACCTGAATCTGACAAGTTTTTGGAGATCTTTAGGAGCTCATACTGCTGATTGCTCCTGCCATATATAAGCAATTCCTAATGTGCTCCAGGGGCCAGGAAAAAAAGAAGCAAAAACAGTACACACTGGCTCTGCTGTGCATAGCATTTCACTGGCAGTAATTGAAGCAACAGTGGTCATTGTGCAATTATCAGTTGCTAAGATGCTGCTCCCAGCACCCTCGCCACTGACTACTGGTATGCTGTCTAGAACCGCTGGAAGCTGCAATCCCAAAACATCTGGAGAATCATACATTTCCCAATGCCACCTATTTGGTGCAAGAAACTAAAAAAATGACACAGAACTCTGCAGGAAGATTTTGCCCTTTGTCAGTTTAGACTTCATTTGAATAATCTGGATGAGGATACTGATGAAACAGTTGAACACCATGCAGCAAAAAGGGTAATGTCTTGCTTCAGAAAATGGCATGCTAGCAGCAAAATCCAAATAATAAATTAAAAAAGAGGAAAAAAATAAATTAACATGTCTATCATCTTCTTCCCTATTTATGTATTTATTTAAATTATTTGTACCCCGCCCTTCTCTACTCCCTAGAAACTCTTACCAGCTGCTAGAATGGAGTTTAGACAAATCAAGCATCACATTAGGTGTGGTGATAATATGAATCATGGGTCAGTCCATGCAGCCATTATTTTGCTGTTGTACAAAATAAATTAAGAAAGATGCATAATCAGACCGGAATGTTTTGAAATTAATCCATGATGCGTACATGCCGATGTGTGTGTGTCTTTTGTAGAATAAATGGCCGAACATCCCAGTGTCCAAGTAAAACCAAACATCTAAGAACATGCTACTTGATTTGTTGGGAAATCGGTGCATTTCCTTGGTTGAAACGCTGTAGGGTTCAGCAATGAAGTACAGGCAGATCACAATGCTGGGTATCTTTCAAAGCTTCACCACAGGAGAGCTGAATCATAAGGGGTCCACACCCACCACATTCAATAGGTGTTGATAAGGATTTGGTTCAAGGAAGGTATTTTCCCCAGGACACTTCAGAGATGGGAAGGGAGAAGAACAAAGCTTTTCCTTCATTTCATCATTGACACGGAAAGAAAACCATATAGAAGAGAACAAGATCTTCATCGGTGCATGGGATAATCCAGGAAAATGTTAGAAGCTTTCCTAATGAATCACGTTGTCTACCACTGCTGCGTGTGGGAGTTACGTGCGCCGGAGGGAGGCGAGACAGTCCTTTACCATTGTCATATCCCTAATCAATAGTGAACCAAATGGAAGCAAGGAAGCAAGTGTGGGTACTGTCTATTGGGTTTTCTTATCGTCTGGAGGAAAATAGGGAGGGGGCTGATCCTAAAATGAGAAGAAACAGAAACGACAAAATTAAGGAGATGCTTGAAATAGACAAATTTTAACACCAAATGTCAAACAACTTTGTGGCATCATTAATTATATGAACATCATCCAAACCATGAACTGTATAATAGTATTTTTAAACACTTCTAACAGTTGTTTCCTTTTGGCTCATCTACACCCTACCAATTGGTTCAGCCACAACCTAAAAACCAAAATGTTGATTATGAACCTTACCAGGCTATCCTTAATTAAACCACATGGGGATCACTTCACTCAGAAAGTGAATACTATGAAGGTGTTCATTAACTTTCTGTATCAGAAATCACTGCTTCCATTATTATTAAAGAAAGTTCAATTTACACCAGGTGTTTTTTTGTCATTCATTTTACAAAAACGAAGTCTTAACACCACAGACACTTTTAATACCTTCCCTTCCCTTGCTACTGACTATAATCAGCCCTCCACATTTGCTGGGGTTAGGGGCACCGCACCCTATCCCCACAAAAAAGTGAAAAATGGCAAATGCCCCGCCATCTGTTCGTTCTTCCTAGGACGATGTGCTGTTCATTGTTTTAACTGTGTTATTATCTGCTGTATTGCTGTTGTTTTTAATTGTTTTTAACTGTTTATTGCCTGTATTTTACTTGCCTCTCGGCTCCTGTAAGCCGCTGCGAGCCCCAGGGAGTCGGCGGCATAGAAGCCCGAATAATAAAATAAAAATAAATAAAATAAATAAATAAATAATAACGTTTAATCCAGGTCCAATAATATCTATTTTCTCCAGCATGACTCTATGGTCAAGTTGACCACAATGTTGAACTGGAAGACACAGAGAGTAATAAAATCCACAAAACTAAAACCCACAAATGGACAGAGTTGATTGTACACTCACTACAATATGGCTTACTTACTAGCACTATTCTTCTAGTTGAGATATAAAAGTGAGGGATAGTTGAGGCCACATTGAAATGCTATGTATTTGCACCTGTTTCCTTTAACTTTTAAAACAGTTGTGATAAGGGGAAAGGGGAAAAGTCATGTTCATGACACAGAGAGGTCTGGATTCATTCAGTACCTGAAGGGAAGACCATCTGGGCCTCCCATGTCAAGCATTTTCAACACTGTGTGTTAAAAATGCATTAAATACACAAAATACATCAATGTTAAAATCCTACCATTGGCATGTAGACATTATGAGGGTTGCCTGGGTTGTAATAAGCACTTGCAGCAGCTTCTGCAGCTTTAGCTTCAGCTGTAGGGGGGAGAAATATTCTCAGTTAAACAAGAATTGCTTTTAGGGCTACAGCAGATTGGCGAGATAAATTCAAAAAGAGAAGTGGAGCAATGGGAAGGCAGAATTAGTATTCAGATTAAAAGAATGGACTAGTATGAACACAGTATGTTGCAATCCTGTCAATGAAGCCTGGAAGATGTTCTCCACTCGCCAGCTCTTTCCTCAAGTGCTTCAGTGACTGGTGCTTTGTAATTATTTTCCATTATGCCTGAAATGGAGTTTAATGTTACACATTGCTAATCAGGAAAGTAAACCTGGAGCAAAGCAGGAATGACAGCAATGTTCCTAATATGTTGGAATAAAATAAGTGGAATTGCTTTCTCTAGGTATCTAAGACAAACTATCTCAGAATTTGTTAAACAAAATAATATCCACCCCCACCCCCCTCGCAGTTTTAAAGACTTACTTCTCTAACATAATCAAAGAGTTTTGGCAGGAGAGCCTAGAAAAATGGCACTACATATGGATAAACAGAGGTATGTAACTGTCTCACTGGTGTTTCTCAAAACAAGCTGGTTTCTTAAAGAAGCACTCAAGATGCCACAGATGTCTTCCACGTTTTTGCTAAAGGGGTTAAAAGAAAGTTGGGCAAGGCTCCCCAACAATGGTCACTCTGAAGAATTTAATGGTAGGCTTCTTGCAACGTAATCTAAGGCTAGTCAACATCTTACATTGAGTTGATGCTATTTCACTTTCCCATCAAAATACAGAGTGCTCTTGGCTATTCAAGGCAGAATATCCACTTATACCTCTGCCTGTCCTTTATAATAAATATGCAACTGAAGCAAAACCAGTTACTATTAAATGATTGGAAGGTTTTATGCTTTGTCTGAATGTTTAAATTTTATGTATGTCTTATGTTTAATGGTTTTTAATTGATTTTAAGTTCATATTTATATTTAGTAATTAGTTATTATGATTTCTTTGTGTACTGTGTGTTGGCATTGAATTTTTTGCCATTAGTATGTTGTAAACTGCCTTGAGTACCCCCCCGGGGGGGGGGGGGTGTGTGTGAAAGGCAGTATATAAATACAGTAAATAAATAAATATTAGATGCTCCCAAGTGACTTCAAAACCTGCTGCCAAAAGCAGATACTTCACTAATATTCAGGGTGGAAAAATGACCCTGTACACAGGATCAGAACTAGATACAAGTATTTCCAAATGCAATTGGTAGCAAACATTGGGTACACCATGCTTTTCACAACAATCTAGTTCGTTAAGATCTGTTCTTGTCTGCCTCCAGTTAACAAAAACACAAAAAAGTTTATCACAAACTGTTTCATTTTACTGTTAGAGATATTGTAACGATCTCTAGCATGACTAGTGGGAAGAGTAGTTTCACCTGAAAGGTAAGTTTAAATCTATCCAGTACAATCCCTTTTGAAAAGCTGGACCACTCCTCGAAAGGAGATGCAGGAGAGTGAATTTAGATGTGGGGGTCTGGAAGAACAGGGCACTACAATCTCCCCTAACAACCCCTTTTCCAGTCTAAGTTCCAAAAGTGTTTGTCTATCAGGGAAGAGAAAGTAAATAGGGGAAAGTGTGGTCTCCAAGGAAAAGGAATAGGGGGAAAAAATTAACACTTGCCTCCTATCTTGGAAAACACGCTTTTCTGTTTTGCAACTGTTTGCAACAACCCAGCTCTATTGGCAGTCACCTAGTTGCTCCACAAGAAGTGCTTTTTGGAACCTCCTCTTTCTGTAATTTTGTTCTCTAAAATATGTTATTGCCAAGACTGAATACAAAATGTTGTGCCCCACATTAGACCCAGCAAATTGTCATCCCCATGAGAAACTTGCATGTAATGCATGTCTGGGCTCATTTTTTCCACTTTACTAATCATATAAAGGGAGTAGGACAACATAGGTTTTGTTTTCTATATGAATCACACTTGTAAATCTGGTAATGAGGAAAAAAATACTTTTAAAATGAAGTTAGATTGGAAGCCATGAAGAGATGATTTAATATGGAACCTCAACTGAACCATTTTTAGAAACCTGTCTTCTGGGCTGAAAATGTACCACCATTGTGTTATGCATTTCCATCTCATGAGTGTTAATAAACTGAACAAGTGCTGTCAAGATCCAGAGTTTCATAAATCCTGCTGAAAACAGGCTTGAAGGCCCTGTGTAGTTCTACAATATTTGAGAATATCTTGGATTTCTCCCAGTGGCCTCAACCTTTACCTGCTGGAGTGGAGGGAAGGTCTGGGCCCACAGCTGGTGGCTCCATGGGGCCAGGATAGGGAGGTGGGGGAAGCTGCATGTATCCCATATCCCCAGCCATCGGTGGACCAGGATACAATTCAGCTACAACAGAGGATGACAAAAAAAAAAGGGAAAACACACATTTACCACATCACTAAAATATCTGGCCTCAAGATGATACTCTACATCTTTTAAAATTTGCTATTCAATGAGACTTTCTCTGTTTTTCTTCTGCCTTCCCCCCTCCTGCCAATCTACTTAGGGAGCAAATTTTGAGGATTATAGAGGGAAAGGGAATTTTATTTCCCCTTGGTGAAACTGCAGAAGCAGTTGCATCAGAAGAAAAACTTAATTGGATTTCACTCAGGAAATCTTGAGAGAATGAAGGCATCAAACTGAACCCTACATCAAGTGCAGTATTATATAGATTTTCTTTTCTGGCAAGTTACAACAAGATACCAAGGTCAAGCTACTTCAAACCACACTACCTAGCTTTTGTCTACTTCCAGATCAGTCCCCATCTGATTTCAAGGCAATGGGAAAAACTAATCAGCTTATAAGCTATTTATGGAGACTTATGAGCATGCTATCACTGAAGCAAAAAAAAATTATTATGCTTCTATGATAGCGTCTGCTAGCTCACGCCCAGCACAATTGTTTAAGATAATTTGTTTTCTGACGACGGTCCCTACCGTCCCAAATAGTGACAATCAGGTCCTCATAGCCAAGGCTCTCCAGAGCTATTTTGCAGACAAGATCTTGCTTCTCCTCCGGGACCTCCTAGCCACAATTGATACAGTGAGGGAACTTGAGACCCCGTGGACACTTGCTGGGCCCACCCTCAATCGGTTTGTCCCGCTGGAAGCAGAGGCTGTCGCTAGGCTCATAGCTGTAACTAGACCAACCACCTGCTTTGGGCTTGAGTGTTACCAGTGGTGACACTCAGCTTGTTTTGAGGATGGAAGGCCAACCAGACTCTGTACCCGATAATTTCTATCAGTGTCTCGAGGCCATTACTGGATGGTTGCGTGCCAGCAGGTTGAGGGTGAATTGAGCGAAGACGGAGATCCTATGGCTGGGCCGCTCGGGCAGTGGGGATATCCACTGGAGGCACTACACCCATCATCATTGGTAAAGAGTCTGGGAGTCATTTTGGACCCCCTGCTAGCAATGGAGGTCCAGGTCTCCGCTGTGAGCAGAGTCGCATTCTTCCATCTGCGACAGGCTAGACAACTGGCCCCCTATCTGTCTAGAAACGATCTAGCTACGGTGATCCAGGCCACGGTCATCTCAAGAGTAGACTACTGTAATGCCCTCTACATTGGTCTTCCTTTGTCGGTGATCCGGCAGCTCAAGCTGGTGCAAAATGCTGCGGCTCGACTTCTCACCGGGGTGCCGACGAGATGCCACATAACACCAATTCTGCAGCAGCTGCACTGGCTGCCGATTGAGCACCGGATTACCTTCAAAGTGATGGTGCTTACCTTTAAGGTCTTAGATGGTCCAGGGCCGGCGTACTTGAGAGACCGCCTCACCCCCTACCAACCCCAGAGATCACTACATTCAGAAGACCAAGACTTGTTGGAAATCCCTAGTTTTAAGATCTTCCACCTGACGGCGACTAGATGTAGGGCCCTTACGATTGTGGTGCCATCTCTATGGAATGCTCTGCCCTCTGAAGTCCGCGCCCTAAGGGGACCTTCCATGGGGCATGCAGAACATACCTGTTTCGGCCAGCATTTGAATTTACTGGTGTGATTTAAATTTAGTTTTAATTGGTTTTATTGTTAGCTGCGATGCTTGTGTGTAAACCGCCCCGAGCCTTTGGGGAGTGGTGGTATATAAGTCCAAATAATAAATAAATAATCACTGTGGAAGGATACATATTGAAGGATATTAGGGAATGGATAAACACTCAGTTTTGTGTTATTCCACTGCTGTAACTCACCAGGAGGCGGTGGTGGGTAAGGGTATCCCGCAGGAGGGGCAGGAGGGTACACCCCATTGGTAGCAAGAGTTGGAAAGGTATAGCCCCCATTCGGCATGTACGAGTACCCATAGGCTCCATTGGGGACCTCCCCCCGGGAAGCTGTAACACAAAGAGTCAGCAAATTATGTTAGGCTAGCCAGATCCATTTCAGAAACACACGAGTCAGAACCACAAGGGCACAGCAATTCCAACAGACTCCAATTCTCTGCTAAAATAAAACCAAGCAGATCTGCAGCTGGTGAGATGAATAATTTGCAGGTTCACCATATCTTATAACACCATCATTCAGCATTAATTGGTTCCAAGTGTTTCCTGTACAATGATCAGAGCTGGCAAAAGCACTGCGGGGTCTGGCAGGGTAGGGAAGGGGTCTGGTGAAGGACAAAAAGAAAAAAGCCTTTAATTTAGTAGCATAAGATGCCTGGATTGGTATCCAACTCACTAGCTGCGAGTGAAGTGAACATGTAGAGCAATCACATTTGCACACCAGGGCTGAATAAATAAGATGGAAAAAGAGATGTCAGCAACTGCAAACACTGCAGGGTTGCTGGATCTCATGACTTGTAGCCAGGGGCGGTCTAAGGTAATTTTAAATGGTAGGCGAACATTATTTGGGTCCCCCCCCCCAAAAAAAAACATTATTTTGCCGCCCCATGTAAAACAAATATACAAATATAATATCACAATACCATTAGTAGTATTATATTGTATCAATGTATATACAATATACTATACCATACTCATACTATATTATATCATAATTATATTATACTACATTACAATATAATTATATTATAATATATTGACATTATAATATAATGTAACATTCTATTATATTATTATTATAAAATAATAAAATTATTTATTTAAATAAAATTATCCTCTATTAAATATTTTCATTACTCCTATAAAACTCAAATAACCCAAAATAAAGTAAAATAAAATATTATATATTACTATTTTGTACAATACCACTATACTGCAATATTGTTTGTAATATTACATGTAATATTAAATATATCATCATTCTATTGTTATATTGTATTTGTATTATATTGTATGACAATATTAAGCAGAACTGTATAATAATCAACAAGAAATGCAATGTAAATGCATCAAAATCAGAATATATTACCTACCACCCGTCTCATAATTCATAGGAGTCTCCCATAAGTCCAAAATTAGGATCCCAATGTAAATGTAAATAGAAAGACAGCCAAAATGTTCAAATGAGGTCAAATACAGGCAGCGCGGCCTGGGCTGGGCAAACTTGGGCCCGCCCGCCCTCCCTCCTTCTAAGTGTTTTGGCCTCCAACTCCCACAACTCCTCACAGCCTCAGGCCCCTCAGGTCTAGACAGAAATAGAGCCGAAGAAAGGAAGGAGGGAGAGAAGAGGTCACAGAGGAGGAGGAGGAGGAAAGCCCTTCATTCATTCCTTCACTTACACTTCCTTCACTGATTCTTTTCTCCTTCCCCAAAAGCGCCGGCGGAGACAAAGGGAGGGGAAGCACTCCCTGCCTGCCCGATAGGGAGTGCTTTGCTTACAGGCTTCTGCGCAAGGGAGCTACTGGGCATGCACTGAGGTTTTCGCGCTCAACTTCAGCTCCAGAGCAACTGCGCCTGCGTGAAAACCTCCGTGCATGCCCAGAAGCGGCATCGGAGCGCACAAGGCCAGGGTCAAAAAGCAGGCAGCTGCAGCACTGTCTGAGGAACATCGGCAGGGCCAGGATGGCGCCCCCTTCCCAGATGGCACCCTAGGCGGCCGCCTACTTGGCCTATCTTGTAGGACCGCCCCTGCTTGTAGCTCCTTACAAGAGATGGAAGGGAGCCAAAGGGAGAACAAGGGGTCAGTAACAGACAAGCATGTTTCAAGTGCTGGGCCAGCTGGGAATGCTCCTAATGTGCTCCTCTAATGGCCAAAGAAAACAGTCACCTTAAGATGTGGAATAGCAAGAAAACCTAACTCTTATTTTGCAATTCTGATTAATTAAAGGCTTAACCAAATAATTTCACTCTGGGTTTCATAGCAGTCTAAGATTCTAGTAGTTATTTTTACCCCAGGCACCTTATATTCTTTAATGCCTCAAGTCACCCAGGTATTACATCCTTCTTATCCATAAGGTATCTTCCGATTGAAATCTATTTCTGGCTGAACTAGCTTATCTATGAAAAACAGTACCTTGAGAAGCTACTTGTAGCATTCGCTGTCCAAATTCAATGGCACCTCCAGCTGAAAACGCCATTTTGAAAGTTGCAGATCCTTCCCAACCTCCTAGAAAGAAAGCAAAGATCCTGTAAAGTGAACTGGCCTATTATCCGAGTCCCCTACAAGACTGTTGCTGTGTTCTAAAGATTTCCATAAGCTGTATTTCAAGGCCACCCTGTATAAAAAGATTTTTGGAAAACTAATGGCAGTCCTTTCAGCCTAAACATCTCAAATGAAGACATCATAATGGCTACAGTTTAAAACCTAATTCAACTGATTACCATTAAATGCCAGAGAAGTGAGCAAAGTGAAATAGTAGAACAGCAATAGAAGTAGAAATTTATGCTTTTCCAAGTTAAAAAAATGCTCTGAATAAAAGTAAATAAAGGGGCACTGTGAAATAAAAATTTAAAACTTGCATTTATTTCTATATGGGATGATAATATATCATGCAGACATGAGAAACTAAAAATATTAGTTTATGGTGCAAGCACCATAACAGATGTCATTAAAAAAAAGTAGAGGCCCATGCATCATGCACAGTTCTGTATAGCCTCTGGCAGTGTTTCCCTATCACTCCTCATCTATCCATATTCTGATGCCCATATTCTCCACTAACATCTATTTTAAAATTTGTGTAGTAATTTGCATAAAACCAGGACCATAATGTTCTGGCTGCAGAATGTGAGAAGCCTTTCCTTTACCCGAGTTCTTTGAAAAGTGGAGTGAAAAGACTCTGTCCTTCGAGAGTGGCTAACAGCCAACGAAAGACAGTAAATTCTGTTTGCCAGCCTCTGGCAGAACTAAAAGATCAAGGAGATTAGATTTGCTCTGAGTCAGCAAAAGCAAATTCAATTTTGCTAAAAAGTCTCAACAACGCCCTTTGCAAGTTAGCCATCAGTTTAGAAGGACAATCAATCTGACATGGAATTAAATGGGAGGTATTTTTATAATGTAGCTTATAAAGGAAGTAGACATGGGTTAGAGAGCAGCACTATCAATGATAACATGTTTGGCAGCACACATGACAGCCTGTCCTCTATGTTAATTCAGGAAAAGCAGTATAAGTACATTCAATCTGTCCATTAATCTGTCTGAGCATGTTCATGTACCCATAAAAAGGAACCATTCTGGGAGGAGACAAACAAAGCTTAAGCGACTGAGGGGGAAAAGGAAGGGGCTTGAGGCTGTTAGGAATGGTGGGAGTTGAAGTCCTAAACACCTGGAGGGACCACGTTTGTCCATGCCTGCACTAGAATCACTGGGTAGCACATACTTTCACTGAACAATGTAGGCTTCCACCTATTTCAGAAATATAATGTACTGTTTTGATCATACAAGAGGGAGCATAAGACTTAGTTATGAATAAACGTTTGACTATCTGGTCATCATCTGAGCAAATATACACTTTTATGGCAGTGTTTTCTTCAGTCATTGCTCTAATTGAAAACTAGTAAAGTGTTAGAGAAGCATGTGGATGCCTATGTGGAACTCAATGAAGTCAAAGCTAAGATAAAGAGTTGTGGCACAAGACTGAGAATGATAAGGCATCTCCAAAGGCAGCTGGCTTTCTCCCTAATGGTCCTGCGATATTAGCACAGCCAGAATGGTAGTCTAAGGAAAACCAATATGTGACATCCTTTTCCAGGCAATCTGTTCTTTATTTTAACATGTTTTAAAATGACACAAATGGAGAAGAAATGGGAGATTACTAAAATCCTGTCAGGCAATAATTCATAAGCCATAAAAGCAAGCACCATCTAAATGCCTTCCAGACAATTAATTCAAATGTTTGCAATGAAGAGTTAATGCCACAAAGGAAAAATAAGCTTATATGCAAGATAAGCTATAGTTATAGCTCAATGACCTTTCTTAGCTCTTCTCCAATATGATTTGCTGTTTGGTCCAGGCCATTTAAAGATGCTAAATGGATGAAATCATTTGGCTAATTTAAATTTAATATCTGGAATGGAGAGGATAAGATCATTTTTCCTGTTATACTGCCTCCCTATAACTGCAAATATAAACAAAAAATAGGGCAGAAGTTTGAGTTTTGCTTCTGAAATGAAGTGTTTTGACACAATGCAAGACAAACTGGGCTTCTTATATCTAAGGATAACTCACAAGGACAGTTAGAAACAATTTCTATGAAGAAGATCTCACCTCTCCACAAAGAACCATGCAATTGAAAGCAAACCCAATATCTGGATTTTCACAAACTAGAATGCTTGCCAATGACTGGAGTACAGGTAAATATGAATGTGACAAACAGATGTTAATGGGCACTGTATGTCAATCATTAGGAAATTTTGGGGTGGAGGTACTATTGGGAAAAGCATAAAGGCTAATCTTGAGATCTTAAGTAAAGATGAAAGAAAGAAAAATCATGCAAGGTAAAAAAAACCACACCTCTTTATTAAGGGAAGCCCACACAGACGCCTCCTAGTTTAATCTTGCTTCTTTGTATTTTTTTACACAGATTTTTCTGAAACCACAAGGCGTAAAGTGTGCTTTTCACTGACATGAAGCGACTTCCATATAATCTGCTTGAATCAGGCCACACTACTGCTAGCAATAAATGATTCACTCCGAATATACAACTTGGAAACAGGAGATAAAATTTACTGAACTTGATTCAAGATGGTCAAATAAAACTTTTTTGGGGCGGGGTATATGACAATGTATTATTACTTAAGAAGAGGGGAGTTTGCCAAGCATAAGCAATAGACTATTAATTAAAATACATTTAGACACATCTATAGCTAAAAATTAAGCCTCTATGTTTTGAATTATCAGATTCTGAGGCATATGACTCACCAGGGATAGAAACTGCTAGACTATGTGGACCTTTGACTGGATGCTGCACACCACTTTTCCTGCTTTTAAAGGGAACATTCTCTGATTGTTGGTCAGGGAAGAATGTTCCATATTCACAAAACCCCAATTTCATGCCATTCCCAGATTCTCTTTATAGTGCAGTGCGCTCACAAAACTCAAGGCCTTAAACACAATGGCTTTGCTACAGTACATACCTCCTGCCTCTGCTTTCACTACACCTTTGATGTAATTTGCTCCAAAAACAGGCTGCTTAATCTCACAATCTTTCATCAAATAAAAGGGCATCATGAAAGATTGCATTGAATCTTTTCCTTTAGACACAAAGACAATCTGCAAGCAAAAGAATAAGGATATTTAACAACAAAACAGATTTTAAAAGGTCAGAGCTTATTACTGGAGGCTAGAATCTGGAAAACTAAAATGACCTTCTGAAGCTTTTGCTGGTCAGATATTTAACGGGAAGAAGCAATTAAATCAGCAGGGACACACATTAGCTAGCACGGCTGCCTAACTATTAAGGTTAAATTATATAGTAGGTAAGTATGGCCAGACCATAAAAAATGAATCTGTCACAGAATCGGTCACTGATTAAAACCCATCCCATCTTTTTCTATCCAGCTAGTCCTGACTTCTCCCCACCAATGCAACTCCTCTTTTACTTGGCTCCAAAATAAGGATAGTCATATTAGCTAGCTGGGGCTGTGTTGGATTATAACTCCCATTACCAGATTGACTGGGTGTGATGAGAACTGTAACCCTACCACACATCTAGAGGATGTAAAGCTCTTCAAAATATCTACGCACTTCTGCCTGTTAATTTAAGGATGTGTGCTTTATGGCTCCAAAAGGATGGACAGGGAGGTAGAAAAAGCAAGAAGATAGTACAATGACAGTCTTGAAAATCCTCTCTTGCTGCTTCAAAGATTTTATAGTTGAACCTGTATTATTTCTCTTCAGATTTTCAACTCACTACACCCAAGGCTATACTGTTATGTGCAAAAATAAGTCAGTTACATTATATATAGAACAGTTATACCAGTGCTAAAAGAAAAAGATTACAAAATGCTTGAAGTCTACCAGGTTAAGACGGAATAGAAAGTCTAGAAAGAACGGTGCTTGGATTTGAAACTAGAATTGTGGCTGAAATCCTCTTCCTTGTATACATAAACATCATATTCTGATGGCTATAACAGGAGGGACAGGAAAATTGTGCAGATATACCCCACTGCACTGCAGTGAACAAATGACTGCTTGCATAAGAAGTACTGGGTGCCTCCTTATGTAAGTAGTACAACTGCTAGCATATTGAGAGGTCACACTGGTCTAATGCCCCAATAGGATGCTGACCTGTATACAATTAAGTATGTGCTTGCCTACTTACTCGATATGGGGTCATGAAGACACTGCCTTTCTTGGTTCCCTTGAAAGCATCTGGCATATGTTCCATGTCATGGAATGTAACTTCAATGTGATCATAAGTCATCAAGACACTATAAACAAACAGAAGACAAGACATTCATTTCTGCCAAAAACGTATATCTAGAGATTCCTAGAGAGAACACTCCTCTAGAAATCTCCAGTTCTCCAGGATGATTTTATGGCCAACCTCCTGTGGAAATTGATCACAGAATTACCCTGGAAGACCTAGAGATACCTAGAGAAGCACTCTTTAAGGTTACATTTTTAAAATCTAAAATCCTGCTTTCCCACTTGGGTAAGGGGGTCCTGCGCCCATAACCAAAGTTAAAGTGGAGGGCCTATTAATTAGTGATGGCATTTTGGGATAGCAACAACCTGATAATTTGAAAAAACCTAGATGGAAGTCATCAAGAGAGAAAACAATGCTGAAGCCAGTATTCTTTGTCCATCTTAGAACTAATCAGTTTGCAATGGCATAGCATGAGCCCCCATTAATATTATTTATTTATTTATTTGTAACTTTTGTATCCCGTTCTGTGGAGGGACTCAGAATGGCTAACAGCAAAAATTAATGCTATACAAAACATAACATAACTTATTTATTATACATAATAAATAAGTTCTAAAAAGCATATAAAAGACAATTCATCAGGTTAAAAACATCATCCAATTCAATCCAATTATTGTTGTCCATTAATCCTTTGTCTGCGCCGGATCATCCATCAAACTGCGAAAACCTGATTCCAGAGCCAGGATTTTAGCTGCTTCCTGAAGGATAGGAGGGAAGGGGCAGACCTAATCTCGCTAGGGAGAGAGTTCCACAGCCCGGGGGCAACCACAGAAAAGGCCCTGTCTCTCGTCCCCACCAACTGCGACTGTGAAGGTGGTGGGATCGAGAGCAGAGCCTCTCCGGAAGATCTTAACGTCTTTGATGGCTTATAGGAGGAGATGCATTCGAACAGGTAAACTGGACCGGAACCGTATAGGGTTTTGTAGGTTAAAACCAGCACTTTGAATTGTGCTCGGAAACTGATTGGCAGCCAGTGGAGCTGGTATAACAGGGGAGTTGTGCGCTCTCTGTACCCAGCTCCCGTAAGGTCTCACAAAGAGATCATTACAGATCTGTAAAGGAATTCTACATGGCTCATTTGTAGGATTGCGCTTCTTATTATAGGCCTCTAATATGACAAATCTTTTTGAGATTGCACTTGTTATTTAAAGGCATCCAATATAATGAATCTTTTTAGTTCCCATCAGTCCCGTTCATGTGTCTCACAGAAACTATTGTGATGAAAGAAAAAGATCGCCCAGTGGATTTCCATGGCTGAATGAAGTTTTAAACTCTGGTTCTGCAGAGTCTTAGCCCCACACCCAAACCAGGGGTTCCCAAACTAAGGGCCGGATAGGGCCCTCCAAGGTCATTTACCCGGCTCTCGCTCAGGGTCAACCTAAGTCTGAAATGACTTGAAAGAACACAACAACAACAAACTTATTTCATCCGCCAAAAGCAAGGCCCATACTTCCCACTAAGTTTATATTTGTTTTAAAATTTTCTTCATTTTAATTATTATATTGTTTTTAAGTGGGGTTTTTTTGCACTACAAATAAGATGTGTGCAGTGTGCATAGGAATTCATTCATGTTTTTTTCCCCCAAATTATAATCCGGCCTACAACAGTTTAAGGGACTGTGACCTGGCCCACTGTTTAAAAAGTTTGAGGACCCTGCATTACACCATCCTGTTAAAAGCCTGACTTGAAAAAGCATATGCTTTCTGGTGGAAAGACAAGTGGTAGAGAGCTTGAGAACAGCCTCCAAGAATACCTTGCTTCATGTCTGAAATCCAACTTTTCTGTAAGAATGGCAAGGCCAAATAAAGACAGTTTTGTAGTTCTAAAGCCTGTTCAACCTTTTCATATAAGCCTTTACAAATGACTAGCAGAACTCTGAATCATGGTTCGAAAGAGACTTTCTCACAGGATCTTGTTAGCAGGTGATGTTTCAACATAAGCTATTGCGAACATGTTCTAGTTGCACTGATGTTTTACTCTTTGCCACCCTTACCTCCAGTACATTTGAAGACTGTAGCAAATTATGTAAGTTGTTCCTAGTTATTTTTTAGGAAGAAATAACATTACAACATAATGGGAATTTGTAATATAATTGTGCTTATATGTGCTGCCATCTCCAGGCTAAAGTATCTTCTATTGTCCCAAATTGTCTTGTTCTATGCAGCTGCTTCCTCATTACAATTTGCTACCAGTGAGAGAGGGATAGAAACACATGAATGAGAAGTATGTGAGGTGGTAGTGGGATAATCTTTAAAAAAATTCAATATTTTATGGGAATGCATTGGCATCCAGATGCCTTCTGATTCCTAATTACATTTACAATTACAATCCCTCTTTATGGTACCCCACCAATTTAAATCATAGATTTTGTATAGCATAGGTTTCCCCAGTTTCCAGGCTATGCAAACTGGCATTGGAGAAAGCAATCTTGAGACTTAATTTCTCATAGGATTAATTACATCTACGCTTGATGCCTCGGAGTCTAGAAGATCAGCAAAGGCTGGTGAAATTTTATATAGAAAGTAACCTTGAAGCAGTAACATCCTATATGGAAGTGTAACCAAGAAACTTAGCTACAAAAGGTGTGAACTGGAAAACTGGAAAGCAATTGTAATATTTCTGACATGTGCTCACATAATGCCATGCATCCCTAAGTTGAATGCCATTTCACATAAACTGGTTTTGGCTTCTCATCATATTGGATTTATTATTAAGGCTGTTCAACCATTCTCTCATTTGTGCCTGCTAACATTCTATGGAATTTCTTATAAGAGTTACTGTATGTGCTGTTTCCCCCCCTCATTTGACCTGGGGCTTAAGCTTTCAGAAATTTTGCATCCTTGAACTTCACTGCCTGGATCTTGAGTGTTGACTACCACGACAATGCAGAGACATTGGCTAAAAAATATCAGCTATTGAAGATTAGTATTTTTAGCTTGACATGGAGAATAAGATATGGAACAAAAACAAACAAACAAACCAACAGAGAACGCTTATCACAATAAAATAAAACTCAAAAGTATCAATGTGAAATTTGATTCTGTTAAAACTCTTTCTCCCCTCTAAATGCTATATTACAACCTGAGGTTGTTCAATATAGACAAAAGGAATTCCTATATGTATATACATATGAATGATGGAATTTGTTGCCACATATTAGAGATTAATCAACAGAGAACAAAAAGGCACACTAACCTAGGATCTCGAATATCCATGATCAGAGAAAACGTATCTTCCAATTTCCAGGGATGAGCATAAAGAAAACCTCAAAACAAACCAAAGCTAATGGTACTTTATGTTTTTGTGGATCCATTCTGTCTGATATCAGCTGGAAAGGAAAAACTACGGAGTACAGAGAGTCCCCAAGTTACAAAAAATCGACTTACAAGTGACTCATAGTTAAGAGTCAAAAGGAAGTAAGAGAAATCTTCCTCTCAGAAATCCACTCCTGAAAGAGTGTTATCATGGGGGAAATGTGTCCGCATGGAAGCTTTATCAGCAATCCATCTATCCAGGACCCAATTTTTTCAAAATATAATTATAACAAGTGAAAGAAAGAGAAGTTAAATCCTCTGAACAGGGGCACAGACAGCAAAACAAACACCACAGGGGTGTTAACCCTTCCCTATGCTGTCCAAAGGTGCTTAAATGGCAGCAAAGTAAAGAAATAAAGGCTGAGACAAATCTCTTTGGGTAGAAATAAGAGGCTGAGAGCCTTCTGAGCTTCTGACTCTTGCCAGCATAATTTTTTTTTCTTCACTTGATTGTGCGGGAATAAAGGTACTATCAAATTTATCCTAGGCACAGCAGATGTTATATTCAGACTATACACCTGTCACCTGCTTTTCCCCTGATTATCTGTAAACTCAATTTAAACTTTCTTATCTTCCAAAGCTGTGGGAAATTTTGTTTTGTTTCATGGTCTTGTATATTTTGCCACTATATTTTTCAGTTAGTTTGCTCTATATTACATTGTATTTTTTGCGTTACATAGTTTTATTCATTTATTATTCTTTCCCAGTGTGTATAGATACATGTATTTTAGATTGCAGGCTCTTGGAAGAACTATTGCATTTGGTTGTTTAATATAGTATCATGTATGTTAATGGCCCTATATAAATAAATGATTATGAGAATATGACTATTACGACTAATACCAATATTATCATTAATAACATATATGTTGTGAATAAAATAATACATCTGTCTGTTGTAACAAACACTAACAATGTTACTAATAATTTATCCATTGTGAATAAAATAACAGCAACAACCTGTCTGTTATGATTAAAAATAACTAATACTATATCAATTTTTCATAATAATCTGTTGTGACAAATAACCATAATATTTTAACATTATATCTATTATGAATATTAATAGTCTGTTGAGACTAATACTAAGAATATCTATATATATAAAGGAGACGTGGTCGTGCAAAGATTGATATGCACGGCCAAACCATAACCCCCCCAAACACAAATCCCACGACACACATTCCCCAGACCACGAGGTACAGACATAACCCAAAAAAAACCCACCTACCTAAATGCAACCCCCCAAAAAACAGCCTCCAAAAACCGCCCATAGACTCCCATTATGCGCTGCCAGCGAGCGCTGCAGACAGGGAGAACCGCGCAGGCGCACAAGGCACCCCCCACTCCCCAAACCCACCAACACATCCCCTCACCCTCTCTCCCCACTCACCGGGACCTTCGCAGCCCGGCAACACAAAAACCACCTCCTCGCCATGGAACACACGTCCCGGTCCCAGAGCAGCTCAAGGCCGCAAAACTACGCTTCCCAGAAACCTCCACAAGAACTGGAAGTGGCCATGCCGGGGGTTTCTGGGAAGTGTAGTCCAAAAACGCCGCACTTCCCGCAGGAGACACAGAAAGGGGCGGGCCGCCTCCGACGCTGCCCATGCGCGCCAGGGCGGGAGGCAGGCCCGGAGATCGCCGCACCGCCCTCCCCAGAACCACCTGGGAAGCTAGCGAGGAGGCCGCGGAAGAGCCGGCCACAACACCGCCCCACCTCCTGAGTCAGCCGCGGCCCCGGGCTGGCAGCTCGACAACACTGCAGGACGCTTAAGAGGCACCACAGGAGCCAGGAGCGGCGGCGCCCGACGTCCCCATCTCGGAACACCCCCGGGGTGCCGAACTACAGCTCCCAGAAACCTCCGCGGCCGGAAGTAGGCCACGCTGGGCTACTTCCGGCCGCGGAGGTTTCTGGGAACTGTAGTTCGGCACACCGGGGCTGTTCCGGGATGGGGAATGTGCGGGCGCCGCCGTTCCTGGCTCCTGTGCTTCCTCTTAGGCGTCCTCCAGCGTTGTCGAGGGCCTGTCAGCCCGGGGCGCGCCAGGACCCAGGAGGTGGCCGGTGTTGTGGCTGGCTCTTCCGCGGCCTCCTCGCCGCTCCCAGGTGGTCCCGCTGGCGCCCGAGCAGGCCAGGGCCGGGAACGGCAGGGAGACGGGCGAGGAGGCCGAGGCAGCAGAGGAGGGGGGCCACGACACAGGCCGCACCACCCGGCGGAGAGAGAGAAGGTGAGTGATAGAGAGAGAGTGAGAAAGACAGAGGGGGTTGAAAGACTGAGAGAGAAAGAGAGAGAGGAATAAAGAGGGGGAAATGAGAGAGAGAGAGAGAGGGGGGTATGAGAGAGGGGGGGAATTACAGACTAAGACAGAGAGAGAAGGGGGAGTGAGAGAGTGAGAGAGAGGGGGGGAAATATAGAGGGAGGGAGGGATTGATAGATAGGGATAGAGAGAGTGAGTGATAGATAGAGAAAGATTGGGTGATACAGACTGAGTGAGTACAGAGAGATAGACACAGAGAAAGCAAGTGATAGAGTGTGTGATGGAGAATAATATACAGAGAGACAGACAGTGATAGATAAGGATAGGGATAGAGAGAGAGACAGACAGACACAGGAAGTTATAGAGAGAGAGATAGGTAGATAAGGAGAGAGAAAGAGAGACACAGAGAGAGATAGACTGAGATAGACTGGGAGACACACAGAGAGAGAGAGACATGGCACACAGAACCCCGACCATGCATGATGGGACTTGCAGTACCACCATGGAAAATGGGATTTGTAGTACTTCAAAACCCATCATTCCCCACAGACCACTGTGGCCCAGAACCAAGACCCATAAAGACCCAACTTGCCACACCATGCCCCCCATGACCCACACTCCAACCAACTGCAGTTCAGAGGAGGCCACACCGTGGATGATTGGACTTCCTCGCATCTCCTAAAAAGGGCACAGCAACGCGTGCCGGGTACAGCTAGTTATTTATATAACTGATGCAAATAATATAATAAAAATCTGTTGTAACTTTAATTATATCAATTGTTAATAAAATAATAATATGCCTGTTGTGACTAATACTAATAAGATTAATCTGTTGCAAATAATAATAAATAATCTGTCTGTTGTGATAAATATTACCAATAATATATCTGTTGTGAATAAAATAATATAGTAATATGTCTGTTGTGATGGGTACTGATATTACTATTAATATGTCTGCTAATAAAATGTCTGTTGTGATTATTCATATTATTAATAACACAGCCTAACAAAAATACCTTGGTATCTTGTTTTTTTAGGCCTGTTCCTGGGGTTATCTAGGGTGCTGATTCATAAAACTGCATGGGAAGAGTGCAAGTTTTATGTGGGAGAGCAGATGGTGACGGGTCAACAGTATATGTTCTGTATCTCAAAAATAAATACATTATTTGTATTCCTCTCTTTCTCCCTGAGGGGACTCTGGGCAGATTCCAATAAAATTGGCAAACATTCAGTGTCAAATATATTCAAAGATTGAAATACAAAAAATAAGCCACTCAGGTCCCAAAAAGACGTAACACCTACAACAAAATTATAATAAAATTACATATTCTTACTTTATTCTTATATCCCGTGCAGTTTGACTCGAGGAAGCTTACATGGGGACCAAGCCAAATATAAACAAGGTTGCAATGTAATAAAATTAAAAACATATAACAACCAACTGTATTAAAACAATAAAACCAATAAAATCTAAGACATCATAAAAGATAACCAAACAACAAACAACCAACGGCTGAGAAAAGTGGGCATCTACAGATTTGAGACTAATAGGGTAGGACAGGGCTAGTGCAATGTAAACTGTAAGACCAAGGGCTGGGAATACAGTGCTGGAGATCCTACCAAAAGAGGAGAGCTAGGCAGACATCTGCTTTGAACTGGGTTATCTGAGTCCACACTCAGATAATGTGGGATTTTCTGCCTTGATATTCTGGGACATTGGGCTGTGTAGACGGGCCCAATATCTATTATTCAAAGGCACATTGGAATGTGCCTTTGAATAGTTGAACCATTATTCAAAGGCACATTGGAATGACATAACTTATCAATAAATTTACATCCTGCATTAAAAAATTAAGCATAAATTATACTGCATAAAACCACAATGTTCCTTCAAATATTATTTTAAAAGTAGAGCTGATGAAGGGAAATTGGTGCCATTTTGAATCCAGACAAGACAGAGGTCCTCCTGATCAGTCGTAAGGCCGAACAGGGCATAGGATTACAGCCTGTGTTGGATAGGGTTACACTCCCCCTGAAGACGCAGGTTTGCAGTCTGGGTGTGATCCTGGACTCACAGTTGAGCCTGGAACCCCAGGTTTCGGCGGTGACCAGGGGAGCTTTTGCACAGTTAAAACTTGTGCGCCAGGTGCGCCCGTACCTTGGGAAGTCTGACTTGGCCACGGTGGTCCACGCTCTGGTTACATCCCGTATAGACTACTGCAACGCGCTCTACGTGGGGTTGCCTTTGCAGACTGTTCGGAAGCTTCAATTCATCCAATGGAAGACAGCCAGATTACTAACAGGAGCGGGGCTCAGGGAGCATACTACTCCTCTGCTGCGCCAGCTCCACTGGCTGCCAATCTGCTACCGAGCACAATTCAAAGTGCTGGCTTTATCCTATTAAGCCTTAAACAGTTCTGGCCCAACTTACCTGTCCGGACGCATCTCCCCTTATGTACCATCTAGGACGTTACTATCGTCTGGGGAGGCCCTGCTCTCGACTCTGTCTGCATCACAAATGTGTTTGGCGGGGACGAGAGACAGGGCCTTCTCAGCGGTGGCCCCTCGGCTGTGGAACGTCCTTCCGGAGAACATTAGATCAGCCCCCTTGCTCTTGACCTTCTGAAAACAGGTCAAAACTTGGCTGTTTGAGTAGGCGTTTGAAAAGGCAGTGTAACTGACATAGGATTGGAATTACTGGACTACGATACTGGATTTTGTTTTTATTTGGAGACGAAATGGAGACGAAACGCCCTGTTTTTTCTGTTTTAGAGTCATCTATGTTCTTGTGTTTTTAAAGATGCATTTATTTCATTGTATTTATTGCTTTTATTGTTTTCTGATGTTATTGATATTTTTTGTGATGTGTGTTGTTCGGGCACGGCCCCATGTAAGCCGCTCCGAGTACCCTTTGGGGAGATGGATGCGGGTTATAAATAAAGTTTTATCATTGTTTATTGTCATGTTTTATTTTACTGCTAATGTTTTTGACTGTTTTAAGTGCTGTTTTTAGGATGCTGTTGGCATTCAATGTGTTGCCTTGTAAACGGCCCCGAGTCGCCTTCGGGCTGAGAGGGAGCGGTATACAAATGTGCTAAGTAAATAAATAACTATTTTTAGAATCAGTGGGTCAAATGTAACCAGGTAACCTTTGAGGCACCAAAATTTGTGTTGGCCAGTTTACTATACCTATTGGTGAATAAAACGATGACAGTATTAATACCTGTTTTGATTAATAAGAGTATTAGCAATAATTCTAATGATTTTTTTTTCTCGGCATTACTTTGCGAACGAAGATTCTTAGGAAGCAAAAGAGAAATCCTGGAATGAAGCAGGTTTGGTACTTTTCCGAGCATAAAAGTACAGTCAGAGAGTGATGCTACTTGCGCGTCAACTCTGAAAAAGAGGGTTTTGGTGTCTGGAATCAGTAAGACACATGCTATAGAAGACTAACACCCTGATTAAATGCATTTTAATCCACTCTGTGCCAAGTTATACCATATATGCTAGATGAGTGGGAATACAGTGCAGTTTGAGCTATGAAAGTTAATGGGATTCTTAATGTGAATGGAAAACACCATTGCGCATGACAAAAGTCCTACCTTCTCTGCTGGCAGGAAGCCCGGAACTAATGTTGCAAGTTAAAAGAACAGAGAGGCCCAACATGGATAGCTTGCACTGTGAGAAAAGAATTACCTTATAGATGGCTATTGTTCTCAGATTTAGGGATGACAGAGAAATGATGTAAATGATTTGAGTAATGTTTATTGGATTAATGAAATGTCATGTAACAACAGTAATCACCAGCCAATTATGATTGTTTTAACCATGAAGAAGGGGTGGGTTTAACTGGATGGACTCCATTACGAGTATAAATGTCTTTGTATGAGATGTATCGGGGTCCTTTGCCCCTACCTGCAGCTGTGTTCTGCTGGCGAAATACCCACCAGCTGGTGCCAGAAAATAAACCTTTTTGTTTTCATCCTACTTCACAGTTGTCACGCGTTCTCCCTCATCCTTGTATACGCACGTTCGGGCAGCGTTGGTAAGATTAATTTGGTACTTGGAGTTCTAGAACTCCCGGTTCTGCTTCAAACATATATATATACACTAGCTGTACCCGGCACGCGTTGCTGTGCCCTATTTAGGAGATGCGAGAAAGTCTGAGTATGCGAGATGTAAGGGTTGGAAATGATGTTACTTACGGTCTTGGTGGGGTCATGTAGGCATGAATTGCGCACTTTCTATGTGTGCTCCAAATGATGTCATCTGGAAGCATGAGTTGTATTGTCTTCTATAGCGGAGGAAGTGTTTTGATTCTGGAGAGTGTCCACTCAGCAAAGTCTGTAGTGGTTGTGGAGGAGTGGCAAGTGGTGGTAGAGAGACTTTACCGGCTAGGCAGCGCATTCCTGGTGTTTCTGCTGGGTATTTCAGGGCTTTGCAGTGTGTGCAGATGTGCGTTAGGGTGCCAATGTCAGCCTCTGGCGCCATGGTGTAGTCTTCTGCAGCGTTGTATCTGAAGGCTAGGCGGTGGAATTGGTTGTGGTGTTTTTGAAGTTTGTTTTCTGTGTTGCGACGTCGTGTTTCTGCGCTCCTTGCGCGCTGCTGTTGTGTTGCATTTCTGCGTCTTTGTTGTTCCTGGCTGCGCGCTTCTTCTTGTCGTGCAGTTCTTTGCATTTGGTTCTCAGCTGTGCGTCGTGCAGTGACCTGTTGTCTGTGTCTCTGCTGCGCAGTGTGTTTCTGTTCTGGCGTTTGTTCTGCCCTTTTTTGTTTGATGTATGTAGCGCTGTGAGTGTGTCGTCCGATGCTGTTATTTTTATAAGGCATGGCTTGTCTTTTGGGTCAGTTTATGTCTGTGTGGAAGGAAGGAATGGTTTTAGTTTGTGGTGTTTGTAGGTGTTGTGTGTACGGGGTCCCGTAAGGTTGGTGGGATGGGTTGTGATTGGAAGTTGTGTTGTGTTGTGTGGGTAGGAATTTGCTGGAGAATTGCTCCCTCAGAGTTTGGTTTTGGCAGTTTAACCCTCAAACACCAACTGAAATCTCTCAGCATTCTATCCTAGCCTTGGATGGCTCTTGCCAGCATTGCTATGGTTACAGCAGTTATGCAAATCCGCCCTTATTGGCAGCCAATCATGTTGTTCAGAATGTAGAGGCTGGGTGAGTCGTTGGCTGGCCCGGAGGATACTGGGAAATGTAGTTTTATTTTTACTCGTTGTTTTGGGGGCCTTTTAGGTTTTGGGGGGGGAGTTTCTTTGCTACAAACGTACCTTGCTTGAGGCCTATTTCTGTTGGCAAGTATTGTTTTTCTGTGTTGTATGGTTTCTTTGTTTGAGGTATACATCACATGACGTGAACCCATTTATATAATAGATGGTATTTTCGCTAATGTGTGGGGTTTTGCCAATGCCACTCTCCAAGGCCCTTTCCCTCCTCAGTCTTCCCTCCTTCCCTCCAGCCTTGAAGGGCCTTTCCTTCACTTTATTTTGAGTTTATAAAAACTTAAAATAGTGTATAACTACTAAAATAATGTATAAATATTAAAATAAAATAATAACCGCCTTGAGTTGCCTTCGGGCTGAGAAGGCCGGTATAGAAATATCTCTCGGCATTACTTCACGAACGAAGATTCTTAGGAAGGACTCATCCCAGGCTTTTTACAAGCACGTTGATGACTAAAAAGGCCAATCTGAGATAGGCAAGTCCGGTTGCAGAAAGCACAGCAGAAAGTCTCCTTGGGAGATGTTGTTTCCAAGTTGCGGTTCTTTCTGCGTTGTCGTTTCTCTTCGAGACCCGTTCGGCGTGTCTTCTCGAAAGAGGCCGCAGCATTGTGGATAGGGCGTCTCCATGCCTCCCGATGTGAGGCCAGGGTGGACCATTGTTGGTGATCAATCTGGCCAAGCCTGAGATGTTGTTTCAGGGAGTCCTTATATCTCTTTTGGGGCACTCTCTTGCGCTGACCCGTGGTGAGTTCACCATAGAGTAATATCTTTGGGAGGCGGTGGTCCTCCATCCTAGAGATGTGCCCTGCCCAGCGCAGCTGTGTCCTCAATAGCATGGCCTCAATGCTGGTTATCCCGGCTTGCTCAAGGACAGCAACATTAGTCACATAGTGCCGGGGGCTTTCATTCCCTTCTCTTCCGCCTCTTTGGACAAATTGAGGATTCATGCCAAGTTTGGTCCTGATCCATCATTATTTGAGTCCACAGTGCTCTCTGGGTGTAGGAGAACTACAACTCCCAAACTCAAAGGTAAATGCCCAGCAAAACCTTTCAGTACTTCCTGTTGGTCTCATGAGAGTTCAGTCTGCCAAGTTTAGTTCAAGATGGCTGAATGGCCACCTGTGAGGAATGCTTTGATTGTGTTTTTCCCTTATGGCAGAAGGAGGTTGGACTGGATGACCCTTGGAGGTCTCCTCCTAATCTAGGAACCTGTTGTTGTTGTTGTTATTATTATTATTATTATTAGCAGAGGCTGAATGAATATTATCATCATCATTATTATTATTATGATCTCACTGAAATACATTTCCAAATATTTTGCTTTTATGGCTCTCTGAGTCAACAAGGTTCCTGACCCGATATAATGAATCACAAATGATACAAATGTTCACATTTTGTTAACCATTGTTTTGTAAAATTTTAGTGAATAAATGTCATTTTTCCTATGACAACCTCTTTTTCATTGCTCATAACATATACTCTTATCAGTCTTATTAATATATCAAAAACGCAATGTAGTGCCTTTTTATTATTAAAGAAATTCAATTGATATTATGTAGAATGTAGTTCAGCCTTTAGGTGCGGCCCTCCATAATATTTTTCGGCTCTCGTGTGGCCCCTTGGAAAAAATAATTGCCCACCCCTGTTCTAAGCCAAACCCCTGGACACATGTTCCCTTCCCTTATTCACAACCGCCGCTGGGGAAAGAGCGTGACACCAGGAGGCCTGGGTACCAGCTATCATACTATCACCTTATTATCTTTTATATACAGCTCCATCACGTTTATTTATTTGTCACGTTTCTATACCGCCCCTCTCAGCCCGAAGGCGACTCGGGACGGTTTACACAGGCAGTCCGTGATGCTTTACAAAAGAAATATAGCATTGTATTCATTCTGATAAGGACGCTTGAATAGAAACGGGTGGAAAGGCTTGTTAATTTTGAATACCTTGATTAGCATTTAATGGCCTTGTAACTTCAAAGCCTGTCTGCTTGCTGCTTGGGGGATCCTTTGTTGGGAGGTGTTAGTTGGTCCTGTTTGATTCTTGCCTGGAATTCCAACAAAGGGTTCCCCCAGGCAGCAATCAGCCAAGCTTTGAAGCTACAAAGCTATTAAATGTGGTTGGTGGGGACGAGGGATGGCGTTCTCTGGGGTGGCCCCCCGGCTCTGGAACTCCGTCCCTAGGGAGATTAGACTGGCATCCACCCTGTCCACCTTTCACAAGGATCTAAAAACGTGGATGTTCCACTGTGCCTATGACTAAACAGTTCACCAGATAACTACCCCAAACCATAATTTACCAATAGCTCCTGCACTTACACTGCCCCCTGTTGCATAGTCCTGGCATTACCCTTCCAGCCCTAACTCTCATCAGATTTTATCTTTATCAAAATATAAAGCAACCATGTGGATAACTTGATGTTTGGCATATTTTTGCTATAAGAAATACCTGCAGTTCAGAAGCCACACATTAAAAACTTGCTATTTTTGTCACAGTTCTAAATTTGTTATAGTTACTGTATGCCATGGTTTTTTGGGAAGAAATTCCCTAGCTGGCCCAGATGTGGATAAAACACTCATTTTTCCAGGGCCTTTGTCCAAATTAAGAAGCGGTAAGCAAGAACTGCATGTACATCCACAATTGGACTCGTTTCCAGCCATGAGCCCAGCCCTGTTTGGGAGAATAGAAACGGTGCAGAAAATGGAAAGTTTGTCATAAAGAAACTTTAAAATAGGTTTGGACCTGTATGTTGCTAGCCACCACGATCTTAAGAATAATAGTTGCAGCAGTGTATTCATGTGTGGCTTAGCATCCTGGAGGTCAATATTTCTAGTCTCAGCCTGAAAGAGTGAGCCAGACAACCAGGAATTACTAAAAAAAAAAAAGGGGGGGGGGAAGAGCAGTAAGTCCCAAAGACATCATAAATTTGTTCTTACTGTCTTAGCTCTTCCCCAGTCCTACTCTACCCAGAGAGCTATTTGGAGCCTTCCCTGGAAAAGACTCATTCCTTTGTGGCCTTTCTGTTGACCTGGCTTGTACTTTTGATCTCCACGCTGTACAATTGTTCTCTCAAATTAGCATTTTAACTACTTTGTTAAGACACATTTTCTTCTCATTTCGAGCCCCATCTCTCTGCCTGCAAACCATTGTTTTGAATCTAAAAGTGATTTTGAATGTTCTGTTCAGAAAGGGAGTATAGTTGGTCCTCTACATTTGCAGGTTTGACTTGATTAAAACATTCTCACTAGGATTTTCTATGGCAGTGATTCTCACCCTGTGGGTCCCCAGGTGTTTTGGCCTACAACTCCCAGAAATCCCAGCCAGCTGACTAGCGTCCTCTTCTTGTTTGTGCATATAATTATATATTTTGATACTGCTTGCATGGTGCATATATGATTTGACCTTAGGCTTATGCTGATTCTGGAAGTGGACCAGTGTCAGGCTGCAGGATCTAGATCAGGGGTGGGTAATTACCGGCCCTCCAGGTGTTTTGGACTTCAACTCCCAGAAATCCTAGCCAGTTTACCAGCTGTTAGGATTTCTGGGAGTTGAAGTCCAAAACACTTGGAGGGACAGTAATTGCCCACCCCTGATCTAGATCAGCTCTTCTTACATTATTTCCATTTGTGACTCTTTTTCACCCAGAGTTTTTTACATGACCTAGATATCTAAAATAGGTAGAAAAATCAAACATTTACTGCTAAAAAAATCTGCATTGTAAGGTGTGCTAAAGTTGATTTTTCTTATCAACCACAGCTGAATCATCTTCTGCAGAGTCCACTGTAAACACAGCACAACAGGTTTGTGTAAATGTGTCAAACAGCCACTAGGGACCCCATCACTGAGCAAGGAGGACCCAATTTGGGGCCAAGGGCCACAGTTTACAAAGTCCTGGTCTAGAGATTCCTAGAGAAATATTCTCTCAGGTAAAAAAAGTGGGTTTTTAAATTTTAGCTTTTTTCACATTTGTAGAATTTTCTCCTCCCTACCTCAAACAAATGTGAGGGATGGCTGTATATAAAATGTAGTGAACTCATGCTCACATAAAATTCTTGCATTAGTTCCCAATTTGATGATCCATTAATTTTCCCCTCCCATCTTTCCCTGATCTCTTCAATGGGTTTAAATCAAAATAAATCCCATGCATCCCATTCCAAGAAATCTGCTCATACTACCTCAATGTCCCTCAAAACTCACCCTCTTTAAAGACAAATCTACCCCATTATATATTACAGAACAGGCATAAAGCATAGTGGAAAGAACAACAAAGAAATCAGGATTGTACTTGCATATTGTTTAATAGAAACTAAATTTCCTCACACACTTCAGATTATAGAACTTTATGTTTTGAGTTGGAAATCCCCAAAGCAAATGGGTTAGTAACGCTCCAAAATATGGAAAAGTGATAATTGCACAACACTGTGTAAAGAAACAAACACTGGATTCAGCCAATTGAGTAGAAAGAACAAATACAGCCGGTTTGTTCAGTGTGAAAAATTGATCATTCCAGTTAATTCCACAAAGGCTTGTTGAAATATCACAACACTACTAGCATAGTAGTCAACTCAGTAACAATTGTGCTGTTGTTTATTTCACAAATGAAAGTTTTAAAAACTAACTGTGGTGAGTTTCTTGCTGACAGCCAGGAAAATCTGATTAAAACCCAGACAGCAAAACAAGTGAACTCACACCAGTAACCTCATTAATAATACTATTAGTTAAGTATAAACATGCAATAGTCTTTTTGTATGAAGACCAAGTCTTGGGAGGTAGACGATATAGGAAACTTGAACGAACTCCTTCAAAAATAGTCATAATACTGAATCCCTGGAGTACACCAGCATTGGTGGTGAAGACTGGGGTATACAGCATTAAGTACAATAGCATTATGATTTTTATTTCTGCAAGAAATACATGAAGAGAAATCTTTGAATTAAAAACAAGTTGTGCCTCCAGACTAATTATTTTCCTCTTCCTTGAGCATAAATTCGTATTAAGTGTAACAGCCTGGAACTTGTTACAATTGTACATTTATAACCCAAGTGTAATACTAATTGCATATCATGCTAACTATTAATTTTACATCCTGGAGAAGACAGAAATATAGTGGATCATCAATTCCACTACCATTTCATATCCAAAAACAGAACAGATTAAACCTTTACTTAATGCCCACAGACAAATTTGTAACTTCTCACAGGTTAACTCAAACTATCTGACTATAAACTTTTTTTGCTACTGCAGCTTCGAAGGCAAGTTAGATTTGTCCCTCTCTCCCCTTAAAAAAATCTGGATACTCTCAACGGGACTAGATTATGTTGGGTGCAATATTGTTTATAGTGTCATTTTACTAAGCTGAGTGGGCGGACGTGATCTGCTGGAAAATAATGGTTTTAAAGTTCAGTTTTCCCCAATCTGGCATATTTACCAGATGCCTGAACTAGAAGTCCCATTATCCCCAATCAGCACAGCCACTGATTATTACAGAAATTGTCATCCAACATACACCTGAAAGGCACCATGTGGTGAAATCATGACCTGTAGGCACTTTGTATCCATGCTACATGTAAATTCAAACCTTTGTAATCTGCCTAAAATCTCCCCATCCCTTTTTAATGGGCCTGCTCTCAAGAGTCACTCACTATGGCTTTCACTTTCGCTTAAAACAGAAGGTCTATTGTTTAAGAACTCTGGATCAGAGAGACAGTAACTGGAAATACAACTCAAGCAGTACATCTTCCTGCTTTCCCCCAATTTACAGTAATTAATATATTAGAATCTCAAGCCCAGACAGTTTTTCTACCACTTTTAAAGCATTAGTGTTGTGTTACAACATATTCTAAAGATACAACTCATAGGTGCCCAATTTCACTTTTATTTAGGCTGGTATCTAAGAGTGTAGTCTGAATCTACCCCCACATCCTCTTTGCAACTGTGAATGCAGTAACTAGTAAAGTACAGTAATTGCTGAACTATGTCACAATTGCTTTCTAGCCAGCTATTTCATTTGTTTACATTTAAGCTGTCGGAAAGGGGGCTGTACTCTTTCCTCAGCACAACACCCATCTAATGAGTTTTAAAAACAAGCAGTGATCTGCCACATAAGCAAACTCTGATCTAACTTCACCTTGCTGTCCACTTTGAATGTGTGGCCTTTTGCAGCATCGTGATTAGAAAATTGCTTGCAACTGCAGCTAGCAAGTTACAAATGTGTGTGGTAATCTGTAACTACAACCCCAGGTAGACAGAGCTAAAGGAATGTTTTAATATCGACCACTTCTAGAACAATGACAGCTTAGACCTGATTTTAGTGGACAGTTGGCAGCTTGAGAACTGACTGTCCAAAATGAAATCAAGAAATAATGCGATTTGGGAATAGAAAGCTGAAAGCTCCCTACTATTAACAAGAGTCTCCAGGATCGTTTTACAAAACACACCCTTCCCAAAGCTGCTGCCTTCCAGATATATTGGACTTCATCTCCCTAAAATATCTTGTCAACTGAGAGGTGCATCTAACCTATCTGCAGGACACCATGTTGGAGAAAGTTAACACAACATGTCATCCAGTACTCTACTCAATCTGGATCTAAGTAAATGAACTAACAGTCAATCCCTCAACCCTTTCTCATGGGGAGAATAATCTAATTCAAGATTTTATAATTATCCTCATAATTAACCTCACTATCTTTTCCACTGAGTTTTACAGGAATATAGACATTGGCACTAATTCTGGCTATTTTGGATCAAGGTTTATTCTTTTGTTTGGTTTGTTTATTCCCAATGTAGGTGTTTGCTGCTTTTAGTGGCACCAGCAGGTTTATACAGTCAGAGAAGTGCAGCAGTTCAAAATATGTGAAAGGAAAACAAGCTTAGGGTCTTCTAGATAAGGCCCAGAAGGCAGAAACCCTAAAAAGTGCTATCCCAATGAAAACTCAGAAGGAAAAGTGATATCAGCAAATGCCTTTCATGTGGTAGTTACACAGTTAAGAATGACACATGCTTTTAACCCTAAATCAGTGAGGTGCCATAGTGCCACTAAAGAGGCTTCAGGATAGCCTTTCCTGAATTCTGTCTTCTTTCCCATACAGTAAATGAATTAACGTCGTTTCAGCACAGAGACACAGTCTTTTTTTAAAGGTCCGAGTTGCATATGGGCATCTACACTTTCAAGAAAAAATGCTGGCTTGAGATTGTAAGAAAAAAAGGTAGGAAACTGGTGGTTGATCTTATTCTGGAAGGGGTCAAAATGGCCCTTTTTGAAGCGAGCAACTTTGAACTGTTGCAGACAGGTCATCTTGGCATCCTTGACTCCAAAGAAAGTCAGCACCTTCTCAGAGTACTCCAAGAACACGCCAATGGTGTGGAAGAAAGGCTGTTGTATCACACAGTCAAAACCCCCAAACCAGGCAACGTAGTTCTGCCCGTTCCACTGCAGACAGCAGGACTTCTCATTCCTGCCCAGGCGGCCCCTATCATATGGCTCCTGGGGGTTGAAGTCTTCTGTGATGACTCCGATGCTCACCCAGCCATCGATGATCTCCACTTCCCAATAGTAGTTGCCCCGGTTCATGATGTTCTCACCCAGCACCTGCTCACAGTTAATGAACCTGGTGGAGTTCTCAGGGTAGCCGATGGGATTCAACACACGCTTGGCCCCCTTGGTGCCAAAGAGCTGCAGGAATTTATCAGCTGTATCACTGTCCAAATCTATGATGAAAGCAACTGCATGGAAAGGGAGAGTTTAAAAAAGGAGGGGTTATTATCAAAGCCACATGGTATTATTTCATTTTCATTCAGGACAACAAAACTGAAATTGCAAAGAAGAGAAAGCCTTAGCACCTTGACTCAACCATTATAGATTTAGGGAGTTTTGCATTTCACTGATGTTTAATTCTATGACTGGAAAACTCCCATACTCCAACCAAAATATAGGCTGCAAAAACCGGTGCAGGGAAGGCTACTGTTGTTTTTTCCCCATAATTAGACTTAAATATGCATGCATATTTGTACTGAGCAAAGGGGAGAGACTGAAAGTTTGTGTTGCTTTGACCTTGGTCAGAAAATATGCTGATGCAGCTTAAAAGAGCATCAACAGACATAGCAGGGATATAAATGAATGTTATGGAGATCAGCAAATACCCTTTTCCACTTGATATTCTAAAGCAGATTTTGAGGACGCTCAGAAAAAATTGCCCCCTCTAAAATGCTTGTGATCTCAAGCTTTTCAAGAAATGGATACTCAACCTGTATTAGCCTTTCTATTTGTCCAAGGCAGTTTACATGGCTGTCTTCATCTCTCTTCCTACCCACTATATCCTTATAATCATGTAAGGTGGATCTGGAAGAGACCTCTCTGATCCAAGGCCATCCAGTGAATTGCATAGCTCAATATGGACTTGAACCTGGAGGTTTCCAGTTCCACTCTAAACACTATAGGCATGGTGCCTGCAAAGTATATTAACCATGGTGTACCAAAAGATCCATCAGCTGAAATGAGCATTTCCTTATGTAACTTTTTTATCATGAAATGTAATGGCCACTAAGAATGTTGTGTGTGCCTTCAAGTTTTTTTTCCAACTTATGGCAGCCCTAAGATCATATAATAGGGTTTTTTTTCTTTACAAGATTTGTTCAGAGGGGGGTTGCCATTGCCTTCCTCTGGGACTGAGCAAGTGTGACTTACCTAAGGTCACCCAGTGGGTTTCAGTGCCCTAGAAGGGATCTGAATCCTGCTTTCCCAGAGTCCGCAGTCTAACACCCAAATTACTGTACCATACTGGCCATCAAACTAATAATTTGCAGCCAAAAATGAAGCACTTTGCAGTTCTATTGATTTAAACGAGGAAAGACTACTTCATGTGCTTAACTTTCACATTTTGGTCATGTAACTTGAAAGGATTTAATTTTACTTGCATTGTGCCTACAATTGTCATCTTTGATTTGTTTTGCTGCCTTCTTCCTGGTGGGAACTACATATGTGCACTATACTGAACACTGGCCAAACCTGGTCTGATGACAAAAGGAAAGGAAAGCCAAAGAGGACAACACATTAAAAAATGGTCTTACATTTGAGAAAATAATCTCTCGACTCCAGAGAGGCAGGGTTGGTGCTTTTTTCAGCAGTTGGGCTCCCCATAGTCACTGTAAAGAGAGGCATTTATCATAAAGTTCCATCAACACCCCAGACTGCAAAACCGAAGCAATCAAAGAACACACAATATTCCAGACAACCACCTGGTGGCACACCATCCCTTTTCTGCCCCCACAAGCTGTTTGTATAGAGGTGTCCTGATCTTGGGAACAGAGTTGATATGCTCAGAGGAACACTTTAATAAAACAATAGCAGACGCTGCTCACTTCTCATGGTTCTCATGCTTTTCCTCAAGTTGGACATAGCAAGAATTTATTTATTATTTTGATTTATATACCACCCTTCCCAAAAAGGCTCAGGGTGGTTCACAACAATGAATACACAACACAACGTAATTAAAAACAGAATAAAAACAGATTAGGACCAGAATGGAAAGCACAATCTTAGAGATTAAATGCCTGTGGGAGGAGGAAACCATGACCTGGAAGCAGTGGGAGCAGTTATCTTGTGGCCTATGCACACTACAGAATAACAGTGCTATCATTCCACTTTAACAGCCATGGCAATATCCTATGGAATCCTGAAATGTACAGTTAAGGTACATCAGATACCTTAATGCTTTTGGCATCCTCAGCTGGGTAACCCCCTCCGGTGCCTCTGACCAAACTACACACCCCAGATTCCATAGGATGCAACCATGACAGGATAATAGTGGTGTAACCATGTCGTACGAATGGGCCCCTGCACTTGCTGAGCATTCCGGAAGTATTTAGCAGTGTAAAGGTGAATGCTGGAAGTGCAGGTGCTCCCCATGGCTGTTTCTACACTCGCAGCCTCAAGAAAAGGTCAAGTACCCATGCAGTTGTGCCATTGTGTCATTGTCTGTCACATGTCTTAAGAGGGAGCTGACAACAATGTGCTCCTTGAATTATCCATTCACTGTCCCGCAGCTACTGTGAGAATCACAACAGTTGAGCTTAGAAGGAATTGGGAAAAGGGAGAGCAGAAACATTGCTGCCCTTGCCAGTGAAATCGTCCAAGCCCTTCAGACCTGTGAGTTCTATTACAACATTGCCCACAGAGGATTGAAACAAGGTCACAAAGGCAATTGGGAGTGTCAATAAAAATCTAAGGCAGGCCTGAGAGAATAGATGCCAAACCTGCTTCAGCCAGAGCCATCCATTCTACTGTGATGGTTTCTTTGGGGAACAGTTGAATGTCATACTGGGACAGGGAATGGTCCTAGTTAATAGAAAGCACAGCCATACTGGCCAAATAGGATAAGGAACAACATGATTTAAGATTCTGCACAGCTGTACAGGGTAAATGCAAACAGCTGGGAATTTTAAGCCATGCAAATAGATGCTAGAGGAGCGCCAGCTGCCTCCCCTTGCAACGGAGCCAGCTACATCAGCTCTAGTTCTGGCAGAACGGGAATTATTGAAACTAAAGCCTGTCGCTTAGAGACGTCTTTCCTTGTGTTCTGACAGGCAAGGCTCTATTTCAGGGCCGCCACTTTGGACATCCTCCCCAAACCACTGCTGGCCACACCCGGTGATGTCTGTTTGTTGCCTACTGATTTATTTGAGTCATTATGGAAATCTCCTAAAACCTCAAGCGTAAGGCACAAGGCCGAGAAGTTTGAGGCCAAATTAGAAACTTGTTATTATGCAATTTTAAAGCAGCTGCTCTCTTTTCTAGTGCTTTTATATGTGGGTTATATAGCTTAAAATGCCTTCTCCTTTTCCCTTTGAGGCTACTGGAATTTCGCATCCACTTATGAGTCACAAATACCAACCTGAAAAATGCTGTGTACTCCTTACAAAATACTGGAGGTGTAAAAATTGACCTTCAATCTCATCTGGTTGAGCAACTGTGGCTATTCTTTCCCCACTGCTCAAACTCTCATCAGCCCTCACTAGCATGGCTTATGGCAAGGAATGATGGGACTTGTAGCCTAAAACCTAGACGCCTGAAGTTGTCCAACTTGATGTGCCGAGTCCTCAGTAGTTTTAGTGCTCTAAAATCGGCATTGCAAAAAGAAAACTAGCAACAAATTTATTTTAAAAATGGTAATGGAAATGAACATCTATGCATGTGTGGTGAATGTAAATAAGGTTTCTTTTTCTATTCCTTCTCATTATTACCTATTTTGTAATACAGCAACATTCAACATACATGGCACTATACAAAAATAAAAAGAGTTGAACTAGGACAATGATACTCAAAGTGGTGTTCAACAAACTTGTCAGTTCACAAACCATCAGCTGTCAACAAACCTCTGAACAAACCTCTGAGGATGCTTGCCACAGATGCAGGCAAAACATCAGGAGAGAATGCTACTGGAACATGGTCATACAGTCTGAAAAACTCACAACAACTCATCAGCTCTCTGTCCCTGGAGATTTTACAGCCAAAGAAATGAAGCCACTGGGCACAAACATAGTACTGGTTCTTGGCACACTGAAGAAAATTAATAAATTCTTGTCCCTACATCAGAGCATTGCATTAGGGAGGGAAGAGCAAAGAGCAAAATTGAAAAGAAGGCTTTGAGGGCATCTACTAATGCAATTTCACAACACTTATTCTGCTAGGGCTCAATGTTATAAAATCATTAGAGTTGTACTTTTACATGATCTGTCAAAAAAAAGCTGGTGCCTCACCAAACTACAACTCCCATGATTACACTGTATTGACCCTGGCAATTAATGTGGTGTATAGATGCACCCCTTAAGAACTGGATGAAAAAAGAAGCCATGTGTCTTATTACATCTAATCCATTCAGTTGGGGAGTTTGCTAAAGCAACTCGAAATTTAGAGTTAGGTGGACATGGACAGAGTGGACCCTATCATTTACTAGGCAGCAGCTCTTAGGATCTGGTAAAGGTTTTGAGAAGCTGCAGTTAAAACGATCTGGAAGGCCAAGGGGACCATCACTGCTGGTGTCACAATATTGCAATTGACTCTGTGTAGAAAATAGGGATGTCATCTCCCCAGCTACCAACCTTCTGGCATCCCATAAGGAATGGTTCCATCGTCTCCTTTCCCTGTAAGCTGGTCCCACTGATTCTTGCAAATGTTCATGAGCCACTCCTTGACGGTGCACACAGCTTGGCTCGATTTGATAAAACTCAGTTCTTTCGGAAAGCTTGCACATGAGAAGTTTTTCTCCTCAGCAGCTATTTTCATTGCTTGGAACTCCTGGACCCAAAAAAGAGAGAGAATACAGTTGATTGACTGACAGCAGGACTTATTCCACAGATCCACCTATGGCTGTAACAACTCATGATATGGAAACAGACATACCAAAGTGAGGGCGTGGGGTGGGGGACGCAGCTGCTGGCACAAAGAGTTCCTGGATCTACATTTAGAACAGAGCTGAGTCCAAGAGAGCCTCCTCCCTATAAAGTCCCCTTTCCCAGCCACTACAGATGAAACAGATCAGGACATATTGCCTAGCAAGAGACTCCAGCAGGACAAAGTACTATTAAAGGAAGCGAAGCAAGTCCTGGAGCCCAATGAAAGGAAGAATCCACTCCCTTTCTTTGCATGAACAGTTTTTGCAGATGTTCACACAATTTGTCTGTTAAAGCTGGAAAGCATAATGCAGCCCTTGGCTATTTCCTATATGGGTTTCTGAGATCAAAGTTTCCCCATCATGAAGAGAAGGGGGAGATTGGGGCAAGAGGAAGAAGACAAAACAGCAGTCTCAAGAGAGAGCCCCGATGAATGGGAAAACCTTAATCACAGTTACTGCCTTCCAAATTTCAGTTATTCTCACCCCTGAACCCAAGAAGTACAGTGGTTGGGGCTGTGTTAGAGAGAGAAAGAGAACATTATACTGAAATGTTCATTAGACAGTTATGATTATGGCTTCTGTTGTGTGCGTGTTTGGTGGCGGGGCCAGTACTGCTGCTCCTTGTGCTAATGAAGGCACACAGTATTTTTAGCTTGCACTTAAAATTACTCACTTTAAGTGCAAGTTGAAAATACTCATCACTTGTAATTCTCCACCAGCCACCATGGCTTTTGGGTATGATGGTGCCTTCCTAGAGCACTGGATACCCACCAGTGCTCTAGGCAAAACTATGGACAAGAGAGCAACATCTGATCAAAGCAAAATGCAACTTGCATGTTGCTGCTCCATTTTTTTCCTGGGAGAGAAGCTTCAGAATAGAAGCTGGCTCCTGTTCTTCTACTACTGTCCAACTGGGGGAAGGGCAAGACTAACATTTGCTGGCTGTCCCATGGTGAGCTTTCTGCTGGCAGGCCCCCCTCACCAGCGAACTACCCAGAGCACCTACCTGCAGGAAAGAGATGGTATCTGTGCTATTGACTTTTTCCAAATTCTGCCAGCACTCATTCAACATGGCATGTCTCTGTTCCTTCTGCCTCAGCTCCTCTTCTGCTGCACTCAACATGGCTCTTTCACCATCATCAATGAACCCAAGAACTTCCTTCTGGAAGGCTGCAAGGACCCGGGCTGTCTCAACAAAGAGCTTGCTGACCTTCTCCTTCTCTTTCTGAGCAGTGCCCTAAACACATAGAGGTGGTTTATGCCAATGGAGAGTGCAGCTTTCTAGGATCTTTTTTTGAAGGAGAGTAGAAAGAACCAACCAAAAATTATCCCAGAGGCTTCCACTTGAGAAATACCAACTCCAGGCCAGACAGAATGCTAAACGTATCATTAGGCAACAGGTAGATATTTTAAATAACAGTAACAGCAGTAGCAATTCCCCTTCTATCCCCTCTTTTCCTGTTACTTTCAACTTTCACTTTTATGAGACGGAAGGGAAAGGAAATTCCCTTCCAATTTTGTGTTTTTCTGTAACTTTGTCTTTTAATGGAAAACTAATAAAAACTATTTAAAAAATAATAATAATACTGTAATTGCCATGGTCCTCCATATCCTACAGAATCCTGGGACTGGTAGTTTGATTAAATACTTAAGATTTTCTGTTAGGGACCTCACAATCCAATCCCTGAAGCACAATGATAAAATTCTGTATATGGAATTTCAAACTGACTCACTACCCTAAAAATCCCAGAATTTCATAGTGTGGAGCTCTAACAGTTAAAGCTGTATTATACTTCTACAAAAAAAAAACCTGGAAAAAACATCAGTCGAGCATGCAATTAAAAGAATAGTTTTTCTATTGTTAATAGGTTTAAAGAAATTACGAGGCCTTTCACGGTAAAGTCAAAAGGAACATATTACTTTTTACTCTTACAACTTGACAGCTACTTTTCTATGGAAATGAAATTATCCTTTCAATCATGGAACATTTAAGCATATGATCCTCCACCTGCAGTCTAAAGTGGGGCGATCCAAGAGAAGCACAATATCATTCTCTTATAAGGAATTTACAGAACAGAAGATGTACAGGAAGCAGAACATCCCAAAATCTTGGCCGCATCAGCGAAGTCTCTGAAAAGGCAAAACAACACAAAAAACATGGCACGGAGAAAGACTCAACACTTGGGACAATATCAAAGTTAAGCCATCTTACTTTGATTAAGTCGACAGTTCTCTTTGTCTGGGCAATAAGGACGCCAAGTTCATCCAGTTGACTTTCAACACTGCTCAAGAGTTTTGGTTTCTGGGCCTTCCAGGTAAAAAAAAAGGGGGGGGGCATTAAGATCGTAATTTGCATTTACATAAAGGCAAGTTATGCTTGATGCAGATAAACGTAAGTAACAAGGTGTCCAGGAGCCCCGGGTGGCACAGTGTGTTAAACCGCTGAGCTGCTGAACTTGCTGACCGAAAGATCGCAGGCTCAAATCCAGGGAGCGTGTGAGCTCCCGCTGTTAGCCCCAGCTTCTGCCAACCTAGCAGTTCTAAAACATGCAAATGTGAGTAGATCAGTAGGTACCGCTCCAGCAAGAAGGTAACGGCAGTCCATGCAGTCATGCTGGCCACATGACCCTGGAGGTACCTACAGACAATGCTGGCTCTTCGGCTTAGAAATAGAAATGACCATCACCCCCCCAGCATTGGACACGACTGGACTTAATGTCAGGGGAAAACCTTTACCTTTACCTAACCAGGTATCCATTAAAATGTGTCTGTGGAGATGCAATGTTCTGAGTTCAAAAGATTTTTTAAGGTAAGAGTACTGAGAGGTGCTTTTTGCCTGCTCCTGCTTCTGAAATATAGCCTACAGCACTTGGTCTCCCATTCAAATGCCTCCCAGGGCTGACTCTACTTAGCTTCCAAGAACAGACAAGATCTGGTTCCTTGAGGGTACTACTTACAGGCCCTGTAAAGGAAATTGTGCTTCCTACTTTCTCCATTATCCAATATTTTGAACTCTGAATGGAAACTTGCTAGAAGGAACAGTGTACTGTTATGTAGCTCCAAACGCTATTTAGGCAATCTGCTGGGCTGAGATAAAGATCAGACAGAGAGGGCTGTACTGAAAGGAACAATAATTGCATTATCAAAGAGGGAGAGGGAGATACAGCCCAGACCATATCAACACCCTCGCCCACATCAGAAAGCAAGGAAATTAAGAGTGCCTTGGAGAGCGCTTATCAGGAGAAGCCATAATAGCCCACTGATCTCTGGAAACTAGGCCCAGGGAAGGGAAGAAGAGATTAAACAGTAAAGCAACCCAGATCATATAATAGAATGACAGATTTTGGTAACAGAAAGGAGCCACTCCTTTTCCCAGTGTAGGGAATGTGTGTATCTAATTGCTAACACATGTTTAAAATAAAATAGTTTCTTCCTAGCATTGAACAGACCTAAAAGAAACAACTGAGTGATGAAGTCACTTTGAGCCCCAATTTTGGCAAAAAGTAGAGTATTGATAAAGTTGATAAGTTAACGGCAATAACAGCATTAATGAGGGAGTAGCTGGAATGGTCACATCTTTATGGTGGCAGACTCAGAAAAATATTTAGTAATATTTAGCTTTTCATGAGCTCAAGGCAGTGTATGTAGATCTTCTTTTTCTATATGACCACAAAACTGCAGTATTCACAAATGCACCTCCTGGCCTAGTGGTTTGAATGTTGGAATAGGACACCAGGAGACCAGGGTTTGAATTGCTGCTTGGCTGTGGAAACCCACTGGGTGACCTCGGGCAAGTCACACTCTCTCAGCATTAGAGGGCTGAGAGCGTGTCCCCTTCTGAAGAAAAGCCCATGATTGATTTAAGGTTGTCAGAAATCAGAATAAAACAACTTTCTACTATTTCCAAGCTGTGCACACAGATCACAAAAGGCTTTTCAAACTGTTATGAAAATAAGCCAGAGGTGGCCCTCCACGTGAAATTGGACTGCAGCTCCCAGTATTCCTTAACAATGGCTCTGCTGGCTAGGGCTTCTGGGAGCTGCAGTCCAACAAAATCTGGAGGACTTCATGATTCCTACCCTAAAATAATGAAACTTATACATAAAATGCCTTTAACTTTTCCAGATGTAGTAATCCTTGACACACAGCCAAAAATAATCTATTTTTGCCACACAGGAAGGCCTTCCAACAGGAGTGATAACATACTATTCCTGGGAAGAAGTAATGAATAGATGTGTTCCTTTCCATTCATCAGAAACAGGGTGCTCTGTCTTCCTAAGAGAACTGGGAAGCTATTTATGGCTGTTTGGCAGAAGGAAAGGAGACACAGTGCCCAGGTTACTAAGCAGTGCTCCTCCTCCAGATATTACTGAATGCAACCCTGGTTGCAAAGCCAGGGGTGAGGAATGCAAGGGAGCTGCAGGCTAGCAACATATGCAGAGCTACACATGTCCCATCATTGCCTTATATCCCACTCATCCAGAGGCTTGATCCATCCAATTTTGTAGTGTCAATTCTGTCTGGTACTAACTTTCCAGAGCTTCGGGCTATATACTTGGATAACAGAACACAAACATGGGACTCAATGCAATGCCAATCAAACTGGCATTGCATATGGAAGTAAAGATTCATAGATACCACAAGGATACTCCACCACAGGCCTCTCTTGGAAGCATATTAACATTGAATATCTGGAGAAGATATCATATGTTTCAATCAGCTCCCTTTCAAATGTTGTCAAACTCTATCTTGTCTTAATCACTATTCAATCCCTCTTGCCACAACTTTGCTTAGCTGTCCCCTGACCACACGTGATAGACATCACCAACTCAGTTTCCCTCTCCCTTATGCCTTTACAGCAGGGGTGGGGCAGACCAGATCCTGGTGCAGAAACCCCTTCCCTACCCCCCATCCCTGTCTTGCTCCAATAACTCCAATTGTTCAAGCACTATTTACAAGCCTTTCCCAGTTCAGCCATTGGCCAAAGAGAGCACAGAGCCAATGCATTTTCTGTAGACAGGGGTTTTCCAAGTCACTCACGAACCTTAGGATGAGCTAAACCGAAACTGACAGCTCAATTAAAAATGAGTGGGTGAAAATGAAGAAGGTGAGTCAGTGCCATTTGGGAAGGGGAGTGATGGAAAAAAGCCTGGTCCTCAATGGAACACAAAAGGCTAACAGAGCAAGGAGCCGAACCTGGGACAGGAGCCAAAGGAAATAAAGGAGCCGGCCTGAGCCACTGTGGGAAAGGGCTGCAAGGGCTGCAAGGGGAAGGAATGAGCCCCTGGTGCAGCACCCCGCCGAAGCCAAGGCTCTCAGTTCAGGAACTGGACAGGCCTTGTTCACACCAGATGGAATTCATCTCACTCTTTCCCCACCCCACACTTTTGTTTTTGCCTCCTTCCCAAATCCAGAGGCAGCAGATTGCTTTCATGTGTGTACTTTGGCAGCCAAAACAGACAAAAGTTCAGCTAAATGTTTGTCTTTACATTGGAAACATCTTGTTGATGGTTCTGGAACATAAATCCCCCTTTCCCTGGTTAGCACGTTTGGAGTTAGATAGACATAGAACAGTATCTGTAGTATGTATAGAAAACAGCAAATCAAGACATAATTATAATTTTGCACAACTACAGGCAGAAATACAGAGAAATTGCAAAACATTCCCAATTTTAAAGAGAAAACAAAACTTAATATTCAGAATAGAAATTTGAAAGCTTTCAATTTGCCATAGTAAGCAATTTGCAAGACTCATCCATTGTGTTCCTCGTACCATGCAACCTTGACACCAACCAGCTCTTCACATCCCTTCCAAGCACCTTCTGCTCTGGTTTTACATCTCAAATAGGATTCACCTCCTTTTATTTTTTTAAAAGCTCATCCTCCATTCTGCCAAGCCATAAAGATGAGATGAGGAAGGAAACCCCCTCAAAATTATGCTTAGGGATAATGTACTCATGCCCGCATATCACTGGACATCGCAGCATTCAGTCACTTTAGCTTGAGTGTGAACTTCTTCCACTTGTCTTCAAAAATAAATAACTGAACTGTATAAACACTGTTAAATCTAAGCTCTTTAGGGTTTCCAGATTGAAAGGTAATGGAAGCCTTCTTTGATTTTTACTCTGGCAACCCTACATGTCATTCAAGAGCTAAACTGCAGTGCCAAGTTTCAGATATTACATCATGTTTCAAAATTCAAAAAGATGTAATTGAAAGTGTTTCTACTTACCCTCCTAATACATTTACTTTCCTATATTGTTTTTACAAGAATTGTCTCTTAAAATTCTGTCTTTTAATTTGAATTACTTTAGTCTTAATATGCATCTATGTATAATAGAAATAAAAAAGAGTGCCTCATATACCTTGATTTTGGTAACATACACAACTGACTCAGCTAGTGTTTGGGGCCTCTAACAGTGATAAAGAGCCAACTCAGAATAGCTGGATATTGAGTTTTAGTCTGGGGACAGGCATGCTCTGAAGCCAATGGGCCACCCCATCTCATTTTCGGCTCTCCTGCAATTTATCCTTACAGACATAATTTGGGGAGAAAGGAATTGACTTCTGTCTGCCTTTGAACAGGTCCAATTGAGGGGAGGGGGAGAAAGCTCCTCTGTAATAGTAGTACAGGTCCTGCAAAGGATTTTCCAAATATTTTGAGAGTGGGGACAGATGAAAAATGACAAATTTGAGGAGGCAGTAGCAGGATTTTGGGAAGTCAACATGGCTATTTTAGACCCCCCTGTGATGTTCCCACAACCCTGTATTTCTTCGATTAATTACATTATGTAACTACGGAGCACCTGAAATTGAGGATATACGTAGCACACATATAATTTCATTGTAAATTGTATCATACGGTAAGAGACTTGTACCTTGGTCCATATATCAAACGGGCAATTTATTGGGAATCTCTTATCAGAACATTTTTTATGTGTGACCAAAAATAGCATATAAAACAGTTCTGTATTTAAGCAAAAGAATATGTTTGAGAACCACAGATGTGGGGCTGATTGGGATAAATTGTAGGAGTGACAAGGAAATATTTTGTATACATTCAGTTTTATCATATTTATTTACTTTATTATTATAAGTGTTTTACTTATGTGAAATCAAGTTTTATCAAGCCTTGTTGTTTGGTATTGTGATGCGAACTAAGGGGTAATCAATAAAATTTACTACTACAATTTATTACTATGTAACATGGTTTTTGTTTCTGGGTTATACAAGTCCATCATAAAAACATGGAAAAAATTTAATAAACTGCAAAAACGTTGATTAGATGGGAGCATCCTGCAGCAAACTTTGCTATAGTTTTTCAATGAATATCTCATAGAGTCTCAACCAATTCAACATAGATTGTGGCAGCCACAAAAACAAAGTTTCCGGAGTATAACAACTACTTTCAAAGTAAGTACTGCACAGTTAAACAGGAAATAATACTTTGAAACCAGGAACAGAATGTTTTTCAAATTTTGTTACAGAGTGTTATAAGATGTGCTTCCCCCTCAGTGGGAGCTGAGGGGGGATTTGTCTGTTGGTGGTACTATAATTAGTGTGTGTCTTACAATTGATGGTATCTTAGAATGAAAGAAATATGGTAATTAGTCTTCTTCCACACTAAGCAAATGCTGGAACTGATTCATACATTGGCCGTTGAGTGAATATACCTCTGTTTTATTTGCATTTTGCTATTAAGGTGCCCCCTAAAGATAATAAGCTGGACTCACAGTTCTAAATGATCAAACATTTAGTGAGACTTCCTGCCTTAAGAAGGCATCCCATGTGGATTTAAGATGAGACAGTTACTACCCCTACACTTAATTGTGGCCCTGCTCACAGTACACACAATTCAGCTATGTACACATTGTTCCACATTCCAGCCCAGTCCTACAAATTCCTTGGCAGAGCATTTCTAGGATTCTCCCATGGCAACAGCCCATCACACCTCAGTGCAGGACTCCTCCTCCTCTGCAAAAATTGTTTTCAGCCACGCTAGCAACATTTTGTGCCTAAAACACTCTTCTGGTCCCTCGTATCCAGATTTTCCACTTCCGATCTATATTTCCAACCACACTTCTGCAAAGGTCCTTGTTTTCCCTTGTTGTGCACCCCATTATCCCATGACCCAGGAAAAATGCTGCTGTTCTGATTGTTACTAACCCAGCTTTTCAGCACCTTCAAGATAAGCCATTTTATTTATTTATTTACCATACTTATACCCCACCCTTCTCAACCCTGATGGGGGCTCAAGGCGGCTTTATGCATAGGCAACTGTACAATTAAAATAAGCATTTAAATTGAATTTAAAACACATTAAAACATATAAAAACATTATATTCACTATTAAAACCATGCTATCTATAATCGTATTCCAGGCCATTCCAGTAGTCATTGAACATAATTCCATATCCATCTATTGCATTACAATGATCTAATATCACTGGGGAGGGAATTCCGCAGCTGAGGGGCCACCACCGAGAAAGCCCTGTCTCTTGTGGGGACAAGTCACGCCTGCAAAGGAAGTGGTACCAAGAGCAGGACCTTCCCAGATTATCTTAACCTCTGAGATGGTTCATAGGGGGAGATGTGTTCAGACAGGTAAGTTGGGCCGGAAACGTTTATGGCTTTATAGACTAAAGCCAGGACTTTGAATTGTGCTCTGTAGCAGGCTGGCAGCCAGTGAAGCTGGCATAACAAGAGAGTTGTGAGCTTCCTATACCCAGCTTCAGTGAGCAATCTGATTGCCACTCAGTGGACCACTTGAAGTTTCCAAACAGTCGTCAAAGGCAACCCCACGTGGAGTGTGTTGCAGTAGTCTATTCAGGATGTAACCAGAGCATGAACTACCGTGGCCAAGTCTGACTAGAGATGTATTGTTCTGTCCTTTCAATCAACTCTGACTTATCCTAGGTTTTGCTTGGCAAAATTTTTTCAGATTACTATTACCATCCTCTGAAGCTGAGAAAATGTGACTTGTCCAGGTTCACCCAGTATGTTTCGGTAGCTAAGCTAGGGCCTAAGTCCAACACTCAGACTATTGCATTAAGCTGATTCTTCTTTACCAAAGATACCAGAGATGGAAATCTTAGGGAAGTTACTTTTTTTGGACTGCTGCTTTTAAAAAGTTACTTTTTTGGGACTCTAACCAGCACGGCCAGTGGCCACAAAGTTATGCTCCCTCCTCAGTTTTGTATCTGTATATTTAGACCTCATACTTATTTTTTCTTCACCCACATCTGAAACTTCTCAGATTCTGTACTGCATGTACTCCTAAACACCTTTAACTTTCCAGTCCATCTTAGGCATGTGTTTTCCTCAAGACTGTGGGAGTGATGCAAAAAACATGTAACTGCATCTCACAACTGACCCTCAAATCAGCACAAGAAAACTCAAACTGTGATAGTGGCGACTCACAAATTTGAATAAATAAATAAAATAAATAAATAGAAAAGAGTTTAACTTGGCTTTGAGCAAGTTACACTTTCTCAGCCTCAGAGAAGGGCAGCCCCCTCTGAAAACCCTTACCAAGAGAACGCTATAATAGAGTTTTCTTATGGTTGCTATGAGTGGAAAAACAACTTGAAGGTACCCAACAACAACAACATATTGTCCCTTGTTGGCTTCTACTGGGAAAGAGTAAAGGAGGAAGGAAGAATGCTATCCCCTTTCCCAGCACTGCCCACAATCTTGTCAGGAAGTCAACCTCACTTTGCTTCTGACTGACTTTGCTATAATCACATTTGCAGTCTCCTCCACCCATTTGAAACTCAGAGCTCTACGCCATGGATTTGGCCCACAGCTCTGCCACAAAGCTCTGATTCATTCTCAGCTTCCAGTTGCAGGCATGCAATTCTTTCCCAGCTTGGAAAAGTTACTCTTTGAACTGCAACTTCCAAAATCCAACACAGATAACATTTCCAAGTCCTGCATAATGAGGAGAAGGGAGAGGGGAGGGTTCCAGCATCACCTTGCCAGTTAATTAATTGTAGCATGAGCTTTTATGGATAGCAGCCTAATTCTCCAGATGCAGACTAATGTTAAAACCACTTGTGTTGAATGAAACACAGTTACAAAGTTGTGGGAGCACGCTAGAATGTAAAAAGTTATTTATGAAATATAATGTTACAGTCAAACCAGAACATGGTGACCCTGACCATAAATGTACAAAGTTCCGAATTTCCTGGCTGCTTATAGAACAGGAAATGTCAGGCATCTGGGAAGGAGGCTTTGGGAGCATCTAACAGTGTAGAGGTAGAGGTTTCCCCTTGACATTAAGCCTAGTTGTGTCCGACTCTGTGAGGTGGTGCTCATCTCCATTTCTAAGCCAAAGAGCAAGTGTTGTCCATAGATACCTCCAATGTCATGTGGCCTGCATGACTGCATGGAGCACTGTTACCTTCCTGCCGGAGCGGTACCTTTTGATCTACTCACACTTCCATCTTTTCGAATTGGTAGGTTGGCAGAAGCTGGGGTTAACAGTGGGAGCTCACCCCATCCCACGGATTTGAACTGCCGACCTTCTGATCAGCAAGTTCTGCAGCTTAGCGGTTTAACCCACTGCACCAACGGGGCCAAGCTGCATTCATTCTACAATGTAGAATCAACATTATTGGATGAATGGGGCTTGACGGACTCCACTTATTTATTTATTTCAGGAGTTTACCCCGCTCTTCTCAACCCCCGAGGGGGGACTCAGTGCGGCTTACAATACGGCACAATTTGATGCCTACATAATAACAATATAAAACCCCAAAAAAACCCTTCAACAGTTAAGATACATTAAAATACATTAAAAGAGTTGCCTTAGCGTCATACACATTCATTCCAGATTAAAACCATGTTCAGTCCATAAAAGCATCTACTTTCTATTTAAAATCCAGTCCTAAAATGCTGCCTAGTGCTGGTGAGCAAACGCCTGGTCCCACAGCCAGGATTTTACTTTTTTCCTGAATGCCAGGAGGGATGCGGTGGATTGTACATCGATAGGGAGCGCATTCCACAGGCGGGGGGCCACCGCTGAGAAGGCCCTATCTCTCGTCCCCACCAACCGCATCTGGGAATTAGGCGGGAGCGAGAGCAGGGCCTCCCCGGATGACCTTAGATTACGAGGTGGGACGTAGCGGCCGATGCGTTCGGACAGGTAAGCTGGGCCAGAACCGTATAGAGCTTTAAAGGTCAAAACCAGCACTTTGAATTGGGCTCGGAATTGGACAGGCAGCCAGTGGAGCTGATACAACAGGGGGGTGGTATGCTCCCTGTATGTAGCTCCGGTTAGTAACCTGGCTGCCGCCCTTTGGACTAGTTGGAGTTTCCCAACCGTTTTCAAAGGCAGCCCCACTTCAACTGCCATGGCTCAATGCTATGGAATCAAAGAAGCTGTAGTTTTACAAGACCTTATCTGCCAAAGAGTATTGGGACACCACAGAGCTACAACTCCCATGATTCCACAGCATGGAGCCATGGCAGTAAAAGTGGTGTCAAGCAGCATTCATTCTACAGCAGGGGTAGGCAATTGCCGGCCCTCCAGGTGTTTTGGACTTCAACTCCCAGAAATCCTAGCCAGTTTACCAGCTGTTAGGATTTCTGGGAGTTGACGTCCAAAACACCCCTGTTCTACAGGATAGACCAGTGATTCCCAAACTTTGGTCCTCCAGCTGTTTTGTAGGTCAACTCTCAGAAACCTGGCCAGCCAAAACAACCAAGCTTGGGCCCTCCCTCCAGGTGTTTTGGACTTCAACTCCCACCATTCCGAGCAGCCCGCTTGAGGAGAGGGAGGCCCTGCCTGCCTGCCTGCCTGCCTGCCTTGACCTGGGCGCGCTGGAGCTCTTCCTCGAGGGCGACGGCCTGGTGTCCGCGGTGCAGGGGGTCGGCCTTGCAGAGGAGGCAGAGGCAGGCGCCGTCGTTGCGGCAGAAGGCCTCGAGGGGGCGCAGGTGGAGCTTGCAGAGCCGGTCCTCGAGGTGCGGCGCGGGGTCCACCAGGCGGTGCCCCTGGAAGGCCGGGCTGCGCAGGTGGGGCTGCAGGTGCGCCGCGCAGAAGGAGGCCAGGCACACCAGGCACGACTGCGCCGCCGCCGCACGGCCCTCCTCCTCCGCGCAGAAGTCGCACAGCACCCCGAAGGCGCCGTCGGAGGAGGAGAAGGGGAAGAGCGCGCCTCCTCCTCCTCCTCTTCCCGCTTCTTCCCCGCCTCGGGGTCCAGGGCGGGAGGAGGGCGGCGGAGCTGGAGGAGCAGCTCGGCCAGCGCGTGGTTCTTGCGGAGCTGCAGCCCCGGCGGGAAGGGCTCCTGGCAGAGCGGGCAGCGCGAGGCGGACCCTTGCCCGGCCCGGTGCGCGCCCAGGCAGCCCAGGCAGAAGTTGTGCCCGCACGGCACCGTCACCGGCTCCTTCAGCCCGTCCAGGCAGATCGGGCACACGAAGGGACCCTCCGCCGCCGCCGCTGGGGACGGCGAGCCATCCGCCATCGAGGACCAGAGGGAGGGAGGGAAGGCAGGCGAGGCAGGCGAGCCTTCCCTCGGCCAAAGGGGCGGATCCCCTCCCGACGGGTGGGGCCTCCTCCGTCTTCCCGCCTCCAGGAACCCCAGGCTGCCTCTACTACAGTCGGGAACGGGCGAACCTTGGCTCTCCCTCCGGGTGTTTGGGACTCCAACGCTCACAATTCCTAACAGCCGCTAGGCTGTTAGGAATTGTGGGAGTTGGAGTCCCAAACACCCGGAGGGAGAGCCGAAGTTCGCCCAGGCCTGATGATGTATACACAGAGAAAAGTGCATCCTAATGTATGGAGTTTCGGAGATCAGGAACTCCGCTTAAGTTTCAGCGAACGAGCGCCATCTAGTGATTCTTTTCAAAAGCACATGTTGATCTTGAACTCTCAGCAGTCCCCTCTGCATTGGGCTATTTGGGGAAGAAGTAGGAGGGCCCTTCTACCACACAGCCATATAACCCAGAAATATCAAGTCAGAAAACCCCACAATATCTGCTTTGAACTGGGTTATCCGAGTCTACACTGTAATGTTTCTCAATCGGCATTACTTCGCAAACGATTCTTAGGAAGGACTCATCCCACGCTTTTTACAAGCACGTTGATGACTAAAAAGGCCAATCTGAGATAGGCAAGTTCGGTTGAAGAAAGCACAGCAGAAAGTCTCCTTGGGTGATGTTGTTTCCAAGTTGCAGTTCTTTCTGCGTTGTCGTTTCTCTTCGAGACCCATTCGGCGTGTCTTCTCGAAAGAGGCCGCGGCATTGTGGATAGCGCGTCTCCATGCCTCCCGATGTGAGGCCAGGGTGGACCATTGTTGGTGATCAATCTGGCCGAGCCTGAGATGTTGTTTCAGGGAGTCCTTATATCTCTTTTTGGGGTGCGCGTCTCTTGCGTTGACCCGTGGCGAGTTCACCATAGAGTAGTATCTTTGGGAGGCGGTGGTCCTCCATCCTAGAGACGTGCCCTGCCCAGCACAGCTGTGTTCTCAATAGCGTGGCGTCAACGCTGGTGCTCCCTGCTTGCTCAAGGACAGCAACATTAGTCACATAGTCGGTCCAGTGTATATTTAGGATTGTGCGAAGACAGCGCTGATGACACTGAAATACAACACCGCCTGAGCTCTGCGTGTGCAGCATTCTTCCAAATGAAGCAGAGAGTGTTTGAGGACCAGGACATCCATAGGGATACCAAGGTGCTTGTTTATAAAGCCATTGTCCTCCCAACCCTGCTATACGCCTGCGAGACGTGGACTGTCTACAAACATCACATGCAACTCCTGGAATGATTCCATCAGTGTTGCCTTCGGAAAATCCTGGAAATGTCTTGGGAAGACAGAAAGACAAATGTCAGAGTGCTGGAAAAAGCAAAGGCCACCAACACTGAAGCAATGCTCCTACGCTATCGACTTCGCTGGACTGGCCACGTTGTCTGGATGCCTGAGCACCATCTTCCAGAGCAGTTACTATACTCCCAACTCAAGTACAGGAAACGTAATGTTGGTGGTCAAGAAAAGAAATTTAAAGATGGGCTTAAAGCCAACCTCAAAAACTGTGGCATAAACACCAAGAACTGGGAATCCCTGACCCTTTAGCGCTCTAGCTGGAGGTCAGCTGTGACCATCAGTAGTGTGGAATTCAAAGATGCACAAATGTAGGGAGAAAGGGAGAAATGTGCCAAGAGGAAGGCATGTCAAGCCAACCCTGACCAGGAACACCTTCCACCTGGAAACCAATGCCTTCACTGTGGAAGAACATGCAGGTCAAGAATAGAGCCATCCACAGACCCACTACACTTGGAGGACCATCATCCTCAGGCTAGTATGAGGGATCACCTAAGTAAATACTGAGGTCCCTTTCACACAGCCATATAACCTAGAATATCAAGGCGGGAAATCCCACAATATCTGCTTTGAACTGGGTGTGTCTCTCTCAATCAGTCTCAGCCACTGATGGAGGTACTGAGTTTTAGCCTGCCACTTTTGGACTCTTGCTTGCTGAGGTGTTTATGTGAGTATCTCTGTAGAAGTTGAACATAAAGACATGGCGACATGGTACCTTTTTGAAATCTGACAAAACAAGTTTCAGGATAAAGTCACCCAGAGAATTTGAACTCACCTTAACTTGTCCCTCTGTGATTTCCCAGCCACTATTGTACCAACTGCTTTCTGCCAATATGGTTCTTTGTTGGTCATGCCAAAGCCCCTTACCAAGGTTTCACATAAAGGAGGTTCTCTTGGTTTCTTCTGAAGTTGAATTTGTATGTAACTCAGAATAGGTACATTTTTAAAGTGGAACTGCAGCCGATTTTTAAAAATGTTTTAGATAGCATAGAGATGGATTAATACTCCTGTGGTGGTTGTTTTGCTATCTGTGCCACTGTTCAGAATATTTTGCTTCACTATCTGTCCCTGGGACAAATGGATTTCGAAAATTTTGGGCTGTCGTGGAAAAAAGGATTGATGATAACATTTCAGTGGAAACACCCCCATGATAACTCTTAGAGGAGTGAATTCTCCTTCCTGGAGGTAGATTTCCTCTCTCTCATGTCCTGCCGGCTCAGGGACAGGAAGTGAGATTAAATCTTTATAACCCCACACTGTACGAACCAAAACTTTAAAAAAATGCATAGAGGTATAATAATAATAATTTATTTATACCCCGCCACCATCTCACCAAGGGGACTCGAGGCAGCTTACATGAGGCCAAGCCCAATGACACATAATAAACAAAACAACAGCAAATAATAAAACAATACAATCAATATAACTTACACATAGGCAATAACAGACAATTTAAAACCATTCTGGCCAGGCCAAATGTGAAATATTAAAGTTTGAAACAAACACTGGATGCGAACAGAAGTAGAATTTATGTAGCAGGAAGGTATAAAGGATAATGTGGGGCAGATGACCCAATAGGTAATTAAAGTGCTTCTGAGGACATTTTGCAAAGAATTGATCACAGCAGGGCATTATTTACTTTATTCAGGGAAGGCACATAGGAACAGCCACGTTTTCAGGCTCCTCCTAAAATCTGCCAATGTGGGGGCTTGTCTGATATCCTTGGGGAGCGAGTTCCAGAGTTGGGGGGCCACTACGGAGAAATCCCTCTCCTTCGTCCCAACCAATCGGGCCTGCGAAGAGGGTGGGAGCGAGAGCAGGGCCTCTCCAGATGATCGAAGGGATCGCCTGGGTTCGTAGACAGAAATGCGGTCACGCAGGTAGGCGGGTCCCAAACCGTTCAGGGCTTTGTAGGTAAGAACCTGCACCTTGAATTGGGACCAGAAGATGAATGGCAGCCAATGGAGCTCCTTAAACAGGGGGGTTGATCGCTCCTTCTGAGTTGCTCCAGTTAGCAATCTGGCTGCCGCCCATTGGACCAGTTGAAACTTCTGGGCCGTCTTCAAGGGCAGCCCCACGTAGAGTGCATTACAGTAATCCAATCTGGAGGTGACTAAGGCGTGGACCACCATGATCTGACTTCACGAGGTGTGATCACAGCTGGCGCACGAGTTTTAATTGTGCAAAGGCCCTCCCAGCCACCGCCTGAGCTTCAAATGTTACCAACGAGTCTAGGAGGACACCCAAGCTGTGGACCTGAGACTTCAGTCTGAAGTAGACTTCAGAGTGTCTATTTTAAATGCAACTTGGACATATGTTTGTCTTAACATATTATTTGTTTTATCTGTGCATGTACATGCTTATATGTTTTCAGTTACGTACATATTTCCAATCTGTCCGCCCTTGATTCCCTGCCAACGCACCAAATGAAGGGGAAATCTAAGCCAATCAAGAAATGCAAAGGGCAGTACAGAGATAGATGGCACGGATGAGTTGAGTCTTTGTGAAGAAGTCTTTATTTGCCAGCCAGCAAATGGCGGACAGTTGGCTCATGCACAAAGAACTCCTCCCTCCTCCCCCAGGCCATGTTTTTTTTAAAAAAATCTCTTTACTGTGAATTTATTATTTATTTATTTGTTTGTCACGTTTCTATACCGCCCCTCTCAGCCCGAAGGTGACTCGGGACGGTTTACACAGGCAGTCTCTGCCCTCAATATAACACAGCAACAAGACAACCCCCCAAACATAACACATATAATAACAATTTAACAATTAACAATTGAAACAGTAATTTATTAATTGGTTATAAAGTTTTGTCTTCTCTCACTATTGGCCCACTTTCACTTATTGTATTTCTATGGGCTCACAGTACAAATAAACAACTGAAGAGTAGCTATGTCTTAACTTAAGGTGTCAAGTGCTGGGCGACTGCCAAACACTGGTCTTATCTTCTAGATTGGGAGGGAGAGCAGTTTCTAAAACTATATCTCCTACACTGTTGCACCTCAGCAGGAGTTCACCTTGCTCACAGCACTCACCAAGAAACCAAATGTGGTAATAAACAGTTTATTGATAAAACACATATAAAAAGGGACAAAGGCACCTTAAGCAAATAGAAGGATAAAGATCCAACAGTTAATAAAGGAAACAAACCTCAAAAGCAATAGGTAAATCCAGAAAACAATGGTTAAAACATGAACATCAATCCAGGAAACCAGGAGCAGAACTTGGGCATAAATCCAAAGCTAAATCCATAAAACAAAGAGCAAAACTTGATCATGAATCTTCGGTCTTGAAATAAGGCATGAACCAGGAATGAGACAGGAGTTCCTCACTCCAATCGTGATATTGCTTGATCTACAATCCTAACAGCTCTCTCACTAATTTAAGAACTGCAAAACATGAACGCATTCCTTTGACCTTGAGAGGCCTGCTTTTGCCACTCTTTCTCACGGGTTTTCCTGCACTTGAATCTCTGCCCCCTCAGAAGCAACCTGGTATCTCTGTCTAAACCAGCTGCTTCCTCGGATGAGCTAATGTTATCCTCCCCTCCCTGCCTGTTGTGTTCCAAAACAGTTTTACTCTCACACTTTGTCTCAGCAACAGCATCTTGCTCCAAAACCCCCTCCGTTCCCTTATCTGCAGAGCCATCTTGATCTACCTACGACCTGTTTGCTACCTACAGAACCATCAGGCCCTGAACCCCCAAACCCCTCATATTCATCTGGCTGAACCGCAACATAAACTGCAAAAGACCCAGTGTGCACTGATGGCTGGTCCACTGGGCCCACTTAGTACCTCCCCCCCCCCCACATACTGTACACACAGACGCGTTCTTAACTAGGAGTCATATGAAGGTGTTGTAAGTCGGAGGCTTCCTGTAATCACTTTCCCTTTCAGTGCTGAGTTTCTTAAAATAAGGTAAGAATTTTAGAATGCCATATTTTACCCCAGGATGTTACATCAAGAAACAGATGGCTAAGATAGGTCAACTTCTATATCTAGTTACTTAGTAGTTAGTAAGTACTCTCAAAGTTGCATGTTAGTTGTGAGAAACAGAAATTGGTAATATCCCAGGGGATGATCTTACAAAGGAGAAAAATACAGAGACTACTACAAACCTGGGCATCTTGAGGGCTACAAGGAATCACTATCACTGTTTTGTATCAGTCTGCTTATTTCCTTGTTTTTCCACAATGGTGAGAGTTGTTTGTATGTCGGCAGGCATCCCATCGTTTTGGCCTTGGCCTTCTGCCTTTTGGCAAAGGGTGACAGTTGTGCCTTCACACAGCCAAAAAATTGGGACCAGTGGTTCTAAAAAGATGGTGTCAAATGAGTGCAAGAGCTTCATGTTGTCATCTACGCCATAAAAGCACAAGACTCCGTGGTTGCAGTTCAAAGACACGCCAATGAACTTGCACAAGGGCTCTTTGATCTTAGTAGGTTGACCATTGTGCCAAGCCACATAGCAGTCTTCTTGGACATGCAGGCCCCAGGAGAGCTGGTCCTGCCCAATAGTAAAATTTTGCCTGCCCCATTTCTCCCTCGAGATTCTTTCATAAGCAACGCCAACAATGGCAGACTGGCCCGATATCTTGACTTCCCAGTAATTACTGTCTTGGCTGAATTTCTGGACACACATCACCTGCCAAGACTCAAAGCTCTGAGGTTGAACTGGCATTTTTTGAGTGTCTTGAGGATGAGCAGCCTTCCGGTCGAGATCAGACAACCACAGGTATTTGTTTGCTGTGCTTGGATCAAAGGTCAGATTCTGTTGATCTATGGGAATGGCAAGAATGTCAACAAAGGGGGAAAATCCATCCTATTCTTTACTGATTCATCTCTTTCCCTGAGATCTGTTTCATGCAGCAAGTTCACAAAACAGGAATGTGCTATGCCTGGGAAGAATCGTGATTCACAAGGCCTGAGGCTGCAATGCTATTGTGTCACCTCTGCAGCTCAATTTCTCACTGAAAACGGAGGCCTCTTTCATAAAATAATATGTGATGTGTTGTCGAAGGCCGGAATCACGGTTGCTGTGAGTTTTCCGGGCTGTATGGCCATGTTCCAGAAGCATTCTCTCCTGATGTTTTGCACAAAACAACTTGTTGAATCAGTTTTCCTGGCAGAAAATACTGCTTTGTGTACAAGGAATATGCATTCAACATGCTGTCTCCTGCACAAAACTCTGCATGTGCATTTTTGCTGCACATTTTTCGCCCCTCTTCTTGCCCCTTTAGGATTTTTGTGAACGTTTCCAGACATTCAAGAAACACATTTTAAATGCCATTTCCTAAATATTTTCAAATATTCTTCCTGCCCCTTGTAATAGGGAGGGAGCAAAAGAAGAAAAATTAAAACCTGTCCACAAACAGTATGTTCTGTTTGAACAGTCCTTTCTGGTAGGATCATGAAATATGGATATTTTAAGGCTGGGACCAAAGTAAGCTGGAGAAAGTTTCACTACAGATATGAAAAAGAATGCAAGGTATCTTAAAAATGCAAGTTGTGTTAATGAGCATCAGAAGTACTTTCTTTGACATAAGCCACATCTGCCTTATAGTGTAGTATTTTTTAGTTGTACAGCTCCCAACTGAATCTATGAAAATCCTACTGTGTCTCATGGTAACTATAAAGTGTGCATGTTTGTTGCCAGCAACCTGGTACTCCTAAATAACGTTAATGAGGATTTTTTTCCCCAGGAACGTAATCTAGAACACTAAGCAGTGGAGCATGCAGACATATCCCTCCCCCCTCTCTCTACACACACTTGTTCATAGGCTGTTGTCCATAGTTACTGGAAACAGTTATGTTGGCTGTAGTTACCAGTACTTTCCTCTCTGACCATGTTCCACCCTTGTCAGACAACGGGAGCTGCTTCATTTACTGTAATGGGAAAAGTATGATTCTTCCTAATCAAGGAAATGTTTAATTAACAGCTTCCTAAATGTAGACTTATCTAACCACAAGAATTACCCTTTGCAAAACTTGAAACCTTTTTTAAAAAATTATGTTGTTAAGAGTTTTTTGGATTATGTTTTGAACTGGCAAACTGTTTTTAATTGAATGCTTATAATTGTTTTAATTGTGTTAATTGTAACTGTGTTTTAAAGTATTGTTTTTGGCATCTAAAAAGTGCCTGCTCTAAGTTGTCCTGAGTCCCTCTTTGGAGGTGAGAAGGATGGGATAGAAATGCCCGAAATAAATAAATAAATAAATATTTTTGGTTAGAATGGCACTTTGCATTAATTTAAATAATAATAATCAGGGAACATGTTTATTAGCCACAAAATATGGAAGCATTTGGTATTACCTACTATAGAAATAAATAACCCAAAAATCAAGGCAGAAAATAAATATTTTTGGTTATTCAGAATGGCACAGAAAATGTGGGTTTTTTGCATTAATTTAAATAATAATAATCAGGGAACATGTTTATTAATTTTTGGTTTTGAGGACTGAAAAGAACTGATTATAGGGGGAAAGAGAAGCACCAATGAAAAGATATTTGTAAACACAGGTGCATTGGTAGCGATGTGCAGCCCAGCAAGTTTCTTACTTTTCAAAAGGCACATTCTCAACTCATTGTCTGGAAGACGTAATTCAACTTTCTTCCCAATTATCTTTGGCTCCATTGAGACTGCAGGTTGGGAAAGAAAAAAAGAACAAACTGTTCACTTAATTTCCAAATAATATATAATTCAATAACCCAAGAAAATTAGACAAGTCAGGAGTGGCTTCTAGATGACATATATGGGGACCAAAGCATTCCTATAGATTTCAGTCAGGAGGGAGAAGGAATTTCTGAGGGGGGAAAGCAACAAAAGCCATATAAAGATCCAAAGTGTGTCCGTTTAATTTATTAAAAAGTATTTTTAAGAGAAGAGTAGCTCAAACAATTCCACATGGTCCCATTTTAATGTCATAAGAAACAGACATGTAGATGTTCCCAAGGAATAATTTACTTATGGTTTGAAACAAGATGGGTCATCTGCTCTTTTGAAACATCATCTCTGTTGTAAGGACGTTTTTTCAGCTTTGTAATTCTCATCTGATGCTTGATTGTAGTGGTTGGAGTGTTGCAACTCTGGAGAACAGCGTTTGAATCCCTTCTTAACAATGAAAACCCATTAGGCGACCTGTCACAAGTCACTATAGTTTGTCTCCCTATCCTCTTGTGTCAAACCGCAATCTCTGTAGATCTCTGTATTCTTATAGCAATATCTGAGCCAAGTGTCAATTTGTGGTTTCAACACCTGGTTTTAGAACAAACCAAAGTTTTCTGTATCCACTGCAGACTAGAAGGGAAGCTTATCTCCTTACACATGAATGAGGCGAGGGAGAATGAGAGGGGACATGCAATAGCCAGTCATGATTTGTTACTACCTTCAAAATGAAGGTTATTTTTCTAGCAGAATGTTTGGGATCGTTTTTTAAATGTCCCCATGAGGAAGTCCAATCTTTATGGATCAATGTAGAGGTGTGGGTAGGTAAAGGTTTCATCTGACATTAAGTCTACTCGTGTCTGATTCTGGGGGGTGGTGCTCATTTCCATTTCTAACCCGAAGAACCAGCGTTGTCTGTAGACAGCTCTGAGGTCATGTAGCTGGCATGACTGCATGGAGCGCCATTACCTTCTCGCTGGAGCAGTACCTATTGATCTACTCACATTTGCATGTTTTCAAACTTCTAGGTTGTCAGAAGCTGGGGCTAACAGTGGGAGTTCACCCCATCCCACGGATTTGAACCACCAACCTTCTAGTCAGCAAGTTCTGCAGCTTAATGGTTTAACCTGCTGTGTCACCGCAGGGGGATGGGATTGTAAATTGGATCCTTTTCTGATATACTAAACCAGGGCATTATTCTGTTTTGCTTTCAATTTGCACATCTATGACAGTACAAATTGACTGAGAACATTAAGCATGTACAAAAGACAAGAAAAAGAGAAAAGAACAGATAAGACAGCTCATCTTAGCTCCCCCCAAGATGGAGATTGGTGAGAGACAGGCATGTAGCCAGGGGGGGCTAAGGGGGCTTCAGCCCCCCCCCCCAAATTCTCAGGGTGGTCCGCGAAAAGGCCTTACTGGTACACTATTTAAACTGTTATGTTTATTCATATCATGATCTGATCACCATGCTCATTATATCCCACATTCATGGGGTTATTGGGATAACAATACAAAAGGTTTGCTAGGGTAGACCCTCTTCCACCCAGTCTCAGCCCCCCCCCCCCCCCGAATCAAAATCCTGGCTACGGCCCTGGTGAGAGAGAAAGTCATCCCTGGATGCCTTTCTGGTAAAACCTTCTTGTGGTCTCTAGAAATTTCAGAATGTTTTTTTTTACATCAGAAGAGTCACTGATCTGGTTGTTTTATTTCATATCTGTATGTAGTTTTGAACAAAATATTGGTGAAATATGTTGAACTGCTGCACTTTTGTGATATAGGGACTGTCCCTGTTATTTTGGCCTTCCAGTCAAACACATAATGCCTAGGAAAACATCTACTTCTTAAACTGAAATATACCTGTACTTTTTGTGTCAGCCACTGGTGGAGTAATGGAATCTGAGGCAGATTCTTGCAAAAGCCTGAAGACATCATCGAGGAATTGAGTGATGGTGAGGACACTAGTGGCCAAATCAAATTCAAGAGGTGGAGGAATTTCTGACTTGCCAGGAGGAAGAAGATATGGCAGCTCCTACAAGGATGAAAAAAAAAAGAATCACAAAGTTTGACCAGCATCCTAGAAATCTCCTCCTTCCTGGCCTAGTGGATTTCTCCGATTCCCCTGTTTCCCGAATAAGAATCACATCAGCGGATATGCTTTTTATTCTTGATATACCGTATTTCATTACATAATAGTTGCCACTGCATACAAGTCAAAATTAGGGTTTTTGCTGTTCCTTGAATAACAGTCACACCCTGCCCCTTGGAACTACGTAATAGTGCACATAACAAAAAAGGCAGGGGGCAACTATTGTGCTGTGAATACGGTCACTCTCATTCTGGTAAATTGTCTTAGATCTGTTCAGCTGTTGTATCCACATGCCTCTTTTTCATGGTGCTTCCAGATAAAGCTTTGGTTGTATGGTCACCCTGGCCCCTTTCACAATACTGTGGGCTCTTGGTATCCTCTGTGGTTTGATTTTAGGACCTGTGGATATCCACCTCTTGTGGATAACAAGTCCCATGATATACAATGGAGTAGTAAAATGGCATCCCTTCTATAATATAAGTGTTTCTCAACCTGTGGGTCCCCAGATGTTTTAGCTTTCAACTCCTAGAAATCCTAACAGCTAGTAAACTGGCTGGGATTTTTTGGGAGTTTTGGGCCAAAACACCTGGGGACCCACAGATTGAGAACCACTGCGGACTAACGGTATATGAAACGGCAAATAACTCAAACAAGTGCCAGACAACACCTGAGGACCTATGAAATCACAGGAGCTACAGCAGGATATGCGTATATATCAGTGTAGTGCTTGTTGTATGGAAAAATCAAGCTTTGCTATTTGGATCTCCCCACAAACATTTTTGAACAGTGATACTATGTGATGGCACCACTAGACTTATCAACCAGTGTGATACCTTATGGTGTCATATAATATAATACATTTTATTTATATTCCGTTCTTCTCACCCTGACTCAGAGCAGATTACAGGTACACATACTTCGCAGACAATCCCTGCCATTTCCACATACACACATATAGACGAACAGAGGCAAACTCTGGCCACCAGGGGGAGCTGACGCACTCATCTCTCAGCGTTCCAGCATCCCTTGTTGTTCCTACCACATTCCTCAGCGTTCCTGGAGTTCTTTAATGGCCTCACAATTCACTCAAATTTTGCCTCCCCACTTAATGTGGTACCTTTATCTCCTACTTGACAGATGCAACTGTCTTTCGGGCTGCAAAGATCAACAGCAGGCTACACTTAAAGGTTGAGCATCCACCTCGACCCGGGCAGGCCTCGAACCCATGACCTACTGGTCATAGAGATCTTATGCAGCCGACACTTAGCCAGCTGCGCCACATTCCCGGTGATATCTGTGGGCCTCCTTCCATACCAGGCATTACCACAATATTGTAGCTAAAATTCCAGAAAAAAATTGCAAAATCAGTGTCTATATAAAAAAACTACCAGCAACAAAAACAACAACACATGTTTGGAAGACATGCAGTTTGCTGCATAATTGTAACTGCTACTATGGGTAGCCAGTGAGTATGGCAATATCAGAATATACTCCCACTGAAAGATTTCTCTTTCTGGTTGAAGGAAAGGACTACTCAGTGGAATTCCCCTCTGAACTTGATTTGCTTCAGTCTTTCCCTTCTGCATGGTGCAGGACTCACATTAAACCTTCTTGCTGACCACTGTTCCCAGCTAATCCTGCTTTTCTTTCTAGCTGACATGGCTAGAGAAGAGCTTACGCAAAGGGTCCCACAGAAAGATCATATGAATGAAATCTCTTTTCCAATCTCAGCATCGTAATGTTTGTCTTTTCCTTGAATAAGAAACACTTATTGAAGAAAAGAAGTAGAAACTTACTCTCATCTTTCTTCGTGCAATACTTAACTTCATAGACATTTTATACATTGTTCACTTTTTTCCTACTTCAAAATGAACTGAAATTGAATGGTGAGAGATTCAGGATAGGTGAAAGAAGTTCTGTTACACACAAACCACATGCCACTGAACTAATAGTGATTCCCACCGTAAATGGGTCACAACGGGGTGTCAGAGGAGTTGCCAGGGACCAGCAGAAAACACAGTATTTTCTGTTGGTCATGGGGGTTCTGTGTAGGAAGTTTGGCCCAATTCTATTTTTGGTGGGATTCAGAATGCTCTTTGATTGTAGGTGAACTTTAAATTCCAGCAACTACAACTCCCAAATGCCAAGGTATATTTCCCCCAAACTCCACCAGTGTTCACATTTGGGCATATTAAGTATTCGTGCCAAGTTTGGTCCAGACCCATCTTTGTCCACAGTGCTCTCTAGGTGTAGATGAACTAAAACTCCAAAATGCAAGGTCAATGTCCACCAAACCCTTCCAGTATTTTCTGTTGATCATGGGAGTTCTGTGTGCCAAGTTTGGTTCAATTCTATCGTTGATGGAGTTCAGAATGCTCTTTAATTATAGGTGAGCTATAAATCCCAGCAATTATAACTCCCAAATGACAAAATCAACCCCCCCCCAACCCCATCAGTATTCCAGTTTGGGCATATCAGGAATTTGTGCAAAATTTGGTCCAGTAAATTAAAATACATCCTGCATATCAGATATTTACATTACAATTCATAGCAATAGTAAAATTAGAGTTATGAAATAGCAACAAAAATAATTTTATGGTTGGGGTCACCACAACATGAGGAACTGTATTCAGGGGTTGCGGCATTAGGAAGTTTGAGAACCACTGGTGTAGATTATTAGGCCTCAGATCAACACTGAGGATATAACTCCATTAGCTGTACCTGGAAGTCCTCTGGAAACCAACCAACTGCCCTCCCACCCATCCCTTCAACTTTGGGTTTTTCTGTTTTCTTGTACTGGTTTTAATAAATGTTTCCAAATTAATGTTTTGTATGGTCTTAATTGACAGCCAAAATGGTGCAAAGGTTTGGGGAAACACAGCAAGGCACATTCTTTCAGCTTTAAAAAAAGACAATGGCAAACCTCTTCTGAATAAATCTTGCTAAGAAAACACTAGGATAAAAGGTTGCTGTAAGTCAGAGTTGACTTGAAGGTTGGTGTCAAGAATAACAAATGGGTTTACTTCTGCTGACAGTTTGATATTCGTTAAATCATAACATATGTTTCTAACTATATGTGGTTTTACTTGTATTTTTTATTCTACAAACCACCTTGAGTATCCCTCTTGCCTTGGGGAAAAGGCAAGATATTGTAAAAGTTCGATTAATTTATTTGTTGTTCTTACCCTCATATCCTGTTACTAAACCTTCCCAGAGACCTACCTGATTGGCCATGGAGCCCCCGGTGGTGCAATGGGTTAAATGCTTGTGCCAGCAGGACTGAAGACCGACAAGTCGGAGGTTCAAATTCGGGGAGAGCACAAATGAGCTCCCTCTCAGCTCCAGCACCCTGAGAGAAACCTCTCACAAGGGTGGTAAACATCAAAACATCCAGGCGTCCCCTGGGCAACGTCCTTGCAGACGGCCAATTCTCTCATGCCAGAAGCGACTTGCAGTTTCTCAAATCACTCCTGACATGAAAAATAAATAAAAAACCTGGTTGGCCACTGAGGGAAATGAACTTTGAAACAAATGGATCTTTCACCTGACTCACCTAAAGCTTTTCTTATGCTATATTCTTAACTAATAAGACGAGCTGCCACTAAGGTACTTGGGTACCATGAATATATATTACACACCTCCAGAAACTTGACATGATCAGTACAGGTGAGCAGCTCTTTGGCCTTCTTATCGTGTTCAGCAAGAACCTCCAACTGGTGCTGCAGCCGATTCCAGCTCTCTTCCAACTGGCCGAGCGCAAGAGCCTGCTGGCTTTCAATTCTCTCCACCGTCTTCCTTTGGCATTCTTTTAGGGCTTTCATAATATGGCAAAACTTTTGCAAAACCTTTGATTTGAATTGCTGTGAAGAATCCTGAATTAAAAGAAAAAGAAATGAAGAGGAGTGAGAGATACTTACCACAGATGCAGAAGCTGCTTCCCTCATCACTTTTAAAGTCACCATTTGATCTTTTCAGTATTGAGGGAGATGATGCGTTAAGGAAACAAATAGATAGGCATTGGGCATAGGAAGAGGGGCTGACCTCCATCTTGGAAGGATAAAGGTGAGGGAGAAGATGAGGAAAGCTCATTTGCTCATTCAGCAGTTGTCCTTTTTGTGATGAATGCTGCCAATTCAGAGAGATAGTATATTTTTTTCATTGGCGGCACCTGCCTCATGGTCGGGATACCTGCAGATTGTACCTTAACAGCAGCTATTTGTTTATCAAGTTTCTGAATTTCTTCTCCAATCCTTTTTGCCTCCATCTGGGTTTCCTCCAGTGTTTTTCTCAAAGACTCCTGCCAAAGAATCCAAAAACATTTCAGTATGAAAGGATGTCAGTTTTGATAAATTTCATCCACTCCATCTCCCATTCACAAGAAGTGGCCAAATTCTCTAAGACGTTTTATGAACCATCTCTACGAACCACCAAGGACCTTAAGATCATCTGGGGAGGTCCTGCTCTCGGTCCCACCACCATTGCAGTCACATTTGGTGTGAACGAGAGACAGTGCCTTCTTCATGGTGGGCTCAGCTGTGGAACTCCCTGCTTAATGAGATCAGATCCACCCCCTCACTCCTGACCTTCCGGAAGAAACTCAAATCCTGGATGTGGGATCAAGCACTCACAGAAAGGACTGACTTACTGGGAAAGACAATGCTTTTAATGGACTACAATGAACGAGTTGGACCGTCAAATTATTTTAATGTATATTTATAACTGTTTTACTTGTGCTAACTGTATTTCATGCTATGTTTTATTCTGTGTTGGCACTGAATAGTGCCGGTTGGTAGCCGTCCTGCGTCCCTCTTCGGAGGATGAGAAGGACAGGATACAAATGCCCCAAAATAAACAAAAGAAATACATAATGCCTGAATTCATTTGGAAGGGTCCTTTGGCTGTACCATAGGAGTACGTGGCATCAGGGACTTGACGATAACGCTGTTCTTACTGGTTATGATAAATATGAAGTGACCAAGATCCAGAAAGTGGTAGCAATTTTAGGAAGCCACATTTGGTCACCAGAAATGTCATGTGGTCACAAGTTGACCCAAACAACTTGAGTTCATCTTTCATTATGGTGAACTATCTCTCACTAGACAAGCTATAGAGTATTAACATGGGTCAAACTGATGTCTACGATCATGGATTGATGTTCAGATTAAAGATTTGTCAGGAATATCCACAATAAGCGACAACTTAACCTTTAAAGTGGCATTCAGCTCTTTATTTGTTTGTTATGATATATTTATGCTACAAACCTGCTTCTGTCTTATAATTATTCGTAACTATGAATAACTGCAAATAACATTTGTTACTGTGTTATTGAAGTATTTCACGGCCGGAATCACTGAGTTGCTGTGAGTTTTCTGGGCTGTATGGCCATGTTCCAGAAGCATTTGGCACATTGCTGAGAGCTTTGCTAAAATGCCTGGCTCAGCCTTCATGAGACTACAATTCATGGGGTTTTCTGTCAAGGCAGAAAAATGGTTAAATATGAGGCTGCTGCACAGTTGTGTCTTCCACAATTTGCGGAGGCATCTGCCATATTATATCTGGAGCAAAGTGAAATTTTCTCTGCAAACAAAACCATAATTGGGGAAGCTATAGATCCCAACTGGTTTCGAGGTGATATGTTCGGAATGTACAAAGAATGCATCTCTCTCAATGCAGTTTGAAATGTTTTAGTGAGACATATTTACAAATGTAAGGCCTACCTATCCTAAGCGATTTGAGTAGTTATGTTTTCAAAGAAGTAGCCGAGTTAGGCTCTTGCACCAAAAAAGGGAGGGAGCAAGAGAAAAAAAGGTGACCAACCTTTAATAGCATGGGCTTTAAGAGATATAAATCCACGTCTTGAAACATGGTACTGCATGGTTGAGGACGACATTTTATAAAGTAGGTTTGTAGCCACAAAAGCTCATGTGAAATTAATAGTTAAAATAACAGTTAAAGGTGCTGTCCTTTTCATCTCTCCAATCATTCCTTTTAGGGAATAGGGAAGAGTGAAGAGCAGATTTAAAAACTGGACCCATGAAGATAGGCTAGCAAACAAGGTGCGGGTATGGGAAATAAGGCGTGGGCATTTGAAAAATAAGGTCCGAATCCCCTGGAGGGTTAGACATCCCTAACATAGAGAGAGAAATTTGGAGTTGAGGACACCTGTTTATAATGAGTAGCCATCAAAGCTAAAAGTACTTTCAGCTTTTTTACTGGGCACACAGAAGACTGGCCGACTTGGAAGGCGTTGAACAGTCTGCACTCTGGTACCACGAGATGCAGAGGCAATATTAAGAAATGGGGCTATATAATAGAGCCCGTAACATGCGAGTGTGGATAGCAGTAAACCACAGACCACCTATTACAATGCAGCCCGAGCCCTGCCACATGCACAACGGAGGGCCTTCTTACAGTGTCACCAGAAGCACTCCAAGTGGCCAGCTTCTAGTCAAAGGACATTTAGTATAATGTCAAGTTTTTAACTTTGTTTGTGTTTTTAAAAATACATTATAACTGCATTCTCAATTTGCTTCGGACACTATAAATAAACAAACAAATAAGCAACACAGCTGAGTTTATGACCCATTCTTCTCTGGTCTGCGGGAGGAGACCAAATAGACATTTTGGGTGGCTTTGTCTATTCTTCCACCTCCCTTCCATGCTTGAAATCCTAGACAAGTCAAAGCCGGAATAGGTTTCAGCAGCACAGTTATGTCCTTTTCCATGTGGCTATTTCCAGAAAGTCTCTTTGTGCAAATCTTTAGGGATGCAGGCCCTCCTCCTCCTCCTCCATCCTCCTCCACTACCACCCTGCTTGCTTACATCCTTCATTTTCCGCTCATCTTCAAAGAGGACTCTGATGTGGTCCTGGCACTCCTTCACGGAGCACTCACAGCAGATGCCCCGCTTCTCATTCTTGCAGTAGAGATCCAAGGGCCTGTCGTGCCTTGGGCATCGCCTCCTTTGCACAGTGGTGCCCAGCTCTACTCCAGGGGCCTGCGTGTCTCCTTGCCTGACCAGCTCCACCAGGCTGTCCAACTGAACCGTCTTGCTCAGTTCTGGCCTCTCGGGGAAATCTTTCCGGCATTCAGGACAAAAGTAGACTTTCTGTTCTGCGGGTCCTTGTGCTTCCTTGTCCCAGTAGCTGTTGATGCATTTCTCACAGAAACTGTGCCCACAAGGTGTAGTGACAGGGGCGGTAAACATCTCTAAACAAATACAGCATACTAGCTTCTCCTCCAGCTTCTGTGATCCCCCAGATGCCATTTTCTTCTGAGCAAGCACAAGAACTTGAATGAGAAAATGAAACTAAGCCCAAAAAACCTCACACATACTTACAGCGGGAGAAGGGCTGGGCTTCCCTTCTGGCTGTCTGCCAACTTGCTTCTTAAAGAGACAAGTGGAGCAGCCAGGCTGAGTGCAACTCCTTCCCATAAATGAGGAAATGAGCTATAGTTTCTGGCACCCTGTTTGAAAAGTGTTTTTTAAAACTACAACCACCCCCTATTTTGGAAAACGACAAGACTTCCTGATGCTAGGCTTTCAGCTAATTTTGAGCGTCACTAGTTTGAAGGCTTGTGTGTAGATCCATGGATACGGCTTCTATGGCTTGATCGGATGGCCGTAACGGCAAGGGCCCAGCCGTCACTGTTTTCCGTCCATAACGGGACCACGTGGCAGCCATTCACAGCTCTTCCTCCTCTTTTCAGGTGCATGCGATGTGCAAAGAGGCCACTGCCGCATACTCCTCCTCCACGGGGTTTCCCCGTGAGCCCTGCCTGTTGGGCCAATCAGAATAGAAGAACCGTGTGATGTGTCTTACACAAGCTGTATCTGCATCCTTAACCCCATTGCTGAAACCCAAGCTCCTTTGAAGGGAAGAAAGGAAAGGGATCCAGGACCAGAAAGGGGAGCCTTGTATAATCAATGGGCTGGATCTAGCTGCATTTTTTGTGTGTGAACCAAAAAAAGCTATCCAGCTAACTGTCCGTTTTCTGGAGGTGTGCGAAAACGGATATCGGGGTCTACTGGAATCCAGCCAGCAGATACGTATTGAGGCTCAGACAAAATGGACAAGCCTACTAGTTTGCTTTGCTTTCCAACACCGAATGGCATGGAACCAGCATCTCGGCACTTGTATCCTCCCAGCTTTTCGTGATCTGTACTCTGTTCAAGGACTTCTTTAACCTTTCTCACAACAGAGACATGTATGGTGTTATTATAGTTTACCAAAAACTGTCTGGCCCTTTCCCTGTCCAATCTGAATCTGTTTTATTCCAGTCGTTACCACTGGCTGTTGGTATCTGCTGGTGTCAGGATGTCACATGATACCAAGATTTGTGGATGCTCAAGTTCCATTATCCGTACAAAACAGCATAGCAAAATGGTGGTCCTTATGTATATAAAAAAAAGGTAGAATCAAGGTTTGCTTTTTGGAATTCGATAAAACGTATTTCTTTTCAAGCTGTGAACATATGGGTAAAGTGAACTATTTTACATAGTCAAAGATTTTGGTGCTATCCAATCATGTTTGGATATTTGCTATTAAACCACCAGTGGTAGATCTCTCACTCATAACGGCATCTAATCTTTGTTAAAGGCTCCTAGTAATAGTATTCATTTGACAATCTTGTACAACGGCTTCTATAGAAAACATAAAGGTTTCTCCTGACATTAAGTCTAGTCGTGTCTGACCTATTGATCTACTCACATTTGCATGATTTTGAACTGCTAGGTTGGCAGAAGCTGGGGCTAACAGCAGCTCAGTGGTTTAACCTACTGTGCCACAGGAGCTTCTATAATTATGCATTGAGCCCACCTTGAACTGTTTAGTTGTACAATTGAATTCATTGGACAGGTATTTCAGTTTTAGCAAATTGTACTATTTACCCATATTCATGTTTACAAGCACTTTTAAAGATTGTTTTTGACAATTTCTACATTTCTCTTTATTAATTTTCTGAAACAAGGAACACATTTCTTCCTGAATGCGGAAGGTGCTCCATTTCCACCTGAAACATTTCTGTTTCCCAGCTTTCTAGTATTACTTGCTGCTGCTGTATACCTTTAAGTTGTTTCTGACTTACGGAAACACAAAGCCAAATGCTACTTCTATCATGGGGTTTCCTTGGCAAGATTTGTTCAAAGGAAGTGGGGGGTTGTCCTCCTTTGATAGTAGAAACCAGTCAGCAGAGGTTTTCGACAAATTTTCCACCATGGTCCAATGTTCTTTAGTTCAGGTTTGCGACTATGGAGTACTATGCTAACATAATGCCTTCTGATGCTATAAATTTTCTACATGCTCATGAAGAGAGCTGTGGCAATGGAGGAAAAGGCTGCTAGCTCCATAGAATCTGCTTTTTAAATGTCTGTGTTCCAGGCATTTCCAAAGTATCAAGGTAGTGCAGGAGTGCCTTGAACAATCAACTTTCCCATGGGATAGATGACTGTCCAGGGCACACATCCCATGGCCTGCCTCTGTGCAGACTTATCACCCTCCAAACCTGTTTATTCAAGAAACAGAAAGCAGAGCTTCTCCTCTCATTGGTATTGCCTTCTTTCCTCCTTTCTCTGTGACTCCCCTGTTTTTGGAATCACCATTGTGATGACAGAGAAAATTGTTTATTTTTATCCTGCCTTTCTCCCCCAGATGATCCTGTGTTCCTCAAGTGTTAAAACACCTCTAAGCACTGATGTTGTACTGTACAGCATAGGCTTTCAGGAATAAGTTATTAAAATGAATAATGAGAGTTAATGTCACCAGAAGACATACATCCAGATTTTTAAAAGCTTTCTTTGGTTTTGACCTTTTGTACTGTTCAAACAATGTGAAAACAAAAGCTACAGTCAAGTCTGCTTAAGTTCTGAAGTTGGAAGACCAAAACATGCATTAATTAGCTCTTAAGAATAACATCTAACATTGCTCTTTCTATAGTGGTATTTCAAGTCATGTTTATTCACACATTTAAAATTAAGGATGCACAGCCCAGCATTTCAGTGTTGAACAAACAAATCTGCAAGATTGTGTGTATCTTCTGATCCGATTAGATGACTTCACTTTGCAGATATGGTTTAACAGGTCATTAACAAAACCGTGTTTAGAAAAAATTAGCTCCTGACAGTGAGTCAGAAGCTCAATTTCTTAAATGTCATAGACATGTTGGTACAGTTGGACTGCTTCTTCACTGGCTATATTAGTGACATCTGTGACAAATCTTCTGAGACAGACACAAGTTAGAACTCAGTCGCATCTTTCTTTCAAAAGCTGAACCAGAATGATTGCTGATTTGAACCCAGTCTGATGGTGAGTCTGGCACTTCAATTCCCTGATCACACGCGTGAACAGATCTCCGGCAGGGCTTCTTGCTGCAACGTTCTGTCCAGGGGCCTCTCACAAAGTAGAGCACCGAACACCTCAGTAAATCCCATAGGTTGGCTCATTGCTGTCCCTGTACCTGTCCAAATACCTCAGAGGCTGACGATGTGGAAACTTCTTCTGTGTTGGATGATATTTGGGGGGCCGCACAAAATCAAACACTGGTTCCTTCATGTCTAAAAGAAGCAGATAGGCTGTTATTTCTAAAGTTCAAAACATGAAAATCACTAACCTTAAGCACCCTCCAGCAGATCTCTAATGAAAAATGTAACTGATGATCCCTTAACAGAATAATATTTTCTTATTTGTGCTTATCCTTTGCTTTTAATTTGCAGATACCTGTGCAGAATGCAATTACAATTCTTAATACATTACAAGGAGTTCTACCACTATATCTAGCTGTCCTCAGGTTGATGTTCGTTTGCAGCCGCATTTTGGGAGTTTCCATCTGTTCTGGGTTTGTAAGCCAGAAAGCATTAGAAACATCTGATCAAATGGACTCTGATCAATTATTGGCTGTTCACTAAATGCAGACAGGTGATATCAAACCTGTAACAGTCACAGAACATGGCCTGAACACAAGCTTGGCTTGAAGTAGGTGTGACAGTTCCAAAAAGAAGTAGAAAATACCAACCACAACAGCAACAAAACAAACACAACACACAAGAAAAGATCAAAGCTCTTAACTGATACGATTGGAACTGAATACCAAAAATGTGCAAGAAGCTCCAGATCCTGTAAAATCTCAAATGTAGGATTGCCCGTCACAAACAATGCATGCTTAATAAACATAATCATTTGATTTTTTAAAAAAAAATTACCAAAGAGTTTTAATACAAAATTTTTGACAAATGATCTATTTGTAGGCCAGTACTTACTGAGTAAGTGATGAAAGACCCGTGTAACAGATTCATCCCAGTGACATTGAAAAAATGACAGTCCTGCTGGTGTGATGTCGTTTTGATGCTTCTTGTAGAAGTCAAATGTTTTGAAGGTTCTCATCTTCAGGCTGTGACTGCAAAAGACAAATGAATGACAAAAAAGAAGCATTAGGCCCCTATGGTTATCTACTGTGATCATCCTCTTCCAACTAGCCTCAAGTTTATTCAGCAAATAAAATAGAACTGCAAGATTACACCTCTACTACACCACATGTGAAAGCCTCATCTCATCAATTAAGTAGTTAATGATTTCCAAATTAACAGTGAAAATTATAAGTCCAGGGATGGAGAAGGGAGACTAGCATTTTCATTCGGCTAATTCAGTAACTTATTTTGTAGATCTTTTTTTTTGGTCATGGGGGAGTAGTTTAAAATATCTGCAGTAGAAATTCCTGAGAATATCAATTTTGTTTAAAAGTCTGTCTTTCTTCCAATTTGGGGTTCAAGACAGTTGTATGGGATTGTCTTTGAAAGTAGCTCTCCATACTATGTGAGAGAAAGATCAGCAACTTTAGGCAACAGAATAAGCAAGGAACACAAACAACTAACATTTTATCCCTATTTCAAGTGAGAAGCTGCTAAGCCCAAGGCGAGTATGAGATAGTTTCCTTCTCAGAAACCTAGTACTTCCAAAGTGAAAGGCAGAAAAATTACAATGGAAAAATCAAACTTTTCCAGAACTCGTCCATTATTTAATATAGTCTCCAAAACTCATTGATGTTAAATCTTCACAGCCCCTCCTTAACAAGAAACCTACTGACTGCTTTTCTCAATGGAGACAGAATCTGAAAGCTATCTCCCTTTAAATATACCAAGCAAAGAATTACCATGGTTTTGGCCGTACATCGTCAGTGAAATCAACTGCCTGGAGCTGCTTGAACAGGAGGAAGACATACCGATGGTATCCAGTTCCTCTGGCAGGGAATGCAGGGAAGTAATGGCAGATCTCCTCACCTGCCTCTATGTTATTTCCAGGAATGTTTGCACTGTAGGTATAGAATACGAGTGAAAAGCAACTTTACCTGCAATTACATATCTAAACAAGCACAAAAAGAGTATTATGTTAAGTGAAATTATCCATGATTAAACAGATATTGCTCGCTACAAAAATGAATGGTCTTAAGCTACTTTCAAAATGAATTTCATGGAGTTGAGGAGAAGAGTATTAATCCACGAAAGTAATTAGATCACGAAAGCTTGTTCAACTGATAGCTGAAAATGAAATTCAGTTTCAAAATTATCCAAAGCCTGAATCTGATAGCAATACAAAGACTGGCTAGGAAGGAATACTCACACCAACCAGTGAACGTACTCCATACTGTTATCACGTAAGTGGCCATCTGTGGACAAAACACATGCAGAACCCAATTAAGAGACTATTATTTCTGTATAGTATAATTATATAGTGCTTCCTTCTTGTTCGTTTTCTAGTAGTTACAGGAATATTGTATTGTCGAAGGCTTTCATGACCAGAATAACTGGGTTGCTGTGAGTTTTCCAGGTTATATGGCCATGTTCCAGAAGCATTATCTGCTGACGTTTTGCCTGCATCTATGGCAGGCATCCTCAGAGAAAAAAAGGAAAAATATAATTGAAACACTAGAGCAGATCTGACCCACCAATTCCAAAATATTATTTTATCATTACAGATCCAACAAATAATCCTACTAATTAGTGATAGCCATAAAAACATTATTTCATCATTATAATTAATATTGCTCAAAAATTCTATAAAAATACTTCAGAACCTTGAGAATAGTTTGCACTCACCTAGATTAGTAAGCAACAGGGTCCATAGGGATCCTTCCTCAGCTTCAAATGAAATTTTGGGAGGATTAAAGGCCTAAATAGAAAAATAAAATTATGATTAAAAGAAATTTTTTAGTCTATAGTTCTCCACCTCACTGGTTTCACATTGCTTCTGGTCACTTTTCTGCCAACTACTTCCATTTCAAACTTGAAAGAGGTAATTCACGTTACTTCCGTAGAAGTTGGCATGCTGTAGCAGTAACCTAGCATACTATAAAGTGATGCAGGAGAGACTTTAATTTTGCAGGCCTTTTAAAAAGGCTGGGGGAATCATGCCCCAGGGCTTCTATTGCATAAGCAGAGCATCACAACGTAAGATTCCAACTGTGAAGTATTCTAAGGCACTACTGAATTGCTCAAGACACTTTTTTTCTTCCTCCAAACAACCACCAGAGTGACCACAGCTTTCACCCTTGGTAACATACCCGGTGGCACAGTGGGTTAAACCGCTAAGCTGCTAAACTTGCTGACTGAAATGTCACAGGTTCAAATCTGGGGAGCAGCGTAAGATCCTGCTGTCAGCCCCAGCTTCTGCCAACCTAGCAGTTCGAAAACATGCAAATGTGAGTAGATCAATAGGTACCGCTCCGGCCAGAAGGCAACGGTGCTCCATGCAGTCATGCCGGCCACATGACCTTGGAGGTGTCTATGGACAATGCCGGCTCTTTGGCTTAGAAATGGAGATGAGCACCAACCCCCAGAGTTGGACATGACTGGATTTAATGTCAGGGAAAACCTTTACCTTTACTAACATACCTCTGTGGGTGTAATTATATTCCCGTGATAAACTGGCATAACATATTCCGCATCTTGGTCATATTCCACTCTTAAAAGAACTTGGGGAACAAACGTGGCCTCATCAAACAAATCCCGATACAGTCCATAGTGTTCTGCTATTTGCTGTCTGTGATAAGGGCCACTGGTTCTCTCCCATTCGGCTTTGACATCATCAAGTGGAATCAACACTGCAAGCAAAAAACACAACATTGAGAAAAAGTAGGCAAATCAGCTCTAGTGAATACAAAAGTGACCAATGTGGCTAGAGGTATATCCAACATACGTTTCCGAAGGCGGGATGCTCTTTCCAGTTCAACATTGCTAAGGTTTTGTGCCCTTATTGCTCTTCTCTCTTTAAGCTTCTTTTTCCATGATGTCAGAGGATAAGGTAGGCCAATATTTATCTTTGCCTCTTCATCTAGGGTTGAAAAAAAGAGATGAGAATGTAGAGACAGAAAATTAAAAACAATGCATTTCCTACCTACATTTTTGCTGTGGGGCAAATGAAAAATTCTTGAAAAGATGTATCTTGCTTTATATTAATGCTCAGGAATGCAAACCATTCAGTGTAGTAAACTGAAGTCTCATCTTGATCATCCGATTTATATGAAATCTAAACCTATGTGCATCTAAGCTTGCATGTACAACGCTTTAAAGTGTATAAAATATAAAATACAGCACAAAAGCCTTCTATAAGGCTGTCAGTTTCTAGTCACTTTGCTGTTTGTCAATGAAGGACAATTCTGCTTCTCTTTTGCAAGTCTGTCATACACTCTTTTGTCTACATGCATCTTTTAATCTGAGTAAAGGTTATAATTGAAAACGACTCCTCTGGTCTATTTATAAGAAATAGGTTCCACTTTATTCCAAAAGCCTTTTTTCTGAATAAATATACAAAAATTTATTTTTTACATTAAAAATAACTACTGACATCCAGGGAACAGAGAAAATACAACTGGACCAGGTCTTTGAATTTGGCTCTTGGATTGATACCTTGCTCTGGAGTACTGCGTTTCTTGTAGGTTGGCCACCAATGAGGCTTTTTATTTTCTTTTTCTGCCACCTTGAAATAACGAGTGAAGGTCCGGTACTTTTCTAGTGCGTCCAAATTACTCACGTCAATATCTTCGTTAGGCATTGGTCCCAATGGCACCCCCACCTTGTGGAGAACAACTGAAAACATAAATTGTGTAGTATTATTTATTTATTTATTAACAGTATTTATATTTCGCCCTTCTCACCCCGCAGGGGACTCAGGGCAGATTACAATGTACACATACATGGCAAACATTCAATGCCATAGACACACAACACATATAGACAGACTTCCAACTTCTGGGCACCAGGGGAGCTGTCACGTCACCATTCATCTGTGACACTGATGAAATACTTTCCGGATTCTCCGCATGTTTTTGCTCGAGATTTTTTATGGCCTTGTAAATTTTGTTAAATTAGCCTCCCCACACATAGGCGTTACCTAAATTTCCTACTTGACAGATGCAACCGTCTTTTGGGTTGCAAAGGTCGACAACAAGCTACACAATTGGCCAACCTGGGTTGGCTTCGAACTCATGACCTTTCAGTCAGTAGTGATCTTTAATGCAGCTGACACCCAGCCAGCTGCACCACAGTCCCGGTGAATAGTAAACATAACGTCTGACTATCAGCCAAGTTGAATCTCTTCCATTCAAGTGTAAGTATCCCAGGAGCGACAACAGAAAAAAAGAGACTGAGAACATATAGTTGATGCCAAAATAACAGTGATATCAAATGTAAGACAAATTTTACATATCGACACTTATATGAGTGCAAGCCATAAAAGATTTGTATGTTCACAACTTCTATTTTGCACTGCATGATAAAAAAGGGTGACATGAGATTCAAAGACCGACAATCCGTTCTTTTCAGAACCTTCATATATTTAGAAAGGTACAAAATCATTTCCCAAAACGAGTTTGCTTGTCTTTCAAATTTAGTAAAGGATCTCCTGCCTCTAAAATCAAATGTTTAAGATCTATGCATCCTCTGAGTCTGCAAAGTCAATAGTTTGCCACAAACGGATATAACAAAAGCTGTCAAAAGTAGCTGAGCTCCAAACCAATAAGAACAGGGAATAATACCCCTACTTTTGTTACTAGGGTTCCATATACACGTTATTTATTTGTTTATTTATTTATTATTAAATTTTATATTCCGCTCCTCCCTGCAGGCTCGGGGCGGATTACAGCATACAGTAAAAACATACAATAAAAACATACAATAAAACATACACTAAAACATCCATAAAATTCAGTACAGTGCACTAGTGAATAACGAAGATTCATGTCATGCACTTAAACTGCATTATGAAACCACACTATATGGCTATGTAAACGGTAGCTGAGATCTACAACGATGAAATCATATATTTGTTGTTGTTCAGTCCAACACTTTGTGACCTCATGGACCATCCCACGCCAGAGCTCCCTGTCGGCCGCCACCTCCCCCAGCTCCTTCAGGGTCAAGCCGGTCACTTCAAGGATACCATCCATCCATCTTGCCCTTGGTCGGCCCCTCTTCCTTTTTCCTTCCATTTTCCCCAGCATTGTTCTTTTCTCCAAGCTTTTCTTTCTTCTCATGATGTGGCCAAAGTACTTCATCTTTGCCTCTACTATCCTTCCCTCCAGTGAGCAGTCGGCCTTTATTTCCTGTAGTATGTACTGGTTGGATCTTCTCGCGGTCCAAGGCACTCTCAGAACTTTCCTCCAACATCACAGTTCCAAAGCATCTATCTTCCTTCGCTCAGCCTTCCCTAAGGTCCAGCTCTCACATCCGTAGGTTGCTACAGGGAATACCATTGTTTTTACTATGTGGATCTTCGTTGCCAGTGTGAAGTCTCTACTCTTCACTATTTTATCGAGATTGGTCATTGTTCTCCTCCCAAGAAGTAAGCGTATTCTGATTTTATAATATGCTGATTTTTTAAAAAAAGATTCCTCTGTAAGGGATCCAAACGCTGTCTACATCACAGTAGATAGGCATCACTATTGTCATTTTTGTTGTTGTTGTTGTTGTTGTTGTTATATTCGTACCCTATAGGGTTCTGGCCCAGCTTACTTGTCCGAACGCATCAGCCTCTATGTCCCACCTCGTAATTTAAGATCATCCGAGGGGGCCCTGCTCTCGCTCCCGCCAACCTCTCAAATGCGGTTGGCGGGGACGAGAGGGAGGGCCTTCTCGGTGGTGCCCCCCCCCGTCTGTGGAACGCACTCCCTATTGACATTCAATCAGCTTCATCCCTTCTAACATTCAGAAAAAGAGTGAAATCCTGGCTTTGGGACCAAGCGTTTGCACCCTAGCACAACACGGCACTTTAGACTGGTCAGTTAGCAAATTGGTGGTTAAGATCCAAGACTTTGGATGGAACATTGTTTAATGGTGATGAATGTACATGATGTTTTCAATATTAACTGTATTTTAATGTATTGAATTCTAGGTGTATTTTAATGTATTTTAATTTTAACTGTTGTTTACTATGTATTGTGTGGCATCGAATTGTTGCCGTCTGTTAGGCCGCACTGAGTCCCCCCTCGGGGGTTGAGAAGTAGCGGGGTATAAACACTGGAAATCTATTATATAAATGGGTTCACGTCATGTGATGTATACCTCAAACAAAGAAACCTTACAACGCAGAAACACAATATTTGCCAACAGAAATGGGCCTCAAGCAAGGTACGTTTGTAGCAAAGAAACTTTCCCCCCCAAAACCTAAAAGGCCCCCAAAATAACGAGTAAAAATAAAACTACATTTACCAGCATCCTCCGGGGCAGCCAACGACTCACCCAGCCTCTACATTCTGAACAACATGATTGGCTGCCAATAAGGGCGGATTTGCATAACTGCTGCACTGGCCAGCCAACATGAAAATTCCGATCCATAAAAAACTGCCAAAACAGAATAAGGAACAGGCCTGAGCCAATCCCCAACACAAACACCCAAATCACTTCAAACCGAAAATTTCCACCCAAAAAAATCACAGACCACGCCCAAAATTGACAGTAAGGCTTCATTAACTTGATTTCCCTAACTAGCCCTCACTTACTGGGAAGCTGCTTACGCTCTAAATTGACAGTAAGACTTCATTAACTTGATTTCCCTAACTAGCCCTCACTTACTGGGAAGCTGTTTACGCTCTAAATTGACAGTAAGACTTCATTAACTTGGTTTCCCTAACTAGCCCTCACTTACTGGGAAGCTGTTTACGCTCTAAATTGACAGTAAGGCTTCATTAACTTGATTTCCCTAACTAGTTCTCACTTACTGGGAAGCTGTTTACGCTCTAAATTGACAGTAAGACTTCATTAACTTGATTTCCCTAACTAGCCCTCACTTACTGGGAAGCTGTTTACGCTCTAAATTGACAGTAAGGCTTCATTAACTTGATTTCCCTAACTAGCCCTCACTTACTGGGAAGCTGTTAACGCTCTAAATTGACAGTAAGGCTTCATTAACTTGATTCTCCCGACTAGGCCTCAGCTCATTGGACATTGTGTATGGCCTGAATTGACAGTAAGGCTTCATTAACTTGCTGTTCCTAACTAGGCCTCAGCTCATGGGACATTGTGTATGGCCTGAATTTACATTAACCTACCTTGGCACACAGAGCCCTGACCATGCATGATGGGACTTGAAGTACCACCATGGAAAACGGGATTTGTAGTACTTCAAAACCCATAATTCCCCACAGACCACTGTGGCCCAGAACCAAGACCAATAAAGACCCAACTTGGCACACCATGCCCCCCATGACCCACACTCCATCCAACTGCAGTTTAGAGGAGGGCACACCGTGGATGATTGGACTTCCTCGCATCTCCTAAAAAGGGCACAGCAACGCCTGCCGGGCACAGCTAGTAAATAAATAAATAAATGCCCTGCTTTTGTCTCTAACTGAGCCCCAAACGAGTTCATAGGAATTAAAAGAGCGATACAATTTCAAATCTTCAGCATATAAATATCAAAATAGCATTAAACAGACCAATAACATAACAAGCACCGGGAATGTGTTGCAGCTGGCTGGGAGTCAGCAGCATAAGATCTCTACTGACCAGAAGGTCATGAGTTCGAGGCCTGCCCGGGTCGGGGTGAGCTCTCGACCAAATTGTGTAGCTCGTTGTCGACCTTTGCAGCCCGAAAGACAGTTGTCAAGTAGGAAATTTAGGTACCACTTTGTGGGGAGGCTAATTTAACTGATTTACGAGGCCATAAAATCATTCAGGAAGTATGAAAAAGAATGAAGGAATGCAACGGCTCCCCCTGGTGGCCAGAAGCTGGAATGTTAAATTGCCTCTGAGTGTCTGTCTATATGTGTTGTATGTCTATGGCATTGAATGTTTGCCTGTGTATGTGTATATGACTCTCAAAGGGCAGCCACAGCTCTAAAGAAGTCACAGCATTGCAATCCGGAGCGAAAGGAAAGCAGGCACCGGAATGGACAGCTACCGCCCAGAAACACTCGTGGGTGGGTGCTCACAACACCGGGGAAGGGCATCTCCGCGTGCCAGGGCCTCACGCGGACAAGGAAAGCCCAAACCCGCTTTGCAGGGAAGCCAGGAAGCAGCCGCCACTCACCGCTGGTGCTGAAACGGCGGCCCACTCGCACCCGGCGCAAGAGCGCCCTCAGAGCCAGCGCCGCCATCTTGCCGGCTCCGGAGGCCCTCCGCTCGAAAGGACCCCGGGTAAAAGCCGATGACGTCACTCGCGGCGGCTGTCTTCACAAGCGCCTGTCAATAGTTCCCATGTTGACATTCATATAGACCAGGCCTGGGCAAACTTGGGCCCTCCAGGTGTTTTGGACTTCAACACCCACCATTCCTCACAGCCTCAGGCCCCTTCCTTTTCCCCTCAGCCGCTTAAGCGGCTGAGGGAAAAGGAAAAGGCCTGAGGCTGTGAGGAATGGTGGGAGTTGAAGTCAAAAGGCCTGAGGCTGTGAGGAATGGTGGGAGTTGAAGTCCAAAGGCCTGAGGCTGTGAGGAATGGTGGGAGTTGAAGTCCAAAGGCCTGAGGCTGTGAGGAATGGTGGGAGTTGAAGTCCAAAGGCCTGAGGCTGTGAGGAATGGTGGGAGTTGAAGTCCAAAGGCCTGAGGCTGTGAGGAATGGTGGGAGTTGAAGTCCAAAGGCCTGAGGTTGTGAGGAATGGTGGGAGTTGAAGTCCAAAGGCCTGAGGCTGTGAGGAATGGTGGGAGTTGAAGTCCCAAGTGGCCTGAGGCTGTGAGGAATGGTGGGAGTTGAAGTCCAAAGGCCTGAGGCTGTGAGGAATGGTGGGAGTTGAAGTCCAAAGGCCTGAGGCTGTGAGGAATGGTGGGAGTTGAAGTCCAAAGGCCTGAGGCTGTGAGGAATGGTGGGAGTTGAAGTCCAAAGGCCTGAGGCTGTGAGGAATGGTGGGAGTTGAAGTCCAAAGGCCTGAGGCTGTGAGGAATGGTGGGAGTTGAAGTCCAAAGCCTTGAGGCTGTGAGGAATGGTGGGAGTTGAAGTCCAAGTGGCCTGAGGCTGTGAGGAATTGTGGGAGTTGAAGTCCAAGTGGCCTGAGGCTGTGAGGAATGGTGGGAGTTGAAGTCCAAGTGGCCTGAGGCTGTGAGGAATTGTGGGAGTTGAAGTCCAAAACACCTGGAGGGCCCAAGTTTGCCCAGGCCTGATATAGAAGCAAAGACCACCAGCACTGAAGCGATGGTCCTCCGCCAACAACTCTGCTGGACTGGCCACATTGTCTGGATGCCCAGCTACTGTCTTCTAAGCAGTCGCTCTACTCTGAACTCAAGTTCAGAAAACAAAATGTTGGAGGATAGGAAAAGAGATTTAAAGATGGGCTCAAAGCCAACCTTAACAACTCTGGCATAGACAATGAGAACTGGGAAGCCCTGGCCCTTGAGGTCAGCTGTGACCAGCAGTGCTGTGGAATTTGAAGAGGCATGAATGGAGGGCGAAAGAGAGAAACGTGCCAAGAGGAAGGCATGTCAAGTCAACCCCGACCAGGACCGCCTTCCACCTAGAAACCAATGCCCTCACTGCAGGAGAACATGCAGGTCAAGAATAGGGCTCCACAGTCACCTACGGACCCACCGCCAGTACAGCAAACCTGGAAGACAATTTTACTCCATCAACGAGGGATCGCCTAAGTAAATAAGTGCGTGTGCATCCTATTATAGAAAGATATAGGCACACACATATGTTGGTAATAGGCTACAAAGAATTCCTTACAGGCTATTTATGGCCACAGAGAGAGAAAGAGAGAGAGACTTTAAGGAAAATGTATTTATATCCCTATATACTGCAGACGCAGACTGCAGCCAGGAAATCAGAAGACGTTTACTTCTTGGGAGGAGAACAATGACCAATTTCGATAAAATAGTGAAGAGTAGAGACATCACACTGGCAACGAAGATCCGCATAGTTAAAGCAATGAGATTCCCCGTAGTAACCTATGGAGGTGAGAGCTGGACCTTAGGGAAGGCTGAGCGAAGGAAGATAGATGCTTTGGAACTGTGGTTCTGGAGGATCCCAAGAAGATCAAACCATCCATCCTTCAGAAAATAAAGCCCGGCTGCTCATTGCAGGGAAGGATAGTAGAGGCAAAGATGAAGTACTTTGGCCACATAATGAGAAGACAGGAAAGCTTGGAGAAGACAATGATGCTGGGGAAATGGAAGGAAAAAGGAAGAGGGGCCGACCAAGGGCAAGATGGATGGAGGGTATCCTTGAAGTGACTGGCTTGACCCTGAAGGAGCTGGGGGTGGTGACGGCCGACAGGGAGCTCTGGCGTGGGCTGGTCCAGGAGGTCACAAAGAGTCAGAAGCTACTGAACGAATAAACAACAAAAAAACATGGTACTGTTCCATTATCCTGGTGGGGGCCACAAGGGGCGCTAGACAGAGAAAGCTAGTTCATTTTACCTGGGAGGGGGGTTTGAAGGAGTTAAACCATTTTCCGCTTCTTTCCTGTTATTGCCCCCACCTATGTCGCCTTCCTGGAAACAACCCTCTTTTATGAAATGGGAAATGTGGAGGGGAAAATTGTTTTCCTCCTTCAACTCTACCCCCCAAAATGCACAACCCTTCATTTTCTAGCACCCCCTTTTGGCCCCGCTTAGATAATGGAACAGTACCCAACAGATAAATAAATATACATAGCTATAGGGACAAACTGAAAAGAAAGTAGCTGAAAAGTTGTGATAATCAGATGATTCCTGGAAGTAGAGATTTGTTTTTTTTTTAAGGCTTTTTTAAAGCCGGTGATAGACTGCATGAGTTTGGAGATCAGGATTCAAATCCTTGTTTGGTTAGTCTCAACCAGGGGAGTCAAACTCATGTCCATCAAGGGTCACATCAGTATTATGGCTGCATCCCAAGAACCACTGAATGCATGAATAGTGCTCTTTGGTTTTTACTCAGTTTGGGTCCCCAGATGCTTTTGAAAGACAACTCCCATCACTTTTGATTATACACTGTACAGACAGGGGATAAGGGGAATTGCAACCCAGTGGATACAGTGGACTCACTGTAATAGGCATTATTATGTTCTGATTAGCCTAATTAATAATGGTGTGGAATTACTTGGAAAGGTTTTGGGTGTGTGTCCATTATACTGCAGGTGCTTATGTTCCAAATAAATACACGAAGCTTAATGTTGTGACTGTGATTCATCGGCAGAGGGCGACAGTACTGTGAAAATGGATTTAGAAAAAAATAACACATAACAGGGGCTGCCCTACTGGGTTGTTTGAAGAGGAAAATAAAATCAAGTGGTTTATTAAACTGCACATTCTTCAGGCTATCAAAAATTTATATATGAAAGATAATTAAAACAGCTGTGCTTCAGATCTCAACCATGAATTCACAAAGCTGTGTGACAACAGCCAGGGAACAGCCATGAATACCAGAAAACAACGTCATTGTTAGTTTTAGTTTTCAAAGTACTTCCTGTATTTGGGTGTAACCAAAGAATATCTGCGTGTGGTCAAGACGGCAAAAAAGGATTGGTGAGGAAGAACACAAAAGCCAGAGGAGTTTGCAGTAGTTTGCTTTTGCCTGAGTTTAGTGGGAAGGTCACAATTCTGCTGCCTTGCCTCCCAGTGCTCCATCTTGATTGAGTGAAAACTGCATGGATTTAGAACTGAGGGTCCATCTACACAGTGTAGAATTAATGCAGTTTGACACCACTTTAACTGCCATAGTTCAATGCTATAGAATTATGGGGGTTGTAGCTTGACATGGTCTTTAACCTTTTCTGCCAGAGTGTGCTGGTGCCTTGTCTTACTACAGCTCTCAGGATTCCATAGCATTGAGCCATGGAAGTTAAAGTGGTGTAAAAGTATATTAATTCCACAGTGTAGATGTGCCTTCTGTTTTAACTCAAGGAACATAAATTAAGGACAAGGTGAGTAGAGGACACTTATTAAGCAGCTGAAAAAGTAGGATGACAGAATTAATAGGAACCATTCATACAGTTGCAGGGTATATGATTTAAAAATTGATGGAAGCTTGGATATGAATAAGGACTGTCATTCTTGAGTACGGTCTCTTTCATTAATATATGAGGGTTAAATGAAAAGTAATGCCTCCACCTTCGTACCTCCTCAACAGATGGCAGTACTGGTATGTGGCAGGTACTGGCTTGTTCAGTAGACTCTCCTCTACAGTTCCATTTTGGCGGGAAGCCTTAGCATCCAACGGTTGTGTTGTTAAAGTGCAAAGTATGGAACCCTGTGCAGATGGTCGGTCAATGTGACTTAAGCAATGTGTAGCAGAAGGCGTCACCCCAAAGGAAATTCATCAGAGAATGCAAGCTGTTTATGGTGATTGTGTTGATGTGAGTACTGTGCAACATTGGACAAGTAAGTTTAAAGAGGTTGAGGTGGAAACATCTGACTTGCGTGCAGGGGCGGATTTAACGGTATTCAAACTATGCGGCCACGTAGGGCTCCACGTGGTCAGGGGTGCATCCGACCATCAGGTTCCACGCATGCGCCATTGGTGCGGCGAGATTCCAGCTAGACGGTGATGCTAACTGCACTCCACGAGGCCAAAAAGGAGGAACGTTTTGCAGCAGGAGGTGGGAGGCTCCGCCCGAGCTGCAAAACGTTCCTTCTTTTCAGCCTCGTGGAGTGCGGTTAGCGTCCCCGTCCAGCTGGAGTCGCGCCGTACCAATGGTGCATGCGCGGAACTTCCACGCATGCGCTATTGGTGCAGCAAGACTCCAGCTGGATGGAGATGCTAATGGCCCTAAACGATGCCGAAAAGGAGGAACTTTTCTGAAGCCGTCACGGAAGAAGTCAACACTTTGTTTTGGGTACCCATCGTGCACAGATCTTCCGATAGCCAAGCGAAGTAGAACTTTGTAACAACTGGAAAGGACTAAAGCTTTTCCTTCCCAGACAGGAGCTCCCCACTGGACAGATAGAAAGTGATGGAAGAGTAAATTGGAAAGTTTCTTTGTATCTCCTTCCTGAAAGTCAGCAAATTTAAACTGTTTCAGCATCAACATTGAAGGGGAGAGAAGACACTAAATCCAGCAACATCTTTGAGATGAATTCAATGTGGCACGAGCTTCTGATTTCATGTGCTGATTTTCAAAAGAAGTCTGATAGGTTTCCTAGTTCAAGGAAACTCGTGTTAGGTAAGCAAAGCTCAAGATTAACAAGCCAGGTGCTTGACATATCTGTATCAAGTTTTACACTCTCTTTAATGTTTACAGAGTGTCACACTTGCATCCTTACATTTTGATCCCAACCCCTCAACTTTGTAACTGCATGTTAATATGAAGTTATAAATATAAAGTTAAAATCAACAGGAAACGGGTGGGATACTTGCTGATTAGTTTAGAACAGGCATGGGCAAAGTTCAGTCCTCCAGGTGTTTTGGACTCCAACAACTCCCACAGTTCCTAACAGCCTACCGGCGCTTAGCAATTGTGGGAGTTGAAGTCCAAAAAACCTGGAGGGCTGAACTTTGCCCATGGCTGGTTTAGAACGTGTATACTTGGGTTGTATGTTGTAGTTTCTTTTTTTATATAAAGAAACATTGTCTTTCTTTTCTATGGTAGTGATTTTTGCTTTATTTCTTTTTGTTTAAAAAAGGTAAAGGTTTCTCCTTGACATTAAGTCTAGTCATGTCCGACTCTGGGGGGTGGTGCTCATCTCCATTTCGAAGCCAAAGAGCCAGCTTCTGCCAACCTAGAAGTTTGAAAACATGCAAAATGTGAGTAAATCAATGTGAGTAAATCCGGCGAGAAGGTAACAGTGCTCCATGAGTCATGCCAGCCACATGACCTTGGAGGTGTTTACGGACAACGCCGGCTCTTCAGCTTAGAAACTGAAATGAACACCAACCCCCAGAGTCAGATAGGACTAGACTTAATGTTAGGTGAAAACCTTTACCTTTACTACTCATTGCTACACAGTCCATAATAATGTCAGAATAATAAATGTTAAGGGTGTGCACTCTGCTGCGGGTCCCTTTTTGGAGCCTAATGTGAATTTGAGGATGACGATACCCTGGAATTGGTTTCACGGGGACAGTTCCAATTAATCCCTCATTGTCCCCTTTTCTGCTCCTTCTGAAATGTTTCCAGTTTCTTTCTTCTACTTTCCTTCTTCATCCTCAGTTTACTTCATTTGCAGCAAACTGAACTGAAATTACAAAAGCAGTAACTCAGCAAGTGGCAGAGGAGTAGTAGTAGAATACCTTTCCAGTAAGCTCAGGAGACAGGAAACTGCTGCAGCATCTCCTATATTATTGTGTATTTTTCTTCAATAATAATGTCCCCCATCTTCACCACACGTTTTTTGACCACACGTGTCCCAGTTTTTATCTATGAGATGTTGGAGGATATAATTTCCTCATCTCATGTACCCTGATAAAATTGAAAAGTTCTGATAGTAAAGCTTTTTCCATTATTTTTCTTCGCTTTATGTCTCTGCTTTTTATTAGTTTCTTGCCACACTGGCAGAAGTCTAAATAAAAAGCATTTGCCTCTGTGATAGAAACTAATAAAGAAGGGGCTGAGCGTGACATAGGGAGATTAACTGTCCATCTCTTTTTACTAAATTGTATTATCCAGGGCAGCTGAAGCAGAGAAAGTTAAAGCCATCCTACCATTCCTCTAAGCAGGTTGTTTTTCTCCAGCTTTAGATTTGATTAAGTTTTCAGGCCTTAATGTGATATGTTTTGCTTTTAGCACAATGAATCACAGGCAGGAAAAAAAGCGCAGACTGACATGTTTGCTTTGAATAACATAGTAATACAGAGAAATAATTAAAATGGAAGACATGGGGAAAATATCAGGGGAAAAGTATTAAAATGACTTCTGTGCATTCTGTCTATTCATATCACAAGAGCTTTCTGTAGGTTAGCCAGTCACCATTTCCTAGCCGAATAGGATAGGGGTTCGTTTAATGACAGCATGTCTGCCAATTTAAATCACCTTTTCACAACCACAATAGCTGCTGCCCCAACTAACATTGTAAATAGAAGATAAGTGTTTTCCCTTTCCATCTGTCAATCCACTTTTGGTAGAGCAGAAAGATAAAATATCTACAATATGATTCCTGTATCCACAGGGAATATATTTTTGGATTCATATGGATCCAGATCTATTCTGACAGATAATAAAAATCCTACTGAATAACAAGTCTTTTAATTCTAACTCCTGTTTCGGCAGGCCTTTGGGTATTAATGCTGAGATTTGTAGGCTACTCTGCCTCCTTGCACTGTGTATGCCGATGTAGTTACACACACCTGTGCCACCGGCTTGCTGTGTATCGTACTTATTGTATTTTACTGTGTTTTTATGTGTTTTATGGTGTTTTTAATCCTGAATTTTGGTGTAAGTCGCCCCGAGCCACCCGGGAGTGGCGACTCACAAATTTGAATAATAGATAAATAAAACCAAACGCACCAGCCTTTTAAATGTACAATTAAACTCAATAACCATTCGCCTCCTACATCTCTTTCTCTCGAATGCTTACTACAGATGATTTACCTTGTTTCATAAAATTGTGGGTGACGTGTGCCTCTGCTTCCAACTGATGAGACCTTAAGGTAAACCTATCGTGGGATTTTCTTGAGAAAACATTGTTCAAATTCAGCTTTCCATGGTCTTCCTCTTACGCCACCTGTACTTTAGCAGTCATTCAATCTGTATCATTACCTACATGTCTTCTGTAAACCAATGGGAATTGTGGGCTTCACAGTACAGAATGGGGTCTTAGACTAAAAGATATATGGTATTTCCTGTTTCGTGCACTAAATTATCCATGTACTAAGACAATAATAATAATAATAATAATAATAACTTTATTTCTTGTGAGTCGCCCTCCACCATTGGTGCTCCGGGCGACTTACATCATTTAAGAAAAAAAAACAAAACACAGGTACATCAATTAAAAACACAGGTACAGAGAACCATAGAGGGCCCAGCCTCCAGGTTATCAATGACATGATTATGGTAGCCCTAATTCCTATTCAACCCCATTAGCACAAATTTGGTGTGGATGTTGAAGTTCCCCAAAACTATGGTCCTGGGGTTCTCCATTGCCACCTCTGAGGCCACCTTGACCAGATCAGGCAGGAAAACCACAGGGAAGGCATACGGTTGCTGAACTTGCTGACCGAAAGTTGGTGGTTCGAATACATGGAGCGGGGTGAACTCCCATATTAGGCCTGGCTTCTGCAAACCTAACAGTTCAAAAACATGCAAATGTGAGTAGATTAATAGATACCTCTTCTGCGGGAAGGTAACGGTGCTCAGTGCAGCAGTCATGCTGGCGACCTTGGAGGAGTCTATGATCAATGCCAGCTCTTCAGCTTAGAATTGGAGATGAGCAACCCCCCCCCCCCCCCAAGAGTCAGACTCAACTAGATTTAATGTCAGGGGAAACCTTTACCTTTTATTTAATTGATAAATAGTGCATGTTGGACACAAAACAGGAAGCTATTATTCTGAATCAGGGAAATGAATCCATCTAGTAGCTTTCCAGTTTCTGACAAAATTGTTTCCTAGCTCCTAATATTTGGTACACTCTGTTGAAATATCATCCATGTACTAACAAGGTCTGATCCTCCTTTACTTTCTCAGATCTAACAAGATTGGGTATGTTCATGATGGTATCATTGTTGAGTTCTGCTCTTTCTGATATAAATGTAGGAAGCATTAGGAGTCCAGGTTCAACATTTACAAAAGGAACATGATGGTTGTTGCTTTGTGATTTCACACTATACTGAATTATTAAAGACAGTAAAAAAGATACAGGAGCACAAGGAACAACACTTAGCCAGAATCTGGATTTTAAACCTGAGCAACAGGTCTGTACTCATGTATAAGGGAGTAAGTCTCTTTCAACTAGATAGAAATTATTTCTAAGAAGACATTTACAGGATTGTACAGTATGTATATCAGTGACAGTTTTGGCTAACCAGCAGCCTGAAGGGTCCATGTTGAAAGTGGAGGAAACAGGTTATGGGGTGGAGTAGAGTGATGATGCAATATGATTGGTCTTCTGAGCTTGGCAATAGTAAAGTTTTAGTGAAAAGAAATGTAGAAAAATGGCAGTCTGGCAAAAGCAAGAGTTTACAGGAAGCTTAAAAAAACACATTTATTTCACAAAATGTAATTTCTACCACAACAGGGTTTGACAAATGGCATGTTTAATTCACTGCCTCCCACCAAAATTATTTGACAATTCAGAAATGACAATCCATCTTGCTTTGAAAAAAGCATCAATCCAGGCGAGCCTGCCTCCAGCATTCACCTGCTTTCATGCTGACTGAGATGAAGTCTTGTAGGAAGCTTTCTTCAGGGTTTCTAAGAAGAACTGCTCTTCCTCCAAAAAGTCATGATCCTGTTTTATTTTGTTTTTCAAAGGGAAAGAAAAGTGATGAGAGAGAAACCCAATGAACAAGGAGTTCCTTGGTGGAAGAAGGAAAAGGCTCTTCCACCTGGTTACAGAGTAGCCACAATGCTACTTTTCCTCTGTTCCATTATGCAGTGGTTAGCATTTGAATTGAAGCCTAGGCTTAAAATCCCCTCTGGACCATGAGATTCACTTGGCTGATCTTGGGTTAGTCCAGTGGTTCTCAACTTGTGGTTCCCCTGATGAACTGGCTGGGATTTCTGGGAGTTGTAGGCCAAAACACCTTGGGACCCACAGGTTGAGAACCACAGGCTTAGTCACTCTCTCTCTCTCTCTGTGTCATCTTGAGCAACCTCACAGGGTTACAGTACAGAGAAAGAAATGTCTGTTCACTGCCTTGCGTTCACAGGAGACCCAATTGGAAATTAACCTGTTAGCTTATGCAAACTCTGGGAACTAAGCACAGCTCTCTCCCAGGAAGCATGTGTCAGAACAAAAACTGAGTTAAATACTGTACAAGTAAGCCAGATGAAAGCTGACTAACACTCTGAGGACAAAAAGAAAACAGTAGTGCTGATAGGATGTTCCGATCCATAGAAGGTCAACAGATGGTTAGGAACACTGAAGTCCCCTAGTACTGTCAGGGCTTCAGAAGGGTTCCTTCCTAACCAGGACTGGAGATACCTGATATTTCTTGGTAGTCTCCCATCTAACCAGGCCTAAGTCTTCATAGCTTCTCAAAAGTAAACAATGTTCAGGATGATATGGAGTTCTGCCCTTCCACTCTTACCCGATCAGCTGTAAGCTTATGCAGCACCAGTTTGGCATAGAGATCTGGGGGTTCTGACTTTGAGACAGTCTGGGAGCCTCCAAGTTTCCCAGGGTTTACTTTAGGAAGATCGTTCACAGGAACAGACATATCTGAGAAGAAAATAGATTCTGCTGTGGGAACAGGACAGGGATTGCCTACACAGATACTACAGGTGTGTTGTCTACTGGGAAAAAAAAGACGCTTTTACTTGTCTTAGTGTGTGTTTTGACCTCAATTCTCTGAATCAGATGCTAGGAATGTGGTCTTGAAAATTGCATTATCTACACTTCTTGGAAAGGACCTTTCTGGATTAAATCAGCCATACAATCAATACATTACACATTCTGATACCTGAGTGTAGCTGTGGATTGATGTCTTCATTTGCCACAGGGCTACTTTAGAATATTTGTGGGTTTTGTTAAGGTCAAAAACGAAGAACATTGACAAAAGTAAATAATAATTTTAAAATATCGCTACAGAAGAATTATTTATTGGAGTACTTTCTTCCCTATCTTTAAAGTCAGTGTTGGGCTTTCTGTGTACAAGGAGAAAACTTTACTCTTATTCTCTTTTTGAAGTCTCCTAAGGGGGTTATTAGTGGGTCTGGAGCTACTTACAGTTCATGTTGGAGATTGTGTTGGACTGAACTCCTAGCAATGGCATCTGAGGCAAAGTCTGGAACAAAAGTGGATTATTGGCTGGGAGCCCCATCCGCAGCTGTTCAAGCTGCCTCCTCTGGTGAGTCAAACTGAGGCGTTCCTGAACAAATTCAACAGGAAGAAGGGAAAAGTTTTAGGAGACTCTGTGAAATCTCTGCCTTGGAGCAATTTGATCCTGATCAGATGTGCTGTAACTAGTAGATTCCATTTTAAAGACCCTAGATGCTTCCGAGTTACCAGATTACTATCACGTCTCTGCTAACAAACAAATTCCAGGTGCAACCAAGAGCATTTTAAAAATTGATACTCCTAATACTATGTGTTCCTCCTTGGAAAATCGGTTTGGCTACCATTACCCATGTCTTTCCAATCCCAACACCTATTTGGACATATTCTACTGTAATGTTCTCTTCAGTCTATTCCTGCAAACAGTTCAGATATTGCAGCTGCTATTACAGTCCCTGTCTTAGAGGTTGTAAGTAGGCAGAAGCTTATCAACATCGTCCTTATACTAAACCTACAGGGTGCCTTCAGCTCCAAGGCACTGGTATTGAAATGCACTGAATGAAGAAATTTTGCTACTTGAGGTATATGATAAGATGGCATCATTTCTACTTCAAGACCCACAAGCCAAATTAATTCCACCACAATCTTGGTGATCCTCTACTACACTGGAAAGCAGCATTCTAGTTTAGGGTTGCATATCAGGTGATGCAGAACTCAAACTTTTCAATACTCCCTTTTTGTTCTGAGCCTTCAAGTCCTTTCCACCTAATGGCAATTCTGAGGTGAATCTTTTGCAGGATTTTCTAGGAAGATTTGTCTAGGGGGGGGTTTGCCTTTGCCCTCCTCTGAGGCTGAGAACACAAGGGGTTCCACGGCTGAGTGGGGATTTGAGTCCTGGTTTGTAGAGTCACAGTCCAGTGCTCACATCCTGACACTACATGGGCTCTCTTAGTTCTCCTTAGTAACCTGCTATCATTCTTTCTCAGATGGATTATCTAAGTATTAGGAGCTGCAATTAGGAAAAATGGCATTGATGTTTCATGTTCAGCCTCAAAAGGTCACCTGATGCAAATGTTCCTCTTGTTGCTTGACTCGCTCCATCTGCTGCTGTATTGCATGTAGTCTTGCTTGATGCTCTGATTCTACCTTCCGTGCCTCCAGGAGGGCTCTCTCCCCCTCTTCATACTTCTGAGAGGAGAGCTATGGAGAACAGGAAACTGAATCAGGGCTTAGCTTCCATTACAACCCTCTGGGGCTTTGACCCAGAACCTGTTTTACACACCAGGGCTCAAGCTGGAACCTCAAGCAGCAAATGCTTTTAAGCATGTGTAAAGCACCTTCTTCTCACTATAGAAAAAATATTTCACCACAGATTTTGGAAAGTCGGAATGAAATGAAAAAAACTTCAAGGCTGGTTTATTGCCTGGTTTAGATGTTGTGATCATGTTTTTTCCCCCAAATCATGGTTTTTCAGACTGGCAACAACATGCCCTTGTGTGCAGTTCCCTTTCCTTTCTTTCCTTCTCACATACTAGCTTTGACAAAATATCCAGGTGTTTTAAACTGCAGCTTCTCTTAGCTTCTCAATCAGGTTATGGAAGAATGCTGATGATTTCTAAATACGTACTATACGATGGCCCCAGTATCCATCAAGGATATATTCAAAGACCCGACAATTGATAATAATGAACTTTATATTTTGACAATATTTGGGATAGAATCGGGATCTAAAGGCCCACTTAGGGAGGCGGGGAAGGAATAATTTTGGAACATTGCTAAGTGAAACAGAGGATATTAAAACAGTGAGTGAAGGGGCTGATATTGCACATGAACACAATGCTAAATTATGTGGCATGTGAAGTGGAATTGCTGTGAATGGATAAGCAATTCCTCAACAACACTAAGGGGTCCTAATGAGGAACTAACAAAAGCTAATTACTTTCAATTAGAGTGGTTAATTATATTCTTCTCTGAAATTAAAGGACATATGGCAACTATCTGATGCTTGGCCAAGAAACCCAAAAGTCAATGGTTATCCTCCTTAATTTCACTGGGGATACTACTCCCTTCTCTAACCATTTTCCCCTAATTGCTTCTGTCCTCAAAGTTATCCTTCAAATGCTGTCTCCTTCTCTGATTTAATCTTAGCACACAATTCACACCACATATTCTCCAACTTTTAAAGGAACATTTTAAGGATATTTATTATTCAAGTAATTGTTTACATTTTCTCTCATCAACTCCAACTTCACAACAAAAAGTGTATCTTATGATTGTAAAGTTTTACGTTAACTAGATTCAATAGATCTGTTCCTTGCAACAATAAAACTAAACCTGAACAGCAAACATGCATTCTAAGGCATACATGGCCATGCAAATAATATCAACTGTCTTCCTTGCAAAAGTAAGGAAAATAGGCCTGATATTTTCCATGATTTAGAGCTGGAGCGAGGAACTTGGGGACTTCCAATTGTTTTTGGACTGCAAGTCCAATCAGTCCTAGCCAGCACAGACAACAGTGAGGGGTAATGGGAGATGTAGTCCAGCAACTCTGGGAAGGCTACATATTCCCTGTCCTTGATTTAAAGAGAGATGAATAAGATTTGTTTGTATATCCAGGCTTAGAAGCCAGACTTTCAGAACATAATTCCATTATCTGATTCATATTACTTATTCTCTTTTTCCAAACATGAGTAGAGCAGAAATATAACGGATGGAAAGGTAGTTTTCTTACCTTGCTCATACTGTCAATTTCAGCTGTCCTCTGTTTGATGTGCAAAGCGGCTGCATTGACTCTTTCCTTTTCTAGTCTTAGTGCCTGCTTTTCTTGCTCCAGAACCTCTCTGTCTCTAGCCAAGTGCTTCTCTTTGGCTTGCAACTCACTGGCTTTGATTTTCAGGTCTGCTTGTTCCTAATAAAAGGAAACTCTGAGATATCAGACTTCTGTGAACAGGATACAAGACAGCCCCAAAGCTTTCTATTGAAACAGACAGACTATATATAATGTCACTAAAAATTATCCTTTAACTTTCAAAGGTAAATCGAAACATTTTATGCAATTTGTTCTTATTCAATATTTTTAATGTAACCCTTGTTAATAGCAACTAATACACAAGTTCTGTTAACAATTTTATTTCTAGTTCATTATTTTCAAACTCTGTGAAGCTCAGCCAGAATGTAATGCTAGAGGAAAACATTATTTCGATAATATTTAGTTACTTTTATGATTGTTTTCAATGTCTATATTGCATTTCTCTCTTTATATAGGCACACTAGTACAAGAAAAAAAGCAGAAGGGATGATCTAATGATAACAGTCTCTAGATGTACCTGTAATCAATGCAGTTTTATATTTATTAGCTTCTACAGGAGAAAGGGCTGCTGCTAAAGTTTTCAAATAGGTTCTTACACTCTCCCCTGCCACCCTCCCCCATCCCCCGCTGGCTCTTATATTCTTATATTTTATTTTATAAATGAAATACTCATAAGTTGAAGCACTGAGTAAAGACATCGAAAGACAAAAGTTCCAGAGGTGAGTGTGTTCTGATGAAGTTCTTTTTACCTTTGCAAAGCTCATGATGGTTCCTTCTCTCTGACAGTCCATCTGCAGAGCCCTGTCAACCTCCCGATCTGTGCGCTCCTTGATCAGTCTTTGTTGGGTGTGGAGCTCTGACCATTCTGCAGCCAGTTTACGGCGCTCTTCGGCACATTTCTGCATGACTGATTTCTGTTCCTCAAGCAAAGAATTCTAAAAGCAAGTAAGATGACACATAGAACCATTTATTTCTAGCATTTTAATTGCTGTCATTACGTGCTTACAAGGGGACTCCAACTACTGGCAACATTATCAGAGGGCTTCCTTGGCAAAAGGCTACTCTTGCATTCCCCTTAGGCTGAGAGAATGTGACTCGCTCAAGGTGACTCACTACTTCATCACACTAGAGAATGAATCCACTTTAAATCCGGTTTCTGCCTCTTGCAGAATTCTGGGGTTTGTAGTTTAGAGGCTGTTAAAGGATCCTCCCTAAACTACAAACCCCAGAATCCTGCAGGGGGCTGAAACTAGATTTATAGAGGATTCATTCTCTAGTGTGATGAGGTCATCAGTGGGTTTCCCAGCTTCGATGTAGACTGAACCCTAGTTTTCCAGAATCCTTGTTCAATAATCAAAAAATGCTGGAAACTGCCAATATCTAATTCTTTCTGAGTAATTCACCAGACAAATGTGAAATCCCATAATAGAGGCACATAATAATTGCAAAAGCCTTGAAACTTTACAACAGTAAAATAATAACAACAATAATAGCAATTACTTTATTTATATACCACCCTATCTCCCAAACATTCAAGCAATCAAACTATAAAGTGAAGTTAATAACAAAATAAAGCCACCATCAGAAAAGTACACAATATTATTGAAAACAATGGCATGGCGTTAATTTAGAAACAGTTTTGCACAAATATTTTATTTATTTGCTTCATTTATACCCCACCTTTCTCACCCTGTAGGGGACTCAAGGTGGCTTACAACTCCCGCAAGATTCAATGCAGCTTTAAAACATATCCCATCAACTAAAAACAATAAAAACAGTTGAACAAATAAAACACACAGAGCAATAAACAGATTAAAAACATAAAATGCATTCTTCCATTCTTCCATAATCCTTGATCATAGTACTTTTGTCTTCCATCAGCCATCTCTATTGTAAAATCCAACTAAAAATACCCTTGGCAATCAAATGTTTGTCTGCTTTAATTTTTTGAGACTATGGAAAAATATTTTTCTCCCTTCTAAAAAAGAGCAGTGGCAAAACAGACGGCAATCAATATCTTCTCAATAGACTTCTGTTCACATTGTTCAACATCTTCCTTCCCCTCCTCATGCTCTGGAGTGTTTGTAAGATGCAATGAGGAGTTGAAGGAGGAGGAAAAATTGACTCCTACACATTTTGTACAAAAAACATTAAACTGATAAAATCTTATAAAGTTTATGGGACAAATTCACAGATGGAAAAATCTAAGGACAAATGTGTTCATTAATGGCTGAGGGAAGCACTGCTATAATTTATATTTCTCACCATTTCTATAACTAAATATATAGATACATACACACACATACAGACATACATATACAGACACACACACTATAAGACCTCTGTAACTATGGAACCCATATATCACACCAGGGGAAAACTGGTCTCACTACGAATTTACTAGGTCTTCCAGGCAATTCTATGGTATGCTTCCCATTGAAATCACCAGAGTTAAGTTGAAGGACATCACAAATTTCTATTGACAATACGTGTCTAGGAGTCTCTAGGTCTTCCAACACAACTGTATAGTATTCTGAGATCAGAACGGAGATAATTTAATGGCATTTGGTCATATCCGTGGCTTCATATATTCATGGTTTGGCCAGAAACATATCCCCTGCAGAAATGGGGGTCTTACCATACAAATATTTCCCTCTAGTCCCAATTTGCAGCTTTGTATTGGGTGTAACAATTGCAGCATTCTGAGAACATTCACTTTACAGTGTTCCCTCACTTATCGTGGGTGTTATGTTCCAGGACCACCCACAAAAAGTGAAAATCTGCGAAGTAGAGACGCTATATATGTTGTACATTGCGTTCCGAGGGTGAGGCAGAAGCGAGAAGAGATTTAAAGGCACCGTGCACCTTTTTTTTGCTAGCTATCTCTGCTTTGCAATCACTCTTGATTGGCTGCCTTTCTCCTGAGGGGGACAGTGAAAATATAGGTTACTTACCTGTAACCATAGTTCCCCGAGTGGTCACCTGTGAATTCGCACATATGGTAGGAACCTTCTAGGCAATTTATTAAACATTTTTGCCGGTAGCCCCGCCCACTCTCCCCCAAGAGCCGTGGGAGGGGCTGCTTCCTTCTTTAGCAGCAGCTTGGGAACCCCCTTCCACACTCCATCGTTACCAGGAGGTGGGATTAGAATACCACTCTGGGCAACGGCAACCATTCATAAACTGGGGGGGGGGGGGGGCAATGGCAACCATTCATAAACCCGCAAAACAGCAAGTCCGTGAAAAGCGAACCACGAAGTAGCGAGGGAACACTGTACTCAAGTGAATACTTCTAACCTTTGCCCTTTCCAGTTCCTCCCTCTCCATGGCCAGCTGCTGGGTCACGGCCCTCCTCTGCTCCTCCAGAGAGTGCTGCAAAGATTCCACTTTGGATTGTTCTGTGGTTACTCTCCAGCGTTCCTTGAGGCAGAAAAACATGTGTTAAATGACAGAAGGTCTTATCCCTCAATGAGGCATGCAAGTAAAGCGCGCAGGAATGGTAAAGACCTGATGCTATTCTAGCATTATTTAACAGGTGATAATTGGGGAAAGCCAGTCCACTCACATTTGGAATATAAATGGTTGCAACACCACATTATACAGGCAGCAATAATTAGAAAATAATCCGTATATCCTATTTTCTTCTATTATTTATTCATTACTCTAGAACAGGGCTGTCCAACAGGCGCCCCTGGGGCCGTACACGGCCCCCGAGCCCCTTCCCTCCGGCCCCCTAACTTGTTTTAATAAAATACAAATTAAAAATAAAAAAAATTAAAAATACCTACTTCTGGGTCTAGGCAAGCATCGCGAGACTACGCCAGCCACAGGCGGGATTTCGAGGCAGGTCAAAATCCCGTCTGTGGCTGCGTAGTCTCGCGATAGCTGCAGAAATCTCAGGTCCCGCGGGATTTGCGGCCTGGGCGCGCGCCTCCTCCTCTGTCACGGCTGCTTCCAGGCCAGCCCCCATTCCCTCAGAGAGAGGGAGGAGGGGAGTGAGGCAGGGAAAGCCCCTCCTGGCTCCGTCCTCTTCCTGTGGAGGGCCCTCGCTTCCCGCCCCGCAGATGGGAGAGCCGCCGCGCCCGGCCTGAGCTTGGCCTCGGCTCCAGCGGGGCTCTTTGGGGACAGCGGCAGCGTTGGCGCTTCGGCCCTGTGGCGGGGCTCCCGCAGTATGGATAAGGAAGGGCCTGGCTCGAATCAATCAATCTAAAAACAGTGGGACGTTGGGTGAGGGGGGCAGGGGTCCCTCAGCGGCGGTTTCCTTGGCAACGCTTCCTTCCCCTCCTCCGCGTCCCCTCCCCCTTGTTGTGCTGCCTTCCCTCGCATGCAGGGTGCAACGTGGCTTCCTTTGCGCCTGCCCCCGCGGCTTGTTTTCCCTTCAAGGAGGGAGGGAGCTCTTTGGGCCTCCTCCACCCGCCTCTGGGAAAAAAGGCCCCATCAAGCCCTGCGACGGCATTGAGGTGTTGGGGTTTTTTTTGGTGTGTCCCAATTTGAGTGTGGACTCAAATAACTAAAAGGTATTAGGAAACATTCCCCCAAATCCACCAGTGTTCCCATTTGGGTATATTGAGTATTCATGCCAAGTTTGGTCCAGATCCATCGTTATTTGAGTCCACAGTGCTCTCTGGATGGAGGTGAACTACAACTCTACAACTCAAGGTCAATTGTAAGTAGATTGGAGCCGGGGAGGGGGCGGAGCCGGGGGAGGGGGCGGAGCCGGGGGCGGAGCCGGGGGCGGAGGCAGACCCTTGGGCCCCCCAGGTGATCAGTGACCGGAATTCCGGCCCTTGGGCCCGTAGAAGTTGGACAGCCCTGCTCTAGAAAAAGCGAGAATATCTTTTGTTTCTATCAGTTACATAAAAAAGCAAACCTACTTTAGAACCAGGTGCTATTCCTGCATTAACTTACTTGCTCCAGAAGGCGAGTCTGCTCATTTAACCTGGCCTCCATTTTAGAGATGACCTCTTGCAGTCGCCCTCGCTCAGCTTCCATATCTCTCTGCTGCCGGGCCAGACGGTCTTGTAAAACTTCCAGGTGAAAATTGGGAGGGAAAGGGGGAATTACCATATCTTTTTAAAAATCTGGACCAAGAGCTCCAAAAGAGTGATAGGCTAATGGCTTCTGAGAGTTCAGTCTCACTGAGAAATTAACCAGAATATCGGGCACCCCCAAACAGCAACATGCACACTTGATTTCCCCTTGTAAAACACAAACAGGAGTGCAGATGGGCCTGGTGAGTCCCATGTGTTGATCCTGGGGGAGGGCAGTTTCCACCATATTTTGCCCCATCTGGGCTATTTTAGTCCCAGGAAGGTCTCTCCTTAGCCTAAAATGTCTCAATGCCTACATTCTAAACATCTAAAGAGCACTGTATGACATTTGGGGACAATTATTTCATTTGTTTCTTGGAGTGGGATATGTGGTGGTGGGTCTCCTGGGTGATAACATAGCTCCTAATCTCCCATCCTTGCCTACCCGTGATATACTGTATACAGACAAATATGTGGCAAGACAAACTCAAAGTGCCTAAAAGCATGAGAAAGACCAAGACACCTCTGTGCCACATTGTACCTCTTAGTTGTTCATCCCGCTGGCATGCCCCAATCTCAAGTCCTTGGTGCGTGCTGTGGTGAGTGGCCTCTACTTTGTTTGAAAGATCATTCAGGTTGCTTGAAAACTTTTCCATCTGGTCAATGATGCCATTCAAAGACCTGCAGAGAGCAAGAGGAGCTTCATGTTGGTCCAAAGGTTGCACTCATTTGTGTCTCAAACATTTGTTTACCATCCACACTACCCAAGAATATGAAACAGAAGACAATTAAGCTGTAGTAAGGATTAGTAAGGATATTAACTGAATCCTTCTAGCTAGCATTCACCTGGAATTGGCTTTACCAGGGCCTTTTCTCACTAGATAACACTTTTAAAAGGTCTGCATCATTCCTGCCTATTAGATGGAGCAGCAACCTAACTCAGGATATTCAGCCTCTCACTGCTAGGACATTAGACACAATAATTAATTTTCCCCAAATGTACTCTTCATTTTCCCTAGTGCTGACTCTTCTTTTTGCTTCCTTGGAATCATGAATGAACAGCAGACATTACCTAGTGTAGGAGGTAGCACTGGTCACTGCGTCGATCTCCTGAGACTTCAGCTGTTTCAGTCGTTGTAGTTGTTCTTCATGGTCTTTGCGCATTTCCAGAATGGATATCCTAACCACCAAAAAGGGGTGGGGGTGGGGAATATATCAATACTTAGGGACTACTTGAATAAAAAGAGCAAGTTGCTCGAGTAACACACACACGCCCATTTTAACTGCCTACCGCTGAAGCTCCTGTAGTCGATTGAGCTCCTTGGCCTTCTCTTGCTCTAGCTCCGTGAGTCGGCGCTGGTGCTGGGCCAGCAGCTCTGATTTGGCCTGCTCCGCATTCTGGCACTGAGACAAATACTGCTGTGCCAACTCTTGGTTCTCTTGCTGGAGGCGCTCCTCACGCTGGTGGTATGAGTCCTCAATCACTTTCACACGGTTCCTATCCCCAACAAAGGCCCAAACAGTTCCTCAAGTTTGGGTTGAAAAAAAAAGGATGCAAAACATTTCTGAACTCTCATGCAATTAGGACTATATATTTTTAGGTCAAAGAATTACAGACCTCCAATTAAATAAAGGACTAACTTATGGCATAGACTTTGCAAATAATGCTCATTGGATCCTTCTTTCTGCCCTATTTTTGATCACTATCTATGAATGTGTGTTTGGGTGCCTGCAGTTAGTAGGACTTAATAGTGCATTTCTAGTCTTCTCTACTTCCAAGTCTTCACATGGGTTCCAATCCAATCTCTTTTCTGTACTGATATTTGTATAAACCTCTACCACATTCCCTCCTAACTCACCTTCTAATATTCCTAAAGGTCCATACAGAGAGCCAGTGTGGTGTAGTGGACTGAATGCTGGAATATGACTCTGGAGAACAGGGTTTGATTCCTTGTTCAGCGATCAATATCCATTGAGTGACCTTGTGCATGTAATGCACTCTCAGCCCCAGAAACCCTGTAATATTACAGTTGATGTAAGCTGAAATGACTTGGCGGCACACAACAACAAAAGATTCAAACATTTTTTTGTTCATAGCAGCCTTCCAAGTCAACTTTGACTTATGGTGACTATGAATGAGAGACCTCGAAGTCACCCTGTCAGCAACAGCCTTGTTTAGACTTGAGGCCATGGTTTCCCTGATAAGAGTCTATCCATCTTCTAGAATGTGATCTCTTTTCTCACTGCCCTCTGCTTTAACAAGCTTGATGGGTGCGAACGAGAGAGAGTAGCTTCTTGGTAGCTGCCCCTCAACTCTGGAACTCCCTGCCCAAGGAAGCCAGAAGGACCCCCTCCCTGTTGTCCTTCCGGCAGCAGGCTAAAACTGTTTTTTTTAATTAGTCAGACAGGCTTTTAAAGATGAAAGTGTTTAAGATCTAGTCAGGGGCTGCTGTGGTTTTTAACTTTGAATTTGTTTTAATGGATTTTAACTGTGATTTTTTAAAATTCTGCCTATATTTAATTCTGTTTTAATGTTTACATATTTGTATTTTTTAAATTGTATGCTAATACTTTTATGTCAAGCTGGTTTGAGTCTCCTTCAGGAGAGATAAAGCGACGTATAAATAAATAAAAATAGTGAATTGTAGGGTTTTCAGGCCATGTTCTAGATATTCTCTCCTGACGTTTTGCCTGCATCTATGCCAAGCATCCTCAGAGGTTTTGAGGTCTGGATGCAGGCGAAATGTCAGGAGAGAATGCTTCTAGAACATGGCATATAGCCCCAAAAACCTACAACAACCCAGCAATACCGGCCATGAAATAATAATAATAATGTATTTACTAGTGAGTCACATTTTCTCATGGTATAGCCTAAATATGATAGTCTCCATTTTGTCATATTTTTTGTATACTTACATGCCCCATTTGCTTTTTCCAGGTAATTTTATATACATTAAAAAGCTTCCAATTTCTGTGAAATGGATATATATTGATTTTTAAACTAAAACCAAATACAGATGCAAAAATGTAGATGTTTGTAGTATTTGTACAAGTCTTCATAATTGAATTTGAGTTAATCTGGTGATTTTACCAAAATCTTATCTCTACCTCCTTGATTGACAAGGAAGATAACCATACCCATATTACATGGCTACCTGGCTTTGATGCAGGTCTAGCAGCACACTTTCCAGTAAGGGCTTAATAATTTAGAGATAGTAAAAGAGATTATGCTGCTGGTATAATCTGAGGGACTAATATCCACAAAAGTCCTTGGGGATAATGACTTAAGTTTCCCAAACTACCTGCTGTACAGGTCCTTCTCAAAAAATTAGCATATAGTGCTAAAGTTCATTATTTTCCATAATGTAATGATAAAAATTAAACTTTCATATATTTTAGATTCATTGCACACCAACTGAAATATTTCAGGTCTTTTTTTGTTTTAATACTGATGATTTTGGCATGCAGCTCCTGAAAACCCAAAAATCCTATCTCAAAAAATTAGCATATCAGGAAAAGGTCCTCTAAACGAGCTATTAACCTAATCATCTGAATCAACTAATTAACTCTAAACACCTGCAAAAGATTCCTGAGGCTTTTAAAAACTCCCAGCCTGGTTCATTATTCTAAACCGCCATCATGGGTAAGACTGTCGACCTGACTGCTGTCCAGAAGGCCATCATTGACACCCTCAAGCAAGAGGATAAGACCCAGAAAGAAATTTCTGAACAAATAGGCTGTTCCCAGAGTGCTGTATCAAGGCACCTCAATGGGAAGTCTGTGGGAAGGAAAAAATGTGGCAGAAAACGCTGCACAACGAGAAGAGGTGACCAGACCCTGAGGAAGATTGTGGAGAAGGACCGATTCCAGACCTTGGGGGACCTGCGGAAGCAGTGGACTGAGTCTGGAGTAGAAACATCAAGAGCCACCGTGCACAGGCGTGTGCAGGAAATGGGCTACAGGTGCCGCATTCCCCAGGTCAAGCCACTTTTGAACCAGAAACAGCAGCAGAAGCGCCTGACCTGGGCAACAGAGAAGTAGCACTGGACTGCTGCTAAGTGGGCCCCAAGTCCTTTTTTCTGATGAAAGCAAATTTTGCATGTCATTCGGAAATCAAGGTGCCAGAGTCTGGAAGACTGGGGAGAAGGAAATGCCAAAATGCCTGAAGTCCAGTGTCAAGTACCCACAGTCAGTGATGGTGTGGGGTGCCATGTCAGCTGCTGGTGTTGGCCCACTGTGTTTTATCAAGGGCAGGGTCAATGCAGCTAGCTATCAGGAGATTTTGGAGCACTTTATGCTTCCATCGGCTGAAAAGCTTTATGGAGATGAAGATTTCATTTTTCAGCACAACCTGGCACCTGCTCACAGTGCCAAAACCACTGGTAAATGGTTTACTGACCATGGTATTACTGTGTTCAATTGGCCTGCCAATTCTCCTGTCCTGAACCCCATAGAGAATCTGTGGGATATTGTGAAGAGAAAGTTGAGAGACGCAAGACTCTGGATGAGCTTAAGGCCGCTATTGAAGCATCCTGGGCCTCCATAACACCTCAGCACTGCCACAGGCTGATTGCCTCCATGCCACGCCGCATTGAAGCAGTCATTTCTGCAGAAGGATTCCCGACCAAGTATTGATTGCATAACTGAACATAATTATTTGAAGGTTGACTTTTTTTTGAAAAACACTTTTATTTTATTGGTCGGATGAAATATGCTAATTTTTTGAGATAGGATTTTTGGGTTTTCAGGAGCTGTATGCCAAAATCATCAGTATTAAAACAAAAAAAGACCTGAAATATTTCAGTTGGTGTGCAATGAATCTAAAATATATGAAAGTTTATTTTTTATCATTACATTATGGAAAATAATGAACTTTAGCACTATATGCTAATTTTTTTAGAAGGACCTTAAAGGTGCAATGTAAAGAGCATATTCCCTCACAACCATCATTACCTGTGAGCTTTCTCAATGAGTTCCAAGTCCTCTTGATGACGTTGCTGCAGACTCTCCAATAACAGTTTCTGCTGACTCTTCTCCAGCTCCAGACGCCTTACCTGAAGATATTTTTAAAAACTTCGTTTTGGAAATGTTTCTTTTAAAAATGTAAAAAAATCAGTTGTGACACAGTATACACAAGGATATTAAAATGTCTACAATAAGATGATGCTAGAGAATACGGCTCTTTCAAGCCGGGCGAAATGGCCACCTGGCTTTGATGCAGGAAAGCTCAAATGTTATAGGAGAAACATTTTTTTAAAACGTGCGTCAGCCGTTAGATACCTGGGAAGCAGCTATTACAAACAATTAATTAATCAATCAATCAATCTCTTCTTGTAATAAATGAGGAACTGAAAACACAGGAAGCTGCCTTATACTGAAGCTGACTCCTGGTTCTCCTAGTCCTTCGGTCAGCAGGGATGGCTCTCCAGGGTTTCAGGCAGGGTTCTTTCCTGGCTCTACTATGGGTATTCCACTCACTTCCTCCCACTCCCCACCACAGCATTCTCATACTTTACAGAGTGTTTTTTTTTATTTGTTGCTGTTCTTTTTTGGGGTGAGAAAGTCCCCTAAAGATGGTTTGCACTTTGCTAATACTTCTCTCTTGCTAACACTTCTCACTTGTGTGTAGGTGTTCTTTAAGCTACATCAGTGGTTCTCAACCTGTGGGTCCCCAGATGTTTTGGCCTTCAACTCCCAGAAATCCTAACAGCTGGTAAACTGGCTGGGATTTCTGGGAGTTGTAGGCCACAATACCTGGGGACCCACAGGTTGAGAACCACTAAGCTAGAGAGTAATGTTCAGTTTCAGCAGATGGGATAAAGCTTTCACAAAGAGAAAATTAGGAAGAAAAGTTAAATCTTTTTGATCTTAAGACACAGGTGTGATGAACTTACCTGGCCTTCTAGCTCAGTGAGGCGAGTCTGGGCGCTCAGCAGTTCCGCCTGATAGCCTGCCAGGCTCTCTCGTAGCTGCAGCTGCACACCTGCTAGCCTTTTTTCATACTCATTGGTATTTGGGGAGCTCAGTGAATGGGGCTCGGAGTATAGCAGCTGAAAAAGCATAGGGCAGGGTATGGACAGAAATGAAGGACATTTCTAGCTTGGAGAGCACTGATTGAGAAAGTTCAAAAATGAGTTCACAAGTGAAGGGATATGTGCTTTGTAATCCTCAGATGTGTGGTGGTCTGTGGTTGGGAGAACAGGGGAAAGATACTGCAAAATGGAAAATAAAGTATAACAAACAGCTCTATGATTTAACTGACATATGTGACAAAATTGAAAGACAGCTCTTGCCACAAACTGTGAAAAGACACGAGACCTAATGTATTTCACTTTATTGCGGCATTTGTGTTGTTAGCTACCCTGCCTATACAAATACAGTGGGAAAACAAAACTGGTTACTGGCTCCAAGCTCCTGTTGTAGAAATGCACAAGTATGAGAAAAAATAGTATTTCCTTTTGGCAAACCCTATACTTACAAAGAACAGTATAGAAGTTCAATGTTTCATGGTTTATGAGAGAAAAAACAACAGCTTGGATGTAAGAACAGCTCAATATCTAATGCAGATATTTCAGATCAATAGATTTGCAAGCACTGGATGATGAACTACATACTAATATCTGGGATACCTTCCAAATGTTATGAGTACACGCAAATTGAGAAGCCTCCTCTATATCCTAAACACAGAAATAAGGCACAAATAGTACTCCATAGTCCTCTGGCTGGTCCAGAATCAGGATCCAGTAATTAGTGGACTATGTAGTTTCCTGGGTTAGTGTTTCTTTTTAAATCTATGCACAATGAGAAGAGCTCAGTTAATAATTCATTTATATGAATTTCTAGAGCAGGGGTTCTCAAACTTTTTCAGCTGTGGAGCCCTTTTTGAAGCAAAAGTTTCTTGTGGAGTCCTAAGAAGGATAGGTTGCTTACCTGTAACCGTGTTTCTTCGAGTGTAAGTCTGTGAAATTCGCACAATTGGGTTTACTTCCGCACTTGCGCAAGAATCTCGGACATACTAGCTCTGAATAAAGAAATTTGCATAGGCCCCGCCCCTGCCCGCCCTACACAGCCCCCTGGTAGAGCTACCCGGTCAGTTCCTTGCCGCCGACAGCAGCAGAACTCAGGGCATGACATGAGAGGGGAGGACGGGCGGGTTCTGTGTGAATTTCGCAGACTTACACTCGAAGAAACACGGTTACAGGTAAGCAACCTATCCTTCTTCGTGTAGTCTGTGAAATGCGCACAATTGGGTGACTTAACAAGCTTATGTACCTGGAGGCGGGTCATGCCACACAGAAGAACAATACGGCTCTGCCGAAGGAAGCATCATTCCTCGCGAGGACGTCGAGCTTGTAATGAGCTGTAATGTAGAGGGGTTTGCCCAGGTAGCAGCCTTGTAAATTTGATCAATGGGTATATCCCGCTAAAAGCTAGGGATGTAGAAACTGTCGTAGTAGAACGGCCTTTAAAACCAACAGGTAGTTGTTTAGGGCTAACTGGTAGGCCAACCGGACTGCCAGAACTATCAATGAGGCCAAACGTTGAGAGGTAAGTGACAGTCCCAAGGAGTCTTTCCTATATTAAGGAAGAGTCTGGTAGACTTTGTATAGGGGGCTGTGTTTATGTAAATAGAAAGGACAGGGCTCTCTTAACGTCAAGAGAGTGCAGGGGAATCTCCAATGGGGAGGAGGGGTTGGGAAAAAACGCAGGGGGGTAATGTCCTGGGACATATGGAATTGGGAAACAAGTTTAGGGAGAATTGTGACATCCACGCGGGGGAGAACCTTGTTTCCATGGAAACGGATGAAGGGAGAATCAGAGCGGAGCTAAGGTGATGGCTACAAGGAAAGCCATCTTTGATGACAAATGGGATATGGGATGTTGACATGGGTTGGAAGGGTGGCTTGGAGAGTTGGGGTAGGACCAACTCGAGGTTCCAGGTGGAGGGGAGGGAGATAGGGGGATGAACATTTAATATCCCTTAGAAACCTGTCCACTAGTGGGTCCTGGAAAAAGGGGAGGAGCCCCAGAGTCCCTCTTGTAGCAGCACAGGGCTGTAAAGTGAGATTTATGGAGGATAGAGTAAAGCCTTTGTGAAAGATCCACCAGCAAAAGTTAGTGTCGACTGTGGCAAATGGCCCAGCGGTTGTAGGAATTTGGAATCTAGTCCACTACATGTATAAGCCTTTTCAGTGGAGATCTTCGGCCGCCCGTATTATGAGACGGACGGGTTCAGACAGATGGGAGATGGTTCAGTCCTCCACGCTGAGAGGTGGAGGGAGGGAAGGTCTTGGTGTAAGATGAGGCCTTGTTAGAGAGAGTAGGTCGGGAGCAAGAGGGAGACGGTGGAAGTCTCCCTGGGGTGCTCGAGGAGAGGAGTGAGCCATGACCGACGAGGCCATCATGGGGCTATCGGAATGTAGTCTGAGTTGTCGACAAACAATTTGGCGACTACCCTGGAGAGCAGTGGGGAGGGGGGAAGGCATAGGGAGTCTCGGGAACCACTGGTAGAGGAAGGCGTCTCTTAAGCAGTCTGGGAATGCGAGAGGGTGGAGTCTCGCGCGATATGTTTTGTATTGAGTGTTAAGTGTGATGCAAAGATGTCTATCTGAGGGGGACCCCAATGTCTGATTAGAGTTTAAAAGTGTTGCGGGTTGAGTTGACACTCGTGTGTAGTGGACGAAGTCCTGGTTGGGGAGCCTGATAAGTGTTTTGTTGACCTGGGAGATGGATCGCTATGAGGGAGATGTCGTGTTGACGCACCACTCCCAAATCCGAAGAGATATTGAGAGTAGAGTAAGGAAGCGGGTGTCCCTTTGTTTGTTGATGTAATATTTGACTGAGGTGTTTTCTGTGAGGACATGAATGTTGTGGTTGAGACTAGGGTTATGAAGGATCTGAGGGCTTTTTGTATCGCTATGAGCTCTAGAGCATTGATGTGGAGTCGTCTCTAGTGATGAGACCAACCGAAGGTAAGCACCCCAGCCTGTGTAAGAGGCGTTTGTTGTCAATGACAATGACAGTTAAGAGGGGTGGAGGGGAGTCTTGAGCACACAATGGATCTGTTTGTCCACCATGAGAGGACTAAAGGACGGAGGGGGGTGGTGGTGGTGGAGGTCAATGGCCTGGCTGTCTTAGCTGGGTTGGAATATGGTCAGGAACCAGGATTGGAGTGAGCGGAGGCGGGTAAACGCAGTGACGTTTGCGGGGAGGCCATATGACCAAGGATTGATTGAATGACCGTGCGGAACAATGGCGTTGGGCCTGGCATTGTGGATAGAGTTCGGAGTTTGAGGAAATGGTCTTCTGGGAGGTAGGTCTTTTGGGACGTGGAGTCCAAAGTGTGTCTATGAATTAGACAATTTGAGAAGGTAGGAGGTGTAATTTTTCAGGTGACTATTAGTCCCAGATTTTGTAAAAGAGACAAAGTAAGTTGATGTCAGCGGAGAATTGGTCACATGATAGAGAGGGAAAAGGTCAGTCATGAGGGCTGTGGAAGGCCGAATGAAGGACATTGAAGGAGTATGAGGAGACCTTGACCATAGAGGTGAGGTACTTCCAGTGGGAGTGCCTAATGGAGATGTGGAATAGGCATCTTAGGGTCAATGGTAGCCATCTGTGCTCCCTTCGGGATAAAAGGGAGGATGGAGGGGAGTGTGACCGTCCTGAATTTGAGGCCTAATGAAGCGGTTGATTATCAAAGGTCTAGAAATGGTCAAAGTTTAGTTTCTCTCTTAACCACAAGGCAATATCTGGAAAAAGCAAGATAAGAGTCTGGTGGTGGAGTGGGGGACATGGCTCCTTTTGAAAGGAGGGAGTGGATTTTTCCAGCAAGGCAGAAACATGTCTGGATAGACAGAGGGTTCTCCGGGATGGGAGAGATTGAAATTTTATGGCATATTTCAGATGAACAATGTCCAGAACCCACTTATAGTGGTAATGGACCGCCAGGCTGGGAGGAAAGGCTGAAGCCCATCAAGGTATGAACTAAAAGTGATGTCTTTTATTGTCTGGGGTAGGATACTGACCCTGAAGGGGGGAATCTGACGTTTGAGTCCTGGAGGAGGGAAAGTGTGGTCATTGACCTCCTCTGGAAGGAGAGGAGTTGTATCCTTGAAAGGACTGAGGATACTGGTGGTAAAGGCGGCATCTTAATCTGTATGGTTGGTAGGCTTGGTGAGGCTGTTGGCCATATTTATAAAGCGTTTGTTTAATTATGTGAGTGTTGTAATTAGGAGTCTGTCTCAGGATTGAGCAGGCCTGCCTTATCTATAGGTAAGTTTTCTATGCGGGAATGCTGGTAGGGGAATTTGCGGATCTAACCAGGCAAGCTGTCTGAGGGCAACCGGTCTAGTCTGCACCGTGTTTATCTAAGTCGTGTTGTAGGATGGCTAGAGTGAGGGCCTCCTAGCGGAAGGCCTTAGCCATGGGTTGGTCAGTTGAAGGAGGCAGGCCCAAATATAGGCACATTTGTTTAACAGGTAAGACTGATAGCCGGTCATGTATATTTCATGATGAGCCATGCGGCCAACAAGGCACGCGGGGGCATAAAATTCTCTTGCCATGGCATAAAATATTTTCCATTCTTTATCAGAAAGGGCAGCCTGGTTGTTTTGGATTGGCTTAGGCTGAGTGACAGTCACAATAGAATTAGTTTTGGAAGTTTGGTAGCCATGGGGTGGCAGACAGGTCAATGCAATAGAGGTTCAGCCCTAGAGGTGTTTGGGGCACTAGAACCAAATCCTCAGATTGAGGGAGTTGTAAATCAAAGGATCTGGGGACTCAAACCCACAATCACTGGCTTAGGAGGCCCGTGCCTTATCCATTAGGCCACTGAGGCCAGATGATATAAAATCACCCCTTTTGTAGTTAAATCAATAAGGCAGAAAATACTTGAAATCCTCTGTCTGTTGAGGATCAGCGTTGGATTCAGACAGGGGTGGTGTAGTAAGGGAGGATGGAAGGTCAATAGTATCCTCTGGCATGAAATTTGCCTTCCCACTTAATGTGGTATCTTATCTCCTAATTGACAGATGCAACTGTCTTTAGGGCTGCAAAGGTTGACAGCAGGCTATATTTTAAGGTCGGGCATCCACCTCGACCCGGGCAGGCTTCAAACTCATGACCTACTGGTCAGAGAGAACTTATGCAGCTGACACTTAGCAGTTGCGCCCCATTAACGGTGACGGCTGGAGTGGAGGGGAATGGATTGGAGAAGCAAGGGCCGGGGCCTGAGGAAGAGGAGTCGGGGAAGGAGCTGGTGGGGGAACTGCCACGGATGCCGGAGGAGTTGAAGGGAAACCATGGGGGCCGGTATCCGGGGAGGGAGGGAGGTTGAGGATCTTGGAAGGGGATGATCCAGGGATGGTAGATTAACCTTGGGAGCGGTCCCGGTAACCGGGCGCATCCCTGAGGGGGCTGCGGGATCTTGCGGAGCGCGAGGAGCACGCCTCCGCTGCTTGCAGCGCTTCGGTCTCCGAGGAGAGAGCGCGCGCAGGAGGGGCTTGATCGAGAGGCGGGAAAGGAGGAGATCCAGAGGGAAATTCTCCGTAGGTAACCGTGGAGAGGAGTTGAATAGGAGGAGTTGGGGGGGGGGGGATTTTCCACTCCCATAGGTCATCATCATCAGCCTGAAAGAGCTGGCGGGCTCGGCTGGAAAGGCAGGCATTCAAGGACTCGGAGGCTGCTGCCGGCGAGGAACCTTGGTTGTTTTTGGCTTGTTTCTCTTTCGGTTTGATTTGACCGAAGAGCATGTTTAGAAGTCTCTGCCTTTTAGCGGGGGCTTAGTGACGTCGTCAAAGGCCAGACCGCGAGTGATATCCCCCATGGAGGAAAGGGGGTGAGTAGAATGCTCTACGATGGATAGAGGGGAGGCTGGCTCATCGAGAGCTGGGACAGCCTAGTCTGTTTGGGAGCCAAGGCCTGCTTGTAAAGCGAGGCTTTGAGCCTGGAATCCCCTCTGATAAAGACCTGCATATATTGCAGGAGTGGAGAATATGGGATTTGTCCAGGCAGAGGAGACATTTAAAATGTTTATCCTCTTTGGGGAACATAGCCCCATATGCAGAGCATTTTTAAAGAAAGAGAAGCCATCTTATCTGTTCTGGTCAGGTTGGAGAAGGGCGTCAAGGCAATCCGTGGTCTTATTCAGTGAGTCGAGAGGAAAGAGTAGTCTGAGATGCTTTCGCTGGCGAGCGGAAAAAGGAACTGACCGGGTAGCTCACCCAGGGGGCTGTGTAGGGTGGGCAGGGGCGGGGCCTATGCAAATTTCTTTATTCAGAGCTAGTATGTCCGAGATTCTTGCGCAAGCGCGGAAGTAAACCCAATTGTGCGCATTTCACAGACTACACGAAGAAGAAATGTTTATATATTATATATTACTTTATATAATGTACATATATCCGACATGGGCAAAAATTTTGATGTATTGTGTTTTAAAATATGACAGACAGGCTGGGTTAGTGACAGATGGATAGTGTTTGTGTGAGCTTATTGAAAAAAATGAATAAATTGCAATGCACACTGCACATTTGTAATGCAAAAAATAAAATGAAAAAAGAACAAACAATATTTAAAACGAGGAACAATATTAATCAACATAAACCTAAGAATATTTCAGTGGAATAACCCTAGGGCCATCCAGTCCAGGAAAAGCATAATCAAAGCATATCCAAAAGAATTATATCCAGACTTTGTAATAACAATAATTTCAATAATGTTATCATGCTAAACAGAACTTTTTCTATATTTGGCCCCCAAAGGGAGGGAATATAACGTTGCCATAGGAAAAAAAAGTGAGGAGTCTCCTGAACTATTTTTGGATAATGTTGGGAGGGACTGCAGTTGTGATTTGTGGAGGACTCTTGAACAGGAATGAAATAAAACTGCAGTTGGAAAAAATAATAACCACCACCACCACCACCACCACCACCACCACCACAGAAATCCAGGCGCCATACAGTTCAGATCCCTTCTGCCATGCAGGAAAAACACAATCAAGGCACCCTCAAGCGGTGGGAGAGAGATAGGGTTTTGGAAGTAAGGAAGGCGAGGGGAAAAGGATCTGGGCAGCAAGGGAGGCAGGGGGAGGAGAAGGAGCAGAAAAGAGGAGGGGAAGTTTGGAGGGGGAGGGGGAAACTGCAGAGCCCTGCTTTGTAGAGAACTAATGCTCTAGAGACATATATATGCATTTATATATATATATATATATATATATATATATAGACACACACACACACACACACACACTCCTTTATTCCTCCCTTTTACCTTCCTTGAATCTTTAACATATAATTTCCCCACAAATACCTGAGCGTGCATAGGAATCCTAAAGGCCACTTGTTCTTGCAAAAATGCTGCAGGTGCTAGAATGCAATAAATGTAGGTATCAGATATAGCCACTGATTTATGAATTTACAGAAAATAATGACTGGCAGGTCTCCTTTCTGAATTTGTATCAATCTCAACAGTGAAGAGGAGGCATAATAGAGAGATGGGGACACAGCCAGGAAGAGAAATAAGCTCTTTTCCTATTTGCAGCAGCTTTCAGCAGTCTTCAAACAAGTTTTAATTGTTTCTGCTATTTGCTGTTTTAGTGATGCAGCAGCAATTGTTATCCAATTTTCTTTGAAAACAATTTATACAATTTTGTTGTTTACTTATATAAGTAAACACTGTTTCCCAAAAGCTACCAAATAATCAGTGATGGAACCACTTTGGAAATTGACTTTGAATCTCACCTGTAGCATTGGAGTCGCCAAAGGGAGTCCCTTTCCTGAGATCAGATGGAAAAGCAGGAGTCATTTGTTCTTGAGACTTTAACCCGGATGTGGATGTTCTTCAAAGAAGAGGTATGCATAGTTAGAAAAGCATTCAACTGAGAAATGTATATTCTGGTATAAATATAAACCTGTAATCTGGTTAATAATACCATGTCAGGGCATAATGAATAACTTTTAGGCAATAATCCTTTAGTTTCAGGTGTGAGAGCATCATGGGGCCACAGAGCACATCTTCCTCTTCACCAAGGAAGAAGAAAGCCTCTGGGCCGAAAGATTCGCCATCACAAGATCAAGCCTGTCTAAAAACATTTTGTTGTCTAACACAACGAAGAAGATGACAACCCTCTCCTTTCCCATTTTCAGGCAGAGATGTCAAATAAGGTGCAAGATGTGTGGCACTTCTGAAACACACTGAGAAAGGAACAGCATCTTTCAGTGGAGAGGCACTTCTACACAGCAAACACAGTCCCACCCTTCAACATCTTGTGACCACTTACCAGCTTTTGCTGCCTGAGTTTCTGCTTTGCTCAGCTGAATGAAGGGGAAACTCTGAGGGGGGGTCTTACTGGATCAAAACATCTACAGAGTTTAGCATCCTGATTAAACCAGTTGCCTACAGAAAGCACAGAAACAAGTTCTTACCTAGGTTCTTCTAGTCTGGCAGGTCTATCCATGGGAGAAACAGACGGCGGATATCTCTGGGCAGAGGGAGTATGCGGACTGATTTAAAAAACCCAGAAAATATATTAATTAAATTAATAATATGTACATATTTAGAAGATGCATGAAATGCCTTTAAGATGTATATGACAGATTTCAATCTGCAAGCATTATAAAGCTCAAGCAAAACTATTGTCAGAAAGTCCAAAATATTTTGCTCCATATCAGTCCACAAGGTTTTTCTCAAGGTACAGTCAATGTGTGATACTCTAACAGGATTATTTTTGAATGTATTACAATTTGGGTGCTTACAAGCAATCTATGGTCAGTTCCCAAATTATGATCAAGATAGGTTCTGTAGGTTTGTTCTTAAGTTGAATTTGTTTCTAAGTCAGAACAGGTACATTTTTAAGTGTAACTCCAGCCACACACACATGCTTCGGATAGAATAGGGAAGGGTTAACACCCCGGTGGTGTTTCTTTTGTTTTCTGGGCCCCTGTTCAGAAGATTTCACCTCACTTTCTTTCCCTGTGAGAATTGGATTTTAAAAATTTGGCTTGTTGTGGAAACAAGGATTGGTGATAAAGCGTCAGTGGAGACACCTTTCCCCATGATAACTCTTCCAGGAATGAATTTCACTTCCTAAGGGTTGATTACTCTTAATTCCTGTTGTCTCACCCCAGTTCTTAACTAAGAGTTGTTTGTAAATCAGATATCTGTAACCCATGGACTGCATCTGCATATTAATATAGGCAATACATTTTGAACACACAAAATATCTGGCAAATCACAGCAGGCATAACTGCCATTCACAGAACAAAAAACGTCAAGTGCAGAAATGGCTCTTACATGGTACGAGTGATGGGATTCTCCTCCTCTCTATGTATTTGAGATTTGGGGGTTCTTGGTTTCTTTTCCTTCACTTTCTCCTGCATGCGAGATTTCTTTTGAGACAAGACATTGCTAAGCCAGCTGTCACCGTCATCTTCAATGGGCTCAAGCTTGAGTGCTGTTGTTTCAGAGGCTGGTTTGGTTCGAGAAGGGAGCTGGTTGGAGGGGGGCAGATGCTCAATCTCAGAAGATCCAGGTGGCGCATCCAACGAGGATGCTCTTAAGGTGCTCTTGCTGGATTCCTTTACTGGTGAGGGTGGAGGCAAGTCAAAATCTTCCTCTTTCAGCCCCAACCAGTCACCACCACTCTTGCTGCGTACTGGGCTGCCCGATTGCGGGGTGGAAGGCTTGGATCTTTGGTCTGTTTTTAGCTCACTGAGGTTCTCTGAGGAAAACCTACAGCAGGGAACAGGGAAGGTAGTAAATTATAGAGGCAGCCTTGTGAGAGAAAATGTCATGTTTTGTGGCTACCATATCTATTATTACCTGACAGATTGCCGTCTTGACTGCCGTCCTTCTGAAGCAGATGCCACAGTAGGTTGGTAGGCTCCAAAAGTGAACTCATCTCCCAAAATGGCTTCCTTATCTGTATATGAGCAACACCACTGATTCTCAAGCTATTGAAATGTTCAGCCACGTCTAACCTTGCTTTAGAACACAAGTGAACAATCTGAGGTTTTACCATGGTGCACAATGTGTTTTAAATCCTGCCAAATTTAATCTGTGTATTTTATTATGATTATTTAGTTGCAATGTTTTCTGATTTTGTCATTATGTATTATGCATTGTGTTTTAACTTTTGATTGGTTTTATGTTTATTTGTTGTAAGCCGTCTCAAGTCCTTTTGGAGAGGGAGCGAGATATAACTTAAGTTAATAATAATAATAATAAATGTATTACTGCTCCTACCATCCTTGATAACTGGACAATATATTGGATGGATCTCATGGGAACCAGAAATTCCCACATGATCTGTAAAGCCATCGATTTCTCATTCCTCTAAAGCAATTTCAGAAAAAGTGAGCAGGTGTGAAAAATAGATCTAGTAATAAGATATCATCTGGGAAAATATAAGTATTTTTATTTTTAAAATAGTTTAAAAAAGAAAAAAGAAATAAAGATGGTAAGGACTGAGCCTGAGATCCGTCTGTTAGAATGTCTCTAAGGATTCAAAGCAGGACAAATTAGGGTTCCTGGGATATTGAGTGTATAGGGGAAACAAGGAAGGACCAACGGTCCCTCTGTAGTACTTGCCTGTTTGCTTTTGGTATTTCTTATCCTGTTTGACCTCCTTTTGTTCTCCTGTGCTGGGTCTCTCCAGGAGTGTCTTTGCTGTTCCTTGTCCCAGCAGTTCATCTAGCATGGATCGAGCTGGGCGAGGTTCCTTTCTGTCAAAGAGTTATTCAATCTTTATCAAGAACTTGGTTCACTGGTTGGTAAATGGGCCATTAGTAGTTACGGTGTAATCCAAACTGCAGCATGAATTCCTACCCTTAGTTTACCTCATCCCAAATGTGAAAGAATTCTACTTCTAGAAATGCCACCATCCCCCTTCAACATCACTCACTGCCTTTCAGTAAATAGAAGTTGCTTACTCTCCACTCGTTTTGCCTGATTTCAATTCTTCCTTTGTGTGGTCACCAAACCCCAGAGCATTCATGAGATCATCCTCATCATCTTCAAATGTTAATTCATCCTTTTTCCGCTCAGGGGCAACAGCATGGGAAAGAGCTTTAGATAAACCTGATAAATGACATAGAACAGTCTGATTTTACAGTCGTAGAAAAAAAAAACATGAATTAGAAAATTCCTAGAGGTCACATTTTCTTGCATGCATCTAAGCAAAAGCATTGGTACAGGTCCTGTGGGTACAGGAGCCACACTGTATTTATCAACATATCCCAAGGAAGCCAAATTAGTCTGAAAGATATACCAACAGTACCTTTTTCTTTGATGGTTGCAGTATTTTTTTCTGGAGCATTTTTAGTGGCAGAGGACTGTGCTTTTTTCACTGTGCCCTCTTCTTCATCAGACAAAAGTCCAGCCAAGGGGTCATCCAAATCTGAACAAAAAAAGACACACATTTAGAAACAAATGGTCACTAGGTGCATGAATAATCATTTTCAAGGAAAGAACTCATGTCATAAATCTTTAAAGTGCTACAGGACCGGGGGGGGTGAAAAACAAAATATTTGCTAATAAGATGATGGACAACATCACTATTCCTAAGTTACTAAAAAAAATAACAGGAGTTCACACAAAATTTAAAATGCAATTATATTAAACTTCAGCTTAAAAAACATACATTAAAATAGTGTTAATTTTTTTAAAAAACTACTCAGCCATGCCACTAAGAGCTTTATGTGCCACAAACACTAAAAATGAAATTATCCCTTAAAACAGGTCTTCACCTGCCCAGTTGGCCACAGAGAAGACCAACTGGACCTTCTTATTTATTTACTTACTATATTTCTATACCGCTTTTCTCAGCCCTCGGGCGACTGGTAAAAAGAGTTTATAACTTGGGAGCAACTATCGGGAAGACTGTATCTCATGCTCTCACCAAAAGAGCCTGGGATGGTGAGAGAACTGAGAGAAAGGCTTCCCCTCCAAATCTTATAGCACAGGCAGGTTCTTATATAGAGTAATATGGTGGGGTTTTTTTTCCAAATTGTCTGGAACCAAGCATTGGAGAGCTTTAAATGCCCTAGAATTAAATCTACACACATGCATGTCATGTCCTATATCAGCAATACAACATTACCTTCAAATGATAACTCCAACTTTGGTTTAAGTTGTCGGGAAGCAGTGGTAGTAGACTTTGGATTCTTATTGACTTCCTTTGCAGAGTTTCCTGTACACATAGATCATTAATATTTTAAAGTCATACCTCAAGTCAATGTTAAAGCTGGATGTTTCTGGTTAGAAATGGCTCAAGAGAATCAGGTGAAAGTGACTTTCTAAAGAATTCAGAGTTTGGAGATGATCCTGCAGAGGCAACATATCTCCCAACCACAACTCAATGGCACAATATGGCTCTTTTCTAAAGACTGGAGAGGATCATGTCAGACTTGAGCATCCATCCTCCAAGGCTGGGTGGGCAACTGCAGGAGGCAGATTTCTATCCCTGTGCACCCACAGCAGGCCATACCACCACATTTTGGCTAAAAGAAACAACCGGAAAACAACTGATTGTGACTTCTAGCTCTGCTGGGACATAGAAAGGTGGATTTCGGTGGAGGGTTATATAAAGCAAATTCTTGGTAACATTTTTGAGACATTTTGCCTGATTTGTTTGCTGAAAAAAATGTGTATATGGGTTTTCAAAAGAGATCAAAGGGCTGCTTACTCTCTGCTTACTTTCTAGCCCATTTTCCTTAAAGGTTCTGCTATACACCTTGAATTGTAGCAAAATTTTGCATGGAAAAATTAGTTATGTGTCACCCGAGATCCATTGTCACAACCTCTGCTCCAAGAAGTTCAGAGCAGTCCATATTCCTAACATATTCTTTCCAAGTCAATGTGGGTAATGTGAATTAGCTCTGGGTCAATGAGATGCAGCATTTCATCACAGGTATGGACATCAGGCACCACTACAATCTTGTTTGCACTGTAATGAATGCATGCATTCAACCCCTACCACACAACTATATAGAATTATTGACTCTGGAGTTAACAAATGGGTCTGAGCCATGTCAGGACCTATATATCCCAGTGAAGGGGGAATAAATCTTTCCCTGTCTTTTATCTGTGGCTTGTGTTTACATTTAAGAGAGAAGGATCCACAGAAGGGTCCATGTCAGATCTATGAGCAGTCATAGATGATATTATGATTATGCTTTTCCTTTGACTCACTGAATTTTATGGGAGCTTCACATGTCTGTATTTATACATAAGGTAAATAAAGTGCAAAAAAACCCCCTATTTTAATAGACATCTTCATAAATGAAATCAAAAACTACCATATGTTTTTATTTCATATAACATATAACATAATTCTGTCCTTGTTCTACACTACATCTTCTGACTTTTTACATATAACAAAAAATCTATTAAGAATATGACAAAAAAGCTACATAGTGTTTTCTAACATCCTCCACTCACTCTGGTCCCACCCAGATAAGGACCGTGTGAATATACTTGCGTAAAAAAGGATCTTGAAATGGCGTACACTTTCATCTTAAGACACAGGATAATCATACAAAAAGAAAAGCAGCCTTGCCTTTTTTAGTGATTGTTGTTTTTTTAGCAGATTTGGCTGGCTTGGTCGAAGGCTGAGAATTTGTCACATTCTTTGCAGGTTTTTGAACAGGTTCAGATTTTGCTTTCTTTATGCCCAGAAGATCAGCTTCCATGTCATCCATATCCTGTCATGGAAAAATGTTTTCTGAGCAGAATGATTTTCTCCACAAATGGCAAAGTAAAGCAAAACAATTATTTTCACATTGTTAGAACTGTTTTCTATTTACCTTCAGGGTCTCCAGCAGAGCATCTGGGTCCACATCTGAGATATCGGGATCCTATAAATACATACACAAAGAAATGTTCACATACATAGTTACTGTTGGGCAGTTAAAACAATCTATCAGTTTGTTACTTCATCCAAGAAAGACAGTCCCAGTGCTACCAACCTCAACATCTAGATACATGAAAATGCTGGGCTTCATAAAAAAAAGCATCAGGGAAACTGCCCAATGTGATAAACTTGCTGTACTCAGCAGAACTCATGTTACGTTTGTTTTTCAATTGTATTCTTTCCTATACGTATTTTCAGTCATAATTTTAAATAGTATCATTGGAAACCACATCTATTTAATATGTAAAATATTCAGTGACTTCTACATAGTCTCACCTCTGCATTAGCCTCCTCTTCAAGAGCCATTTTGCTGAAGAAATCATCATCCAGAAGCCCCCTGACAAACAATGAACAAAAAGCTCAGGATGCACAATCCTCCCTACCAAAGCCCCCCATTCCCACATGCAACATTTCACAGATTTGACTAAAACTCCTTCCAAATTACTAAGATGTTTTGATTAAATTTGGAGCATATCCAAGTTTACTTCTGTTTGAAGAAATGCCAGGAGGAACTCTGCTTATGAAATAGCACTGAAACAGGAAAACTAAATACACACTGAGTATCACATATCTAAAATGCTTGGGACCAGAAGTGTTCCGTATTTTGATTTTGGAATATCTGCATGCCCATAGAGAGATATTTTGGAGGTGGGACTCCAGTTTAAACGCAACATTCATTTATGTTCTTTATCTATCTTATACACATCTTCACAGCTATGATTCTGCACTTTGTTGACAGGAAGCTTCCCATCAGTGTGGAAATTACATATTGAACAGATGGCAAGCTCTTTAACATTAGCACGCTGAAAGCCAAAAATAAGATACAACAACTTATGTTATAATACTTCAATATGCTGATGATAACATAGTTTGTGCTCATTCAGAGGAAGGCCTACAAGCTACTTTAAATACTTTCACAGATGTATATGAAAAGCTTGACCTCTCACTGAACACTGAGAAAACCAAAGTACACTACGAGCAGGCACCAACCAATCCCTCTGAAATGTCAGCAAAGCTAGAAAGTGTTGACCATTTCCGCTACCACCTCTCCACAAAAGTTGATATTGATGCCAAAGTACAACACCGCCTGAGCTCTGTGAGTGCAGCATTTTTTCAAATGAAACAGAGAGTGTTCAAGGATCGGGATGTTCACAGGGCCTGTAAAGCAGGGGTGCTCACACTTTTTCAGCATGGGAGCTACTGATTAAAAAACCAAGTCCCAAAGATCACCTGCCCAGAAATGTAAAACGTATAACTATTTTCTTATTTATTTATTTATTTATATTTATTATTCATTTTTATGTACCGCTCCTTCCAGCAGGCTCGGGGCAGTTTGCATAAAATGAAGTTATAAAACATCAACATTTCAATTTAATAATAACAAGCATAAAAATACATCCAACCACCCCATTTCTCCCACACTGCCATATTACCACACATATTATCAGCCAGAGAGTAAGAAGAGAGGCTTTTGAACTGCAAGGCCATTTAATACTCAGCAAGGTAAACAAAGGGGCATGCAAAAATACATCCAACCACCCCGTTTCTCCCACATTTCCATATTCCCCAACATATATTTCTCAATGAACAAAGCAGACAGAGGCTTTGGAGCTAAAAGGCCATTTTTAAACATTAAAAATAAACAAAGAGAAACACAGAAACATCAAGCACCCACCCCAAAGTAAAAAGACCGACCTTTGAGATGAAGTAAGGAAATGACCCCAAAGCGTCCTTCTCCTCCTCCTCTGTCGTTGCTTCTATTTCCACGCCGCCAGCATGCGTGCCGCCTCCAAGAGCTCACGAGAAGTCAGAGAGGCAGAATGGGCGCTTCTGCGCATACGCGCGGGGCCAGCCATGCATCGCGTCATCCAGGCCCGCCCCCTTTGGTCTCCTACGACTCTGAGTGGCTGGAGAAGGACGGAGGGAGGAGGAGGAATCCAAAAGAGGGGGCCCATTCTGCCTCTTGGACTCTGGAGCTTTTGGAGGTGGCGTGCGAGCAGGGAGCGGGGAGGAGCAACGACGGAGGACTTCTTTGCAGCGTGCAGGGGCACATGAAGAGGACCAACAGCAAAAAAACCTGGTCAGGGGCCTGAAGATCACCAGGATGAGGCCCGAAGATCACCCTGGTGATCCCGATCACCATTCTGAGCACCCCTGCTGTAAAGCATGGACCATCTACAAACATTACTTTTGACTTCTAGAATGATTCTATCAGCGTTGCCTTTGAAAAATCCTGCAAACCTCTTGGGAAGACAGGCGAACAAATGTCAAAATGATGGAAGAAGCAAAGGACACCAGCACTGATGCAATGATTCTCCACATAAGCTTCAATGGACTGGCAACATTGTCCAAATGCCCGATCACAGTCTCCAAAAAGACTTACTTTATTCTCTGCCAAAGAACGGACAGCAAAAGAGATTTAAAGATGGGCTTAAAGCTAACTGAAGAAATGTGGACTAATATCTGAGAACTGGGAAGCTCTAGCACTCAAGCATTGTAACTGGAAGCCAGCTATTACCAACAGTCATGTGGATTTTGAAGAGGCGCGAATAAAGTGCCAAAGGAAGAAACACATCAAGAGCAAATTATTATTATTATTATTATTATTATTAAATTCAAACTTCTATCACCGCCACTCCCCGAGGGCTCGGAGCGGTTCACAAGCTTGACATAAAACAATCTACACATAAACAATACAACAACGACAAACAGTGACAGACAATACAGTCCTATAAGGGCCCCGTCTAGCCATCAAAGGGAGGAAGACTAGGCGGCCCTAGCAAGATCACCGGTGGTCTATCACCGGCGAATAAAGTGTCCTGCATTCTGCTCTGAGGAAGTCCAAGAGGGCCATCCTGGTGGGCCAAAAGAGTGTCCTTATCGATCTTGTTAAGGCCAGAGTATGTCCATCGTGGGTTAAGCTGCCTATAGTGCGAGCTCCAAAAAGTTCTAGTCCAGTATGTCCTATGAGTCCTGGACTCAGTTGGCTTGGGCCTCCTTTCCTTTAAAAGAGACACCTGTTGTCTGCTGGCCACACAGGGACGACGATCCCGGCGAGGGGCAGACCTTGTCCGGTGCCCCATAGCAGGATCGGAAGGGCGGCTTCCATTCTTGGGTCTCCGGCGTCGCCTCCGCCTCCTCCGGGGGCCCTGCAGCTTCAGCTGTGGGTCGCTTCCGGTGTTGGAGTCCTCCAGGGGTGGGGACTTCTGGTGTAGACTACATCCGGGTCTCCCTTCTTCAGACAGGAGCACCTGGCTTGGGTGAGCGTCTCCAAGATCAGCCGCCATGCTGGGTAGCTCCAGATCGACCCGGCTCCCCCATCCGCCCACAATACAGTGTCGGCGGGGGTCCCGGGCAGCGGCCAGGATGGACGAAATGTCCAACTCCGCCAACGGTGAGCCTCCCGGCAGCGGTGGATCTTCAAGGCTTGCCACAGGTCCATCCGACACAGATGAGTGGGAGGCTTGGGGCTCGCCGAGATCTTCCAGCTTTAAAGTCGTGTTCAGGGTAGCAGCAGTTCCCTCGGGGGCCGTCTCTAAATCGTCCCTGGGGGTGGGCAGGTCACCACCTGAGTTGGGGTCTCTGCTCCTCTGTTCCATCTCCGGGTCCTCGGTGGGGAAGTCCCATGATTGGTCCCAGGCGAGGTCTGGGACGGCTGGGGCTTCACTTCGGGGTTTGTCCCTGTTGTCAGCTCTATGATCGAGAGTTGGGACCCGTGGGGTGGGGATGCCCAATCTCCCCAGAAGGCCGCCAAACTTGTTGCCGAACTTGTCGAACAGGTCCATAAGTTTGTTGTATTCTTCTATCAGCTCTGCGATCGTTTGAGGATTGGGCTGATCGGGAAAGAAGTCTTGTGGATCTTGTGCTTCTTGCCGCTTCAAAGGAGAGCTGCGCCTCAGGGGAGAACTGCATCTCTGATTCGTTGGAGTCATTAAGGTCTTAGTCAGGTGGGATCCCGGGTCGGCTGCATACCCCCCATTCAGGGGGGTCGAGGGGGTCGGTCTCACAGGGCATCTCCTGCAGAACGTCCTTAGGAACTGAGCAGAGGCGGCAGTCACTGGACGAACGAACCACCGACCTCGTTCAGGTTGTCCTTTCTCTCCAGCGCCGGCACCCCGCGGGGTTGCTCTCTCAGAGGGCCTCCGCGTCCACCAGGGCAGCGTTGCCGCTTTCCCCAACCAGATCTGATTATTTGGGGTCTGTGCGTCTCCAATGACTACCCCGCGCGCCCCCCCAGGGTGGGAGGTGGGGGATTGGAAGGTCGTATCCAAGGATCTTGGCAAACTGAGCCGGAGCTCACCCGAAGGGAGCTCTATAGTCGTCGCCATCTTGTTTCACATCAAACAAACTCTTGTCGGGACCACCTTCCATCTGGAAATCTATGCCTTCATTGTGAAAGAGCCTGCGGATTCCACCACCAAGACTCTACCCTTGGAAGACAATCATACTTGGCCATGAGTGATTGTCTATGATGATGATACACATAGCTTGAAAATAATTTTATCTAAAATATTTTAAATAATTCTGTGCATGCAGCCAAGTTTGTGTACACTGAACCACCAGAAAGCAAAAAAAATGTCACTATCTCAGCCTCTCATGTGGACAATTATGGGGTACCGTATATACCTGTGTATGTACACATTGGCAGTAGGTTTGGAAGCTATGCTTATGCATTTTGGCATAATCTGTGGATAGATTGGGGGTTATTTTGCACAGAGAGAAAATCCCCAGTGGTGATCTCCTCTACTTTCTTGTACTCCTTTAAGGTAAGTGCTAAAGAACTGTTGCTACTGCAATTTTTTCAGCCCAGCATTCAAAAATGCTAGTAGGCCTTCCTCTGAATGAGCACGGACTATGTTATCATCAGCACGACAGAAAGCATACAGGGGTTGATGTTTCTTTTAGGTTTCAAGACAGACTGAATTCTTTCTTTTTGCAACTTTAATGAGAGAAATTAGATGGTCCTTTTTATATAAGAGTTAATGTATAGTACTATTATTGATTTATGGATAAGCTGACCCAGGTCTTTTGGGTCAATTTTGACTAATTTTTTTTAGACTTATACATGAATATATACAGAATTTAGAGTTTTCCGATAAGGGTTACTCCACATGTATGGTTGTGGGAGAATACTAACAGGGTGAATGCTCAAACAGATCCTAGAATACCATTCATATTACGCCCTGAATGTGCTACAGGCAGAATCAGCGATGTCAGGACTCACTTTTTGCTGGTCTGCAAGGCGATTCCTCTGGCACGTTCTCTACCAAATGAAGCAGATTTACCAGCTTTGAGGGGGGTGTCATCTAGGAAACAGAGTTTATTTTAGGAGTCAGAATGTAGGATATATTACTTGCTTATACAGGTCTATTGTAAAGCTTAAAACCGTACCAGTCACCACATGTGTGATGGCAGTCACACCAAACAAAAGAGGGGCAGAACACGCTATGCATAAAGGTAACCATTCAGAAGAAAACATGGGTAAGTCTGTATACAGAAACTATTACCCTTGCTCCTCTAACATCAAATCGGGACTCAATACTCCATTGCTTTTCAGTTAAAAGGGACACAACAATAAAAAATATTTTTGAAAACATTTACTTCTTATTTCTTTTTTAAAAGCCTCGAAAAATTAAAGTGAATACTATATATTAATTCTACAACTCATGGAATAGTGACAGCAAGAATAAAATCATACAATAAGAGTATTTACACAGAACTCTAAATTATGTTTTAGTATTGTACATGAACAGAGAAGAACACATTGAACGTTTTGGATTTGCATGCGTCTTCCTCCTTTGTGGGAGAGACAATAAGAGGAATCAATATAATTCAGTTTTGTTTTAGCAGATTCTTGGATTGTTACATACTGAGCATGGATTGTGATCTTAAAAGAAAGTAGCCAGTTGCTTAAAAGGCCAATAACAAACACTGAGTTATTTTAAACCACAATTCCAAATTTCCATGTAAGGAATCTGTGAACATGAAAGTGATTTCAATAGGCTGCTTTCTGCACATGTATATTAAGAAAAGCTATGCTTTAGCATTCAGCGTGAATGCAGCAAGTGTTATAAGCCTGGGTGAACAGCATGATTTTACCTCACACTTAGAATAACATGTGCATCATGCACTTTTGTTAGTGCAGGAAATTACCCAATTGGGGCATAAAGTGGTAAAAGACTCATTTATTTAGCAGCAATCTGCCCAAACTCTGATATTTGTGGAAGAATGCAGAAAAAGCATAGTCATACTTGAAGGTATTGATTGAAAGGCAAGTTCCAACAGGATTTAAAAAATCTTGTTTACAATTTACCATCATCTCCAAGGAGATCACCAAGAACATCATCAATGGAACCTATAAGACACAAGGAGTTTACAACTGTTAAAAGACTGCACATATTTAGGATAGAGGACTACAGAAATGAGAGAGAGAGAGTTGTGGCTGCCATAATGACAAGAGCTTCAGGGCCTGGAAGGACTGAATTGGGCTGTGCTATCTACTAGGTCAACCTATGAAGCATCATCCCAGGGTGAGAACCAAAAGGTCATAAGAATGTGTAAATATAAACACACATACTTTTTAGTCCTTTCCTCGATTTTGGTGCCTAAAGGAAGAAAAGAACAGATACTTTATTAAAGAAGATTAAAGCAAAGACATAAGCCTGCCTAACCTGCATTGCAGAAGACACAAAAAATGTCATTTCTTAATTGGTTCTATTATAAAAACATGGAAAAAGTTTATTAAACTGCAAAAAACTTGCAAGACACCCTGCAGCACATTTTGCTATTTAAAAAAATTCAATGCATCTCATAGATGACTTCTTTACACAACCCCTTTGGACTGTGCCGTTGGTGCACAGGATGGTGCGCAGGATGGGTCGTGGTGCCCCATGCATCCTCCCTCCTCCCCCATCACACGGTGGAGGCAGAACAGGATGCGCTGACACCCTTTCCCTCCCCCCATCAGATGTCAAGAAAGAGTGGCAATGTGCAGCAATGCACGTTGCCCCGCCGCCCTTTGTGCCATCACATGCCAAAAAGGGGAGGAGGAAGTACCTTTTGGCAAAAAGGGGAAGAATGTGGGCAGCCCCTGCTATTTGTCATGTGATGGCGCACGGCAGGCCCTGCCCAAACTACGCATAAAAACGGCAAAATATGTGAAGCGGTCCAGAGTCTCAACCAATTCAACATAGTTTGTGGCAGCCACAAAAACAAAGTTTCTGGAGTATAATCATATATTCCTTGAGTTGGACGAGACCTCATGAGCCATCCAGTTCAACCCTCTGCCAAGAAGCTGGGAAATTGCATTCAAAGCACCCCTGACAAATGGCCATACAGCCTCTGTTTAAAAGCTTTCAAAGAAAGAATATAATAATTACTTGCAAAGTAAGTACCACACAATTAAACAGGAAATAACACTTTCAAACAAGGAAAAGATTTTTTGTTTTCAAATTTTGTGACATAGTGTTATACACTTCCCTTACCATACTATAGCATCCAGTTGAAAAGACTGTCTCCTTCTTTGTTTGGTGCTTTCTTCTTCAGATATTTTTCATCTTTACACCTACATTGGTGATTCCAGCCCTGCATACATGAAATTCAGTCTCCCCCTCCTGAAATCGTGAATTGTAAAATAATATTCTTAATTTATTTTTATTCAGACCATTTTCACTTCTAAGCTGATAAAATAGGAAAACATATTTTGTTGAAATAAAAGAGCATCTCATAGTAGTATTTTAGTTGTACAACAATCCTACAAAGAAGATTTAAAATTAAGTTGTGTATTGCCCGGTGCTATTCAACTTCATGCAGTTTGAACAAAACAGTGTCTCTCAAGCAATCTGATGTGAAAGACTTCCAGTTCGCTTGTCCAATGGGACTGGTACAACACCATATTTGTACGCATTGGGTACAACTTTCTCCCCCTCCTTAGGAACCTTACAGGAACTTATTAATACTGGTTCAGAAACCATCACTTCCAACAGCATTTAATTGTGTTTTCCTGCATGATAGAGGGTTTGACTAGATGGCCTATGTGGCTTTTCCCAATTCTTATATGATCCTATTTATTGAAATGATTTTACTCTGTTTTTAACCCCAAAGGTTTTTAGACTGTGCTTCCTTTAGGCTTGCAAACTAAGTAAGAGAAGTATCACTCTGGCCACTTCAGTAAATGAAGGGTGCATCTTTATTACAGAATTAAAGTAGCTTGACACCACTGTAACTGCCATGTATTTTAATGTATTTTAATTGTTGAAGGGTTTTGGGGTTTTATATTGTGACTATGTGAGCATCTGCCAGCCGCTCTGATCCAATGCTGAAATAAATAAAATCCTGGGAGTTGTAGTTTGGTGAGGCACCAGCACTATTCAGTAGAGAAGGCTAAAGACCTCGTAAAACTACAACTCCCAGAACCACACAACATTGAGCCAAGGCAGTTAAAGTGGTGTCAAACTGCATTAAATCTATACTGTAGATTGTTATCATATTTTTCTTTCCCTTTCCTAATAAGCCTTTTGTGGGATAGGTTCATTTCAAAGAATCATATTTCCTTTAAAATTAAGACAAGCCCATATATATCCAAAATTCTGCTGCCATGGTTTGAAACTATTCCCCCCAAATCCAAGGGGGGGGGGGGGGAATCCAGAATGTAAACCTTGATTTTGCCATTTTATATGAAGGATGCCACTTCACTATGCCATTGTTTATAATGGGACATGCATCCACAGGTGTGGGCATCCAGAGGGGGACCTAAACCCCAAACCCCATTGTAACTACAAGAGAGTGAAGGGGGCAGGGGCAGGAATCTCTCTTCAAGTGACAGGAAAGGAGATTCCACCTGAACATTAAAAATAACTTCCTGACCATGTCAGCAGTGCCACAGTGGAACTCTCTGCCTTGGGAGTGTGGTGAAAGCTCCTTCCTTTGAAATTTTTAAACAGAGGCTGGATAGCCATCTGTCGGGATACTTTGATTGTGCTTTTCCTGGATGGCAGGGTGTTGGACTGGATGGCCCACGTGGTCCCTTCCAACTATGATTGTGAGTGAAGGGCAGAGACCTGCCACACTCAATACCAGTCTGTGCACTATGCGTGCGCATATAACCCTTCTCACTTGGGCAGTGCTATTTGAGTAAGGGAGCCCCTGGTTGTGCAGTGGGTTAAACCGCTGAGCTGCTGAACTTGCTGACTGAAAGGCGTGAGCTCCTGCTGTTAGGCCCAGCTTCTGCCAACCTAGCAGTTCGAAAATAAGCAAATGTGAGTAGATCAATAGGTACCTCTCCAGCATGAAGATAACAGTGCTCCATGCAGTCATACCAGCCACATGACCTTGGAGATGTCTACGGACTTAAAAATGGAGATGAGCACCACCTCCCAGAGTCAGACACAACTGGACTTAATGCCAGGGGAAACCTTGAGCTGAGAAAGACGGTATACAAATATGGTACATAAATAAATACCTTTACCTATTTGAGTAAGGGGCCATCTATACTGCTTGCTGGATGAATGTCTCTTGACCCTACTTTTACTACCATGGCTCAATGCCATGGAACCCTGGGAGTTATGGTTTTACAAGCCCTTTGGCCTTCCTTTCCAGGGAGAACTGGGGCCTGCCCAAACTACAACTCCCATGAGTCCATACCACGGAGCCATTAATAACTGGGGCGAATTATAGGGAGTGGTCAACCCCGTTTAAGGAGCTCCATTGGCTGCCGTTCATCTTCCAGTCCCAATTCAAGGTGCAGGTTATTATCTATAAAGCCCTGAACGGTTTGGGACTCGCCTACCTTCGTGACCGCCATCTCCAACCACTAACCTGCACGATCCCTTCGATCCTCTGGGGAGGCCCTCCTTTCGCCCCTTCCTATATCACAGGCATGACTTGTGGGAACGAAGGAGAGGGCCTTCTCTGCTGTGGCTCCCCGACTTTGGAACTCACTACCTGGTGAGATTAGGCAAGCCCCCTCCCTGGCAGCTTTTAAGAAAGACCTAAAAACATGGCTCTTTCGTTGTGCCTTTGGAAAGTGAGCATTCGTCCCATTTCTGTTTGTTCCATCTACAGTGTTGTCCTTGTGATGCACTTTCCCCCGTCCTAAACTGTTCGTTCTTTCTGGGCTCCTCTCAAATACACTTTATCCACTCCTACCTCATCCAGGGTTTTTATCATTTTATCTTGTCCATTTGGCCTGCCCATTGTGTTCGAATTTCTATTATGCCATTTTGCTTTGTTATATTATTGTGTATTTTATTGATGTAGTTTTATTGTTGATGTAGTTTCAAAAATCAGTGTGTACAGAGCTGAAATGGGTCTGAAACATGGGTCACCTATCGCCAACACCTACGACTCCTCGAACGCTTTCATCAGCGCTGTCTTAGCACAATCCTAAATATACACTGGACCCAGGCATGTAGCCCGGGGGGGGGGCTAAGGGGGCTTCAGCCCCCCCCCCCCGAAATTCTCAGGGTGGTCCGCGAGAAGGCCTTACTGGTACATTTAAACTGTTATGTTTATTCATATCATGATCTGATCACCATGCTCATTATATCCCACATTCATGGGGTTATTGGGATAACAATACAAATGGTTTGCTAGGGTAAACCGTCTTTCAACCAGTCTTCCACCCAGTCTCAGCCCCCCAAATCAAAATCCTGGCTACGGCCCTGACTGGACTGACTATGTGACGAATGTCGCTGTCCTTGAGCAAGCAGGGATCACCAGCATTGAGGCCATGCTATTGAGAACACAGCAGCGCTGGGCAGGGCACAAGGTCTCTAGGATGGAGGACCACTGCCTCCCAAAGATACTACTCTATGGTGAACTTGCCACGGGTCAGCGCAAGAGAGGCGCCCCCAAAAAGAGATATAAGGACTCCCTGAAACAACATCTCAGGCTTGGCCAGATTTATCACCAAGAATGGTCTCACATCGGGAGGCATGGAGACGCACTATCCACAATGCTGCGGCCTCTTTCGAGAAGACACGCCGAAAGAGAAACGACAACGGAGAAAGAACCGCAACTTGGAAACAGCATCCCCCGAGGAGACTTTCTGCTGTGCTTTCTGCAACCGGACTTGCCTATCTCAGATTGGCCTTTTTAGTCATCAAAGCGTGGGATGAGTCCTTCCTCAGAATCTTTGTTCGCGAAGTAATGCCGAGAGAGAGATTATTATTGTTGTTGTTGTTGTTGTGAGATATTGTTTCAGTTAAGCCTTGTATTTAACTTCTGACCTTTCTTTTTCTCCTGACCAGAAGGGAGATGCTTTCAGCTGAAGTGGGCTCCTGGGCAACGCCTGACACCTCCAGTTGCCATAGTAGCCACGCAGGCCTCCACTACTTGCCTCCGCTACCAGCAAACAAAGCACGAGCTCCCCTTCGAGCCTGAAACCAACAGCCACCATTCCTTCCTTCCTTTCCCTCACGCCTTTCCCAGCCCCGCCACAGCCAGGAGAGCGCGCCTCACCCGAGCGGATACCGCCGGCACTGGGAAGCGGGGAGAGATTCGGGGCGCCCGCTTGGCCCCAGAGCATCTTGGGAAATGGAGTTCCTGCGTCGGTCACTGTGAGGCCACCGCATACCTTTCTGTGGACAACCACCAGACCGGAAGCGGTGCGTGGCCTTCTTCCGGAAGTGTGCACCTTTTTAGAGCGTTCCTCCTGCAGAACGGGAAACCGGGCTGACAGCAAGATTGTTCCGGGGCTAATGCAACTTCAGTAGTGAGTTGTATCCAGTGGCAGTGCTGTTAAAAAGGAAGGGGTTTTTATAAAACAGAAGGTGCGTCTACACCAGGCCTGGGCAAACTTGGGCCCTCCAGGTGTTTTGGACTTCAACTCCCACAATTCCTCACAGCCTCAGGCCTTTGGACTTCAACTCCCACCATTCCTCACAGCCTCAGGCCTTTGGACTTCAACTCCCACCATTCCTCACAGCCTCAGGCCTTTGGACTCCAACTCCCTCCATTCCTCACAGCCTCAGGCCTTTGGACTTCAACTCCCACCATTCCTCACAGCCTCAGGCCTTTGGACTCCAACTCCCACCATTCCTCACAGCCTCAGGCCTTTGGACTTCAACTCCCACCATTCCTCACAGCCTCAGGCCTTTGGACTTCAACTCCCTCCATTCCTCACAGCCTCAGGCCTTTGGACTTCAACTCCCACCATTCCTCACAGCCTCAGGCCTTTGAACTTCAACTCCCACCATTCCTCACAGCCTCAGGCCTTTGGACTTCAACTCCCACCATTCCTCACAGCCTCAGGCCTTTGGACTTCAACTCCCACCATTCCTCACAGCCCCAGGCCTTTGGACTTCAACTCCCACCATTCCTCACAGCCTCAGGCCTTTGGACTTCAACTCCCTCCATTCCTCACAGCCTCAGGCCTTTGGACTTCAACTCCCACCATTCCTCACAGCCTCAGGCCTTTGGACTTCAACTCCCACCATTCCTCACAGCCTCAGGCCTTTGGACTCCAACTCCCTCCATTCCTCACAGCCTCAGGCCTTTGGACTTCAACTCCCACCATTCCTCACAGCCTCAGGCCTTTGGACTTCAACTCCCACCATTCCTCACAGCCTCAGGCCTTTGGACTTCAACTCCCACCATTCCTCACAGCCTCAGGCCTTTGGACTCCAACTCCCACCATTCCTCACAGCCTCAGGCCTTTGGACTTCAACTCCCACCATTCCTCACAGCCTCAGGCCTTTGGACTTCAACTCCCACCATTCCTCACAGCCTCAGGCCTTTGGACTTCAACTCCCTCCATTCCTCACAGCCTCAGGCCTTTGGACTTCAACTCCCACCATTCCTCACAGCCTCAGGCCTTTGGACTTCAACTCCCACCATTCCTCACAGCCTCAGGCCTTTGGACTTCAACTCCCACCATTCCTCACAGCCTCAGGCCTTTGGACTTCAACTCCCACCATTCCTCACAGCCTCAGGCCTTTGGACTTCAACTCCCACCATTCCTCACAGCCTCAGGCCTTTGGACTTCAACTCCCTCCATTCCTCACAGCCTCAGGCCTTTGGACTTCAACTCCCACCATTCCTCACAGCCTCAGGCCTTTGGACTTCAACTCCCACCATTCCTCACAGCCTCAGGCCTTTGACTCCAACTCCCTCCATTCCTCACAGCCTCAGGCCTTTGGACTTCAACTCCCACCATTCCTCACAGCCTCAGGCCTTTGGGCTTCAACTCCCACCATTCCTCACAGCCTCAGGCCTTTGGACTTCAACTCCCACCATTCCTCACAGCCTCAGGCCTTTGGACTTCAACTCCCACCATTCCTCACAGCCTCAGGCCTTTGGGCTTCAACTCCCACCATTCCTCACAGCCTCAGGCCTTTGGACTTCAACTCCCACCATTCCTCACAGCCTCAGGCCTTTGGGCTTCAACTCCCTCCATTCCTCACAGCCTCAGGCCTTTGGACTTCAACTCCCTCCATTCCTCACAGCCTCAGGCCTTTGGACTTCAACTCCCACCATTCCTCACAGCCTCAGGTCTTTTCCTTTTCCCCTCAGCCGCTTAAGCGGCTGAGGGGAAAAGGAAGAGGCCTGAGGCTGTGAGGAATGGTGGGAGTTGAAGTCCAAAATACCTGGAGGGCCCAAGTTTGCCCAGGCCTGGTCTACACTGTAGAATGAGTGCCACGTTAACTACCTTGGCTCAATGCAAGGCCAGGAATGTGGCGCAGCTGGCTGGGTGTCAGCCGCATAAGATCTCTACTGACCAGAAGGTCATGAGTTTGAGGCCTGCACGGGTCGGGGTGAGCTCTCGACCAATTGTGTAGCTCGTTGTCGATCTTTGCAACCCGAACGACAGTTGCATCTGTCAAGTAGGAAATTTAGGTACCACTTGTGTGGGGAGGCTAAATTTAACTGATTTACGAAGCCATAAAATCTCCAGGAAATACACAAAAAAATGAAGGAATGCAATAGCTCCTCCCGGTGGCCAGAAGCTGGAATGTTAAATTGCCTCTATGTCTGTCTGTATATGTTGTATGTCAAATGGCATTGAATGTTTGCCTGTATATGTGCATTGTTTTTTCCAAGGCTGGAGTTGAAATTGCTGAACGAAACATTAACAACCTTAAGCTCTTTGATGGCTGAAAGTGAGGAGGATCTGAGGAGCCTTCTTACCAGGGTGAAAGAAGAAAGAGCAAAAGCTCGGTTGCAACTAAACATTAAAAAACCAAGATTATGGCAACCAGACTGATTGATAACTGACAAATAGGGGGAGCAAACGTGGATGCAGTGACAGACTTTGTATTTCTAGGTGCAAAGATTACTGTAGCCACAGACTGCAGCCAGGAAATCAGAAGATGCTTACTTCTTGGGAGAGTAATGACCAATCTCGATAAAATAATGACGAGTAGACACATCACATTGGCAATGAAGGTCTGTATAGTTAAAGCAATGATATTCCCTGTAGTAACCTATGGATGTGAGAGCTGGACCATAGGGAAGGCTGAGCGAAGGAAGATCGATGCTTTTGAACTGTGGTGCTGAAGAAAAATTCTGAGAGTGCCTTGGACCGCGAGAAGATCCAACCAGTCCATAACAAAAGTCGCCTTGGGCCCTTAAGTGGGGAAAGGCAGGATATAAAATTATTAAATAAATGCAATTTAACAAAGCCAATTTTTTAAAAAAAATTCACAAAATTTGAATGCCGTGTGTCCCAATTGTGGGCAATTTTCAGACTGCTGTAGAAAGAGCACTGGCGCCTCACCAAACTACAACTCCAGAGCATTTATTTATTTATTTACATCATTTATATTCCGCCCTTCTCACCCCGCAAGGGACTCAGGGCGGATCACAATGCACATATAGATATTTAGTGATATATCGGTCACGCATCCCCCATTTTCCTTCTTCCGTTCCATCCTCCATGACCAAAAGTCAAGTGTCTATAAGTGGAAGCATAATGAGGTAACATTGGTCATGAGAGTTTTAAAAGATGGCTACTTGCATTTTAGTTAGCCTTTATTTTTAAACAAATGCCATTGCCCTATTTATTATAAAACACTTTAAAGATTAGCACAAATGCAGCAAAGACTACTTACATAGTGATGACAGGAGCCTTTATAATCATCCATTGCTTTGTTCAGAGAAAAAGAGCCAAGGCTTCTCTTCCCTTCTCTGGCTCCTCCCAAGGCTGGATAATTTAGCCCACAGAAATGTGAAAGAGCCAGCATGGAGGAGCAGTTTGAGTGTTGGATTAGGATATAGGAAGATCAGGGTCTGAATCCCTACTCAGCCTTGGAAACCCACTGGGTGTCCTTAGGCAAATCATGTTCTCTCTGCCCCAGAGGAACACAAGGGCAAATGTCTTTACAAACCTTTCAAAGAAAATCCTATAACAAATCCACCTTTGAGTTGCTATAACTCGGAAAGGAATGCACACAGTAACAGAAATTCAACAGCCCATCTTTGAATTAAAGTGGACAGATGGAAGTTCTCTACATTAGAGCTTATTACACTTTTCCCATTCATTGACCCCTTTCCACCCAAAAATGTTCAATGACCTTTCCTGGGAATTTGTAATGCAACCCTGAATTTATAAATATGTAAAATGGGTATAAAAATCCAAACGTTTACAGACAATAAGTCAGGATTTGAAAGACGTCCTGAACAGGTTGATTTCCCTTTTTATGAAGCACAGCTGAAGCATTTTCTGCAGAGTCCACTGTAAACACTGCATGTTGTTGCGAACAGATTTCACGTAAATGTCTATGTTGTGTTCAGAAATCTTTTACTGTTGCCAGTTTTTTCACAACCTCAACACTGAGCTAAGGAAATGTATTTGTGTAGGCTATTGTGAAATAGTTTTGAAAGCATGAATACAAAGCAACAGAAACAACATAGAATATTTCAGCAGATCATCACTGTCCCATATGATTTAGCAGATCAACTCAAGAAATAATAGGCAAGATATTTTCCCCAGTTTTTGAAAGTTAATTTCTTTATTAAGTATACATGAGCCTGCAAAAGATGTTCAATTGGCTTCTACTGCATGGTTTATATTTCCAGCCAGCACTGTTCACAGAAAGCCAGTATGCACATATGTTAATATCACAGTAATTGGATACAATAGAAGGAATGCTTCAGCCAGCCTGGAAGTTAAAATGATTTTGCTTCAATTTAAATACATATTGCTTCTCTTGCTTGAATGCTGCAGAGTAAGGAAACTCTTGCAGCATGTTTAGGTCTTTAAAAAATGGTCCGCAAATTAAGTCTTGAGATTTTAATTCCGTTTCTTCATTTATACAGTTTCACATAATTGAGGACAACTCAAAAGTTCTTCAGATGATTATCTTTATATCCTGATTTGTTGGAAAAATTCAGTGAAATAGAATCCAACCTATTTGCTGGAATTGTTACTCCTGCTGATTTCGCAAAATAAAAGTTCTGTACAATGCTAAAATGTTAGCCTGCTAACAGTAATCTGGAACTATTTATTCTAAAGACACCTATTCTTTGTGGCACCCCTGAGATTCAGATTGTGTAGGGTTATGGGCTTTTGTCCACCATTCCTATTTGGAACTTATTCCCATCTAGTCTTTGATTCTGCAAAATACAGGGTGTACATTATTCCACATCTAAAATAATTTAATAATTTAAGTGCTTCTGAAAAGAGTTCTAGAAAATACAAAAACTGGTAAGATTGGAAAAAATGATCTTAAATACTGTTCAACTTTCAGGTCAAACATGTCAGCCTGCTACAACTGCATTTAAAGTTGTACAGATTGTAGTGAGTATCAATGACGCCATTCACAATATTCTCAAGATCCAAGAACTTGGACATTTCCTCATTCCTTGGGACTGGAGCCTAGAGGACAGCTGACAGAGACAAACCATGCTGTGGGATGCAGAAGATTTTACCAGAGATATGATCGTGTGTTTCACCTTTAGAGCAAAAGAGGAAGAGCCACCTGGCTTTAGAATCAGGACAACTCCTGTTAAGAGGAGAAGCAATACCACAAAGTAATTGCTGGATTTTAAAAATACACAAAGTTGTAGATGGGTGGACAAACATACATACATTGTTCCTACCAAGGTTCATGCAGCCCAGTTCCTGATAGGGCTGTGATCACCATAATAGGAAAGCAAGTTCACAAGAGGCTTCTGACAAAGTGCACACAGCTACCTTGAATTTTAACAGCATTTTCAGAAGGGAAGCTGTTACTCCTCAACTATCTCCAGAACTACTTAGTAGTGAAATTCCTGCTGGACAAAACACAGGCTTCTGCAGCAGTCCGAACTGCTTCACAAATTGATAGTTTTAACATCAATCTGTAAAGCTTTTTTGAACGATTAAAAAGGTTTACTTCTGAGCATAATCACAATGGCACTTTTATCATCTTGAATTCCTTTGCCATAATCCATTCAAAATGTATTAAAAATTGTAAAAGCTAAAGTTACTGACTACCCCTATGGCTATCTGGATTTGCCAAATAATTCAGGTGTGCATAGGGAAAATGGAGTAATCAATTCCAGGGAACAGAAGAATAGTACGTTAAAACAGGAAAGGCAATCACAGTTTAGCTTGCATTGGCTTCAGGTGTTTGTGGAAAGATGGATGGACCTGCAGAAGGTAGTAAGATAAGTTAGTTAAAACACAAACATTCAAATACTTCTTCATCTCACACTAGAATGGGATGGATATCTATGAAGCAGGGTGTGGGTGTTTTCACACTTGCCACTTCTGCATGCAAGTTGCATCATTATTTTAGGGATGCGTGGGCAACCATGTTGTGGGAGCCACATGGACAGCACTTTTCTCATTCCTGAACTAGAAATGCATAGTGCCCACATACATACATATGCCTCAAAACACTTCAACTTTTAACATGTCCTTAGGAATAAAGCCCAAAATCTAGCTGATTAAATCAACTGTTGTTGGTGTTATATTTATTTATACCTCACTTTATCTCCCCAAAGGGGACTCAAAGTGGCTTGATACAAAAGCATTGGTATCTAATTAAAAATATACAAATATGCAAACATTAAAACAGTATTAAATATAAACAGTATTTTAAAATTCCCAGTTAAATACCATATTCAAAGTTAAAAACCACAGCACCCCCTGACTAGATCTTCATCTTTAAATTCCTATTTGAGATGGAGGTGGGACTGAGAGAAGGGTATCTCCTGAAAATCTCAGGGCCTGGGCAGTTTCATACAAGGGCATGCAATCAGCCAAAAAGCCTGGATCTGAACTGTCTAGGGGCTTTAAAGGTCATAACCAGCACTTTGAATTGTGCTCAGTAAGAGACTGGCAGCCAGTGGGGTTGCTGAAACGGGGGTTGTCCACTCTGTAGCCAGCCCCAGTGAGCAACCTGGCCACAGCTCTTTGGACCAGCTGAAGTTTCTGAGCACTCTTCAGAGGCAGCCCCACATAGAGTGCGCTACAGTAATCCAGATAGGATGTAACTAAGGCATGGACTACCATGGCCAGATCTGGCTTCCCAAGGAACAGGCGCAGTTAGCGCACAAGTTTTAATTGTGCAAAGGCCCTCCTGGCCACTGCAGATATCTGGGCCTCCAGGTTCAATGCCAAGTCCAGGAGGACCCCCAAACTGCGAACCTGTTTCTTCAAGGAGAGTGTGACTCCATCCAGAACAGGCTGGATTTCTATTCCCTGATCCATTACTGATGACAGGCACTGGTTTAGGTCAGAACAGCTTCCTTGGCATTAGGTGGAAAGGAGTAGTAGAGTTGGGTGTTATCTGCATATAGGTGGCACCATATTCCAAAACTCCAGATGATCTCTCCTAGCGGTTTCATGTATATGTTGAACCGCATGTAGGACAAAATGGAACCCTGAGGAACCCCAAAGGACAACAGCAAGAGGTTCAAACAGGAGTTCCTCAGCAACACTTTCTGGGTAAGGCCCTCCAGGAAGGACTGGAGCCACTGCAAGACAGTGCCTAACAATTCCATCCCAGCAAGATGACCCAGAAGGATACCATGGTCAATGGTATCAAAAGCCGCTGAGAGATCCAGGAGAACCAACAGGGACACACTCCCCCATCTAACTCTCTGCATAGGTCATCCACCAAGGTGACCAAAGCTGTGTCTGTTCCATAGCCAGGCCTGAAACCAGACTGAAATGGATCTAGATTATTCATCTCATCCAGAAATTCCTGGAGTTGGGAGGCCATCATATGCTTCAAGACCTTGCTCAGAAAGGGGAGGTTGGATACTGGCCTATAGTTGTCCACTATAGAGGGGTTCAAGGATGGCTTTTTAAATATAGATCCCACATGCCTCCTTTAGACAAGCTCCTTGTTCTAAGGAGGCACTGACCACCACCTTCACCCACTCTGCCGGTTCCCCTCTGGCTTGTTTGATCAGCCAAGTAGGACGAGGATCTAGAATACATGTAGTAGATCTCATCTCTCCAAGGATCTTGTCCACATCCTCAGCCTGCAGAAATTGGAAGGTATTCAACAGCACCGGACAACCAGGACCCAAACTTACATCCATTGGAACTGTACCAATAACAGCATCCAAGTCGAAAGAGATCTGAGCAACTTTATTTGCAAAGTTCCTAGCAAATTCTTCACAATGGGCTGCTGAATGGTCAGGGATTTCTCTTTGGGAACCATTATGTAGTAGCCCTCTGACCACTCGAAACAGCTCAGCTGGACAGTTCCTTGCAGATGCAATCGTGGCAGCAAGGAACAATTTCTCTGCTGCCTCCACTGCCACGGAGTAGGCTTTCAAATACGCTCTAGCCCGTACTTGGTCAGATTTGCTATGAGTTTTCCGTCAAAGTCGCTCTAGTCTCAGTCTCACTTGCTTCATCGCCGCCAACTCCTTGAAAAATTAGGGGGCTTTTGATTCTGTCCCCTCCCTCTTTTCAGTGATAGGACAAAATGAGGCACAATTAAGAGAGTTCTTGTTTTCCTTTCACACATTAACTGATTAAATGGAAGCTCTGTGGTTCAGTAAATCTTTATACCCTGCACATCTGTGATGTCATTAGATCAGTGTGCCTAATTCATATAACTGAAAGCCAATGTTATATTTTAATAATTCTGAGGGAGCTGCTTCATTTCACTATAACTGTGGGAAGCTACAACTTTATAATTTTTTCTGACACATCTCTTGAGAACCCTTTTCCCCTTATTGTACTAATTAGCTGATGTAAAAAAATGTAAAAGTATGTCTTACCTGTGTTTTATTTAATGGAGATTTCTTTGACCACTCAAACATATTTTCATAGACATTACCGTCGTACCGACCAAGCACAGATCCAAGAACAGAATCATGGAAGTCAAAGGAATCCACCAGAGCTATTGCATTGGGACGGATTAATGCCAAGAGCTCCTTCACACGCTGGTTCACCTGACTTATCTGTGCATCTGTTAAAATGCCTCCCTGAGAGAGAAAGCAAGAATCCAGTTCATATGAAGGCCAGCCCGGACACCCCACAAACATGATACAGATTTATATGCCAGATAGAACATTAGGATGCATTTTGAAGTAGACTTCCAAATACATTCTATGTCCTTCTACTGTGAATACATGAAGCAGCTTTATACAAAGTAAACCATGAGTTCATCTAACTAGGGTCAGGCAAATTCAGCCTGGCAGAACCTACTTGGTTTTTTTTAAATAAAAAAAACCATGAGTTATAATGATCAACAGCATCCTAAAAGATATCTACTTAAATGATATTGAGTCCAGAAATTTGTTTTTAATATCAAAAATAGTTGCTGCTGTTGGAAATAGCAACTTTATCAAGCCTCCTCTTTTTAATGTTTTGTCTCTTTATCATGTGCCATTTATTTCCCGAAGTGTATGTCTTCTTTGATTTGCAGATTTCTTAGCTCTATGTACTTGAGGCAGTGGGAGGGGCTGCAGACCATGTGACTGGTTCAGTGACTGTTTAGAATGCAGTTTAAAAAGGATGACAGTTGAGGAAAAACCGTTGAGCCTGGAGTCAGTGTGAGGGCAGAAGACAGTGTAGGAAGTTAAAAAAAACTGTTGAGGCTTGAGTCTCTTTAAAGTAGACTGTTATGAAAAGAGAGCTATACAGATCAATATAGTTTTGAAGAGACTGTTAAAGACTTTAAGTTAAAGATACAAACTGAAAAGTTTTAAAGTTTAACCTGACAAGAAATGTGCCTGTGTTTTTAAATACATGAAGTTGTGAATAAAACAAACATGTTATTTTAAAGAAGTTAACATGAATCTTTGTCTGCTGAAAGCATCGAATAGGAACAAGATATTAACATGCCCAGTGATCATTCATCACCCAATAAACCAAAGGAACACATCCAAAACTCTGCTACCCAATAGGCTATGATCCTAACAGGTCATAATCCCCAATAGGTTATGATCTTAACAGGTCATAATCCATATTCCAATAGTTTCAGTATTTCCATAGAATTCCTGGTTACCCTCCAACTTTTAGAGACAAGATTTATTATTGCTGAACAACTGGAAGTGAGAAACTCTTGCCCATCAAACTGCAAATCACCCAGAGATCTATCAGTAAATCCAGATCTATCTTTGGCTCATCTAGCCTCAAATTGCCTGTTCTTATAGCAGCACTTCACGGTAGTCTCATTCACTGTCATTTCTATGCTATCCCAGTGACTGCTTCTGGGCTGCAAACAAGCCAGAAAGGCAAATTAAGAGCCTGGTTATATCCACACAACCTTTCGACCTTGCCTATAGCTTGCCTGCCAGAATTATTTCACCAGAAGATTTTACAACTGCCATGCAAGTACTGTTTAATCCTAGTTATCCTTGCTAAATTCATTCTCTTTGTAACTAAAAAGCATACATGTGGTTCAGTTTATCAAGGTAGACTTTAGTCTCCTACCTGCAAAAAATCTCCAGTGTTTTTACTAATGCCATGGAGCGCATACAGCAGACATAAGTTGTTCAGAACAGCCCGGACAGCTGGGTCACCAATTTCTGAAAGCTTTGCAGTGAACAGCTTGACCACCACATAGTGACAGTGTGCCTTGAAAAGGGAACAGATGTGAATTGACAGGTGTGAATTGCTGGAACTTTTATGGTCAGCAGGCTACAAAAGTTAACTAATCTGGAGGAAGACACTGACCTCAGATGCTCGGACTAGATCAATGGAAGTACGATTCCAAGCATCCTCCTTGCTCCTCCTGCGGTTCAGTTCAGCTTGCAAGTTCTTTGCCGCAAATTCAACCAACCTGTCATAGAGAAGAATATAAGTACAACTTACTCAAAGTAGCACCAAACTAGTAGTCAGCAGAATGAGTCTCAAGTAACTGAAATGCTAATAAAACTAGAGTAGTGCTTCTTAAACTGTGCTTCTCCAGGTGTTCGGGACTTGAATTCCCACTATTCCAAACAGCTGGTAAACTGGCTGAGATTTCTGGGAACTGAAGTGCAAAACATCTGGAGGAGAACAGTTTGAGAAATTCTGAACTAGAGAATTGGTACAAGTAACGAGAAATGATTATGGGCATAAGAACTCCCAAATATATTATTACTTGGATACTTCCTTAAAACAGTATATCTGTTTTGATCCCAGCCTCAAAAACTAACCATTACTTCCTCACTTTTTCACAGGATTTTGAACAGGGAACATACCACCCCCCTGTTGTGTCAGCTCCACTGGCTGCCGGCCCATCTCAGAGCCCAATACAAAGTGCTGGTTTTGACCTACAAAGCTCTATACATAAATAAATATATTTAATCCAATAGAAATGAAAGACAAAAATGGCTCATTTTTGAAATATGAGTACTTATTCACTTTTCAATATTTTGATCAACATAAAATGAAACAAGTCCAATATAGTAATGCTGATGTGGTTCACTGGTTAATTTTACCCTTTGTTTAGAACACGATGACACCTCTCCTTTCTCCATAAATGCATTTGTTTTTTTCTATTGTGCATCTTATTTTATCATTTTGTACTTATTTTGTGGGAAGTATGACTCCCATATCCATGGGGGATGTGACTATGCCTGGGCCAGAAGCATACCATATAATCATAGAGGAAGACCTTGAGAGGCTCACAAGCACTTCTGAAGGGGTAGGAATGTTTTTTGGGTAAGTGATACCTTTGATACTGAGTGTGTGGATAAAAGGGTTGTGCTGTTTGTAGTTATTCTTCTACAGAACTATGGATATTATACTGCAAGCCAAAATAAATAACCTGGCTGCATATAATAGCTTTTATCTTTGGAACCCTAGGTCCTTATAACAAATAATCAGCATCCATAAATAAATTCTCTTCTGACTAAATAATGTAATGCCTGGGTTGTTGTGAGTTTTCTGGGCTGTATGGCCATGTACCAGAAGCATTATCTCCTGATGTTTTTCCTGGATCTATGGCAGGCATCTTCAGAGGTTGTGAGGTCAGTTGGAAACTAGGTAAATGGGTTTTATATATATAATACAAAGGACTGGATGTATTTTCATATTAGAGGCAACAACAAAGAAACAAGAGCCAATTTATTTGATATAAACCAGGGTTTCTCAAACTGTGCTCCTCCAGGTGTTTCAGACTTCAGCTCCCAGCAATCCCAGCAAGTTTACCAGCTGTTAGGAATTGTGGGAGCTGAAGTCCAAAACATCTGGAAGAGCACAGTTTGAGAAACTCTGATATAAACCAAGTATGGAATAAATTCAGATAATTGTTCTTACTGGAACTGTTCTGAATTGTGGTAATGTATTTGTACATTTTGCAGAAGAACTTACCTAGAAGCTCTCAATTTATATGCTTCGACTAAGCTGGATGGGTTGTTGATATGCAGGGCAGTGGGTCGACCAGCCACTTGGTGGGGAAGAATGTGTTGCCCTGGAAGGTCGTTCAGGTAGGACACCATGCCACTAAGCAACTGTCCTGAACTAGCTTGCGTATAGCTTTTGATAAGGAATCTGAAAGCAAGACAAAAATTACATCATACAACGTTTCTGGTTGTAGAACTATGTGTGAATAAGTTAGCTCATACCTATGATTGACAGTCATATCTCAGAACTGAATGCAGTCCATGAGGAGCAAAAGTAGGACAGAACAAAAGATACTAGTAATCAATGCAATTCCTATCTGGTGTGATTCATCAAACCTGGATAGTGTGAATATTGCAGAACATTGTTTCTGAATTGAAATGAACTTAATTAATTAATTAATTAATTATTTCAACTTATTGGTCGCCTCTCCCGTCTGGCACAGGGCGACTCACAAATGTTAAAAACATAGTAAAAAACACGATAAAACACAGTAAACACAATAAAACATATTAAATCACAGTAGGATGCCAGGAGTTTGCATCCATAATTAAAACTGTATAGTAATGCACACTCGTTACATAATGCAATGGCCTACGACCATGTAGTGGAAGCCCCAGGATTATTCCTAACCAAATGCCTGTGTGAACAGGAAGGTTTTACAAGCCTTTCGAAAGGCTAGTAGATTGGGCAACGCACGGGTTGTAGGAGGGAGTGTTCCATAATACAGGAGCGATGGCGCTAAAAGCTCTCCTCCGCGTTGAGGTCAAGTGGAGGGCTGCGTGGCTCGGCACCGCCAGGAGGTTCGAGGACTCAGATCTCAGTGGTCTTGAAGGACTATATGGGGAGAGGCGGTCCCTTAGGTACACTGGCCCCAGACCGTTCAAGGCCTTAAAGGTCAGAACCAGCACTTTGAAGGTGATCTGGTGCTCTATTGGAAGCCAGTGCAGTTCGTGCAGAACAGGCGTGATGTGGCAGCGAGATGGAAGGCCTGCCACCAGCCGAGCTGCAGCGTTCTGCACCAGCTTAAGCTTCCGGATCACCAACAGAGGAAGGCCAATGTAGAGAGCATTACAGTAGTCCAGTCTTGAGATGACCGTGGCTTGGACCACTGTGGCTAGGTCGTGGCGGGACAAGTAAGGAGCCAGCTTCCTCGCCTGCCGGAGATGGTGAAAAGCTACTCCGCTGACGGTGGAGATATGCTTCTCCATCGTCAGGTGGGAGTCAAGCGTGACTCCCAGGCTTTTGACCGATGGTTACGGGCGAAGTATCGCACCGTCCAGGGTTGGAAGCTGGATCCCACTCGCACCCGGACGGCCCAGCCACAGGATCTCCATCTTAGCCGGATTCACCTTCAACCTACTGGCTCGCAGCCATGCAGTAACGGCTTCAAGGCAGTGATGGAAATTATCGGGTATGGAGTCAGGCTGGCCTTCCATCCCCAGAACGAGCTGGGTGTCATCCGCATATTGATGACACTCCAGGCCGAAGCTGCGTACCAACCGAGCAAGTCGTCAGACATAGATGTTAAATAATAAAGGGGAGAGGATTGCCCCCTGAGGCACCCTACAATGAAGGGGGGCACCCACTGAGACAACCTCGCCCCTTCTCACTCGCTGAAGCCAGTTCCGGAGGAAAGAGAACAGCCAATTTAAGACTGTCCTCCTCACCCCGGCCCCGGCCAGACGGTGGGTCAAAAGATCGTAATCGACAATATCAAACGCTGCCGTGAGGTCCAATAACACGAGCAGTGCCGATCCACCATGAACTTATTTATTTTTATTTACTTCATTGCTTTTCTCACCCCAGCAGGGGACTCAAAGTAGTTTTCAACATAATTATGGCAAAATGCAATACCTCACATATATAAACCTAACATAATGATAATAACATACAAATATTAATTAAATAATAAAACACAACATCATTTAAACATTAAAACGTGGAATTAAAAACAGGTTTATTTATGCATTAGCTATCTTTCTGCCCAAGAATGGGCTCTCTAAGCAGAACAAAGCACAAGACTGACAACACAATAATTTTTTTAAAAATAAAAATGAAAAACAAGTTAACAGAAGCTTGAAAAGTAGAAGAAATAAACCAAGTAACACAAAACTAAACAGCTCGATCTTACAAACAACAAAAATAAGATGGAAGGAGGAAACTTAAGGCATGAAGGCAAGTAAAAAACAGCCCTCAGTGCTCATTAAATATTAAGATATCAGCATGAAACAGAAATCAGAACTGATTGGGTTTTCAGATATTGTAGGACTACAACTCCCACAGACTATGGCTGGATCTACACTGCCATATAATCCAGTGTAGATGTGGCTCTAGTTTACACAGGGAGTTCCCAGAGTGGAGGGGCAGCAGTCAATGGGAGGGAAGGAAGACCCTCTCTCTCGTTCCTCACAACTGAGCTTGAGATGGAAGTGGGACCGAGAGAAGGGCCTCTGCTGAAGAACTCAGGATGTGGGGCAGGTTCATACAAGGGGGTTCAGTTAGCCAAATAACCTGGACCTGGAGCATAAAACATCTGGAACTTCAGCACTGCTCCTCTATACTTGCATGGACTAAGGCCAGTAATTAAATCTAAGGTGAAAGAACACATAATAATATAATAACTTTTTTTTAACCTGCCTCCATCTCCCTGAAGAAACTCGGGGTGGCTTACAAAGGGACAAGCCAAAGGATTACAAGTTAAAACAGACAATCAATAACACCAAATAATAAAAAACATTAAAATCAATTAACATCATAAAAACAATACCCTGGCTGGTCAATGAATTGAAACTGTCTGTTCAAATAGGTTTTTTTTAAAGTCAATGAGGAATGGATTCCAGAATGAAATTCTCTTTCTTGCCTACCTTTAAACTACCACCTCCTCCAATTCAAAGAATGACAAGTTTTTTTCATTCATCCTTCGAAGTCATCATCATCTCCACAGTTAAGTGAGAAATGTGAAGGAGAAGCAAAATGACTAAAGCCATGCAATAAGCCAAGCTCCAGCACTCACCGTGCCGTTTGCAGCATCATGACAGTGTTCTCTCCTTCATAAGTGCAGGATGGGGTGAAATTGACATAGATGTCAGGTAAGCCGCTGCAACGGGAATAGCCATGCCCACCACATGCCATCCGACAATCTTCAATGCCAGCATTGGCAACCCAGGAACTGAAAGCCTTTAGCCCTGCAGATAATGCATGCAGCTGAGGGAGAAGAAAAAGGTTAGGAAACCAGTTGGTATTTGTGCTAGGTTGTTATGTTATGTGTTATGGTATTATGCTAAGTTCACCATGTGTTATTAAACATTAATACTTTTAGCTCTTAAGCAGGTGCGAATTGCTATGCAATATCATTACAGGGATAGAAGGGAATTCCAGTTTTTACTCTGGCAACTGGTCTATTAAAGGTTCCTGGTCATAACTATTAATTAATATTTTCTATAAGTGTTTCGTAACAGACTGTGACAGATTCAGATTAAAGAGGAGAAGCACTGCAATTACAAAACGGAACAAGGAAATGTTATTGCCTTGTGTTTGGCAAGAAGCAGGGCCTGAAATTCTGTCTGCATTGCTTCTGTCATTCTGTAACTTCTCAAACATGTCAAATACAGACTTGCAACTCAAACATTGTCACCTTTCCCATCCCATTATTTTTACCATCCTTTTTTGATTAAAAGCCTTTGAGCTTTGAAAGCTAGCATAATATCATTTTTCTTAAGTGATGTGAGAAAGGTGTCTTCATCCCTATTGGTTTTCCATTAGTTATTCTTTAGTTTCAAGCAATGGCATTCATGTCTGTGCAGTCATCTGTGAAATTCAGGGTCCCAAACTCTTATTCCTTGACCCCCCCCCCCCCAGGGGTCACCCCTACACTCTAAAGAAAATAACACATATTCAGATGCACTTCCTCCCATTTAAAACAGAAGAGTCACACCTCTGGCAGCTCACTCAAGTCTCCTTCACTGATGTTCCCAGTGATGCGACGGTAGGTATCTTTCATATAGGCACCCACCAAGTGGAAAGCGTACGCTGTTGCCAAAAGAGGAAACAGTTTGTACTGCTGAGTCTGATAATCCAAGATCTGAGGTTCAGGCTCCCTGCAACAGAAAGCAAATAAAAGAGTGAAGGAAATCACTGCTGTGGTGTGATTGCTCAAACAGCCAGCAAATACAGGTCCTTCTCAAAAAATTAGCATATAGTGCTAAAGTTCATTATTTTCCATAATGTAATGATAAAAATTAAACTTTCATATATTTTCAATTCATTGCACACCAACTGAAATATTTCAGGTCTTTTTTTGTTTTAATACTGATGATTTTGGCATACTGTACATATCTCCAAAAATTAGCATATTCCATCCGACCAAATATGCTAATTTTTTGAGACAGTATTTTTGGGTTTTCAGGAGCTGTATGCCAAAATCATCAGTACAAAACAAACAAAGACCTGAAATATTTCAGTTGGTGTGCAATATATGAAAGTTTAATTTTTATTATTACATTATGGAAAACAATGAACTTTAGCACTATATGCTAAATTGTTGAGAAGGACCTGTATACTCATTCAGTAAAGTTGAATTCCAAAAATGATATGGAAAAGTGCAGCAACTGTACAATCATGAATAGGTCTCAGATGTGAATTCAGGCAATTCAGATGAAACAGGTACAAGGAAGGAAAAGAAGAACATTCTAAACATCTGTCCCATAGAAAGTCTGGCTCCAAGTTCTGGGAAGCCAATACCACACTGCCAAATTGCTCCTTTTTATCCTCAATGTTGTTTCTATGGCCCTTTTGCTTGTCCAGTCTGTCTGTACCCAATGAGATGGAGAAGATGGCAAGACATACCATAGGCTACTGCTCCTTAAATTTTGCACCTCTCTCTTCAAAAGAGAAGGTGCACAGGCAGCAACAGCAAGAAAAAACAGTAGCAATGGGGCTTGCAATTCCAGAAAGCTGAATGTAGGCCCTGGAAGAACTGTGCATCAAGGCAAGTGCCCCATGATTTTGACCATTAATATGGGTCAAGCTTGGGCAAAGGCCCTGATGTGGTAAGAGGACAATTATTCAAATGCAATGGAAGGAGAGGCTATATGCTTCTTCCCTGGCACCTGTGCTCCTTTTTTAAAAAAATTCATTTATCATCATTCCTCCTTCCCACATAACCAAAACAGGTATCACAGACGATTAGGACAAAACACCAGTTAATACTTCTCCAAATATAATTTTTAATTAAAGACTAAATAGTGCTGTATTAATGCATTTTGTCCAAGAGTCAGGCTTTGCTTACTATTAGTAGCTTCTTACCCTGGCTTCAATTCAGACTGGTGCCGCACTGCACTGTAACGGATGGCAATCGTACAAGCCCTGGCTAAGGAGCGAGCAGCATCTCCCACAATAATTGAACGGATGAACACCATGGTCCCATAGGTCAGTTTGGCATTGAGAGGTTTCACATACGTACCATCTGGTTCAACCTAGCAGAAAAAGGTTGTATAGAGCTAGTTACCTCAATATTGCTTTCACAGTTTTACAAATATACTCTGTTGTCTGTCTGTCTTTCTTTTCACGTGGAAAGCATATCCAAAAAGATACCCAGTAGCTCAAAGCCCTTTAAAATTATTTTTATTATCTTTATTTCAGTAAAACTACTGGACACCATTTGAGTGAAGAGCTGACGTACAAATCTATGCATATAAATAGATCCTTACAATCAACATTTCCAATTACCTCCTGTCTATATCATTCCCTGAAGCCAGGAGCATTTCCACAAGATTCCAAAGTTCATTACTGTCTGAGTAATAAGATTTCAACCATCAATTAAATACAATTATATTAATTAGAAGCCTATTTTGCGGAAGATAAGACTGCTGAAAATATGAAAGGGAGGAAGCCAGATTGTTATTAGCATTCCTTTAAAAGCAACCAGCAGTGGCTGGAGCAGGAAACAGAGATGAACCACCATGCCTGGCTGCTTTCTTAAAAACTATCAATTACACAATTACCAGGTTAGGAAAGCTGACTGCTTATGGACGTGGTTTTTTCTTGCCTCATATAAAGTGCAATACTTTGAACTTTGTCACACTTCAGCAAAAGCTTACAGGCAGCTTGACCTCAAAAACTGCAAACAAGGGAGAATTGCACAAGTCAGTACTCCCTGGCAAGAGACGTAATAGGAATTAATCTAAAACAGAGACTTGACTGCACTTTGCGTAAGATCAATTTAAAGAGAATTTGAAGTAGTCAACTCCATCTAGCTAGTTTCATCCACTACTTGAAAGGGCTATTTTGTTCAAGTGGTGTGAAGAGCTGAAAAATGTGTCACAATGCACGGACTTGGCGGGCCCCTTAATCACACACACAGAGACGTACTGAAGGCTAACTACTTTATTGAGTATAAAAACAGTTCCAAAGAATATAGTCCAATATGAAGTGATAAAGTCCAAAAGGCTTGAAGTAAGAATATCCAAAATAACGAAGCAAACAGGCAAAAAGCTTGGCAAGGCTCCGCAGCCAATGCGGATCAGGAAACAAGGCAAGGCTCCGCAAACCAATGCGGATCAGGAAACAAGGCAAGGCTCCGCAAACCAATGCGGATCAGGAAACAAGGCAAGGCTCCGCAAACCAATGCGGATCAGGAAACAAGGCAAGGCTCCGCAGCCAATGCGGATCAGGAAACAAGGCAAGGCTCCGCAAACCAATGCGGATCAGGAAACAAGGCAAGGCTCCGCAAACCAATGCGGATCAGGAAACAAGGCAAGGCTCCGCAAACCAATGCGGATCAGGAAACAAGGCAAGGCTAAGCAAGGCAAGGCTTGATGACCACAGCTTGGCTTGTGGCCCCACTCCGCTTCACGCCTATTCAAGTAAGACGTGGCCGGAGAACTGAGGATTCGTTCCCACGGATCCTATACTTAATCCTTCGGCCGAGGTCCTCGACGCTCTAGGCTTCGTCGTCTCCAATCCCTGCTGACGGACCTCGGCCGGTCTAGGGCCCGGGACCAATCCCTCCTACTAGCCTCGATGTTCCGTCTCCTATCAAAGGTTCGACCTTGTCTCTCGGCAGCTGTGTTGCTATCTTCCTGAGAGCTTTCCTCCCTAGCCATTTCCCATGCGCTTTGTTCCATATCTTCCTCAGGGGGCTCCTGGGAAGATCTCCCTCCCGGGTGTTCATAACTCCCTGGATCGCTATCAGACTGCACCTGGTGATCTGAATTATCCCTTGGACCAAAACACATTTCTTCCCAGGCCAAGCTCTCTGTGGGCGAAAGAGGCCCTTGCGGGGAAAGCTGCCCTTCACCCCAGTCATCTAGCTCATCCTCAGAATCCTGTTCTAGCACGGCCGGTTCTAATGCTAATGGGACCCCAGGCCCTGTCCCCTGCCCTCCAGGCACAAACGAGAACTGCTGTGCTACACTATCCCCCCCTCAGGGCCCCTCCGAGGCCGCCCCCGAGGCTTGGGTTTGTCAGGATACTTGCGATGGAACCGAGCAACAAGGTCCGGGGCATGGACGTCACGAGCCCGCGTCCAAGAACGCTCTTCCGGGCCAAAGCCTTTCCAGTCAAGGAGATACTCCAGCTTCCGGTAGCGGATACGCGCATCCAGGATGTCCTGCACCTCCAACTCCTCCTCGCCGTCACGCATCACAGGGGGAGGGGGTGGCTGCGTCACATCAGGCCGCACCCCCTTCGCTGGGCGGAGCAAAGAACGGTGAAACACAGGGTGGATCTTCATGTCCGCTGGGAGTTGCAGTTTGAAAGAAACAGGCCCCACCTTCTCCAACACTGTGTAAGGCCCCAAAAATCGAGCATCCAACTTGCGGCTAGGCCTCTGCGTGGGCAGATTCTTGGTAGACAACCAAACTTTATCCCCCACCAGAATCGCAGGGCCCTCCTGGCGCCGCCGGTCCGCCATCCGCTTGTAATCCGCTTTAGCCAGGTCCAATTGAGTGCGCAGCAAGTCTTGCAAGGCAGTGAGCTCCTGAAGCCAATCTTTCGCTTCCGACGCCCCTCCGGACGGGTCCACCAGAGGGTAGAAGCGAGGATGGTGTCCATAGTTGGCAAAGAAAGGAGTCTCCTTGATGGATTCGTGTGTCGCATTGTTGTAGGCGAACTCCGCCAGAGACAACAAGGACGCCCAGTTGGTTTGCTGATAGTTGACATAGCACCGTAGGTACTGTTCCAAGGTGGCATTGACCCTTTCGGTCTGACCGTCAGACTGGGGGTGATGGGCCGTGGACATCCGCACATCAATCCCCAGCAACTTCTGGACAGCCTTCCAGAACTGGGATGTGAACTGGGTGCCGCGGTCGGTCACCAAACTCTGAGGCAGGCCATGCAGCCGGAACACATGTTGCACAAACATATCAGCAGTCTCTTTGGCAGTAGGCACCCCCACACAGGGGATGAAGTGTCCCATCTTGGTGAAACAGTCCACCACGACCAGGATCGTGGTGAAGCCCTTGGACTTGGGCAAATCTGTGATGAAGTCAGCCGAAATCATCTTCCAGGGGAGCGGGGGGGGAAGCGGCTGAAGCAACCCAGCCGGCTTGCCCCCGGGTTCTTGGCCCGCTGACACACAGGGCAAGAGCCCACATAGTCCTCCACATCCCTCCGCACCTTAAGCCACCAGAAATCCCGGAGGACCAATTGCAGGGTCTTGAACAACCCGAAATGGCCAGCGGCCCGACTATCGTGGCAAAGTTTGAGAATGTCCTCCCTCTCGGGCCCGGGGGAAACATAAACAGAGTCACGGTGGTAGAGCACCCCGTTCTTTACCTGGAAAGGGGCTTGCACCCCCTTGGTCAGCTGTTCTTGCACCCAGGGATCAGTCCGTTGGCGCGCCTGGACCCGCTCACTCAAAGGCCTCTTGTCCTTAGGGGCCGGCGGAGCCAATGGAGGGTGCACAGGAGCCCCCCGGGCCGCAGCAAAGTTCTCCGCTTTCAGGAGACGGGCCTCAGAAAGCCCCTCCCCGCCACGAACATACTGCGGCTTCCGAGACAGGGCATCAGCTTGCTTGGTCTGCTTGGGGTCACATAGTGGATGCGGAAATTGAATCTCTCAAAGAACAGGGACCATCTCTGTTGCCTCTGGTTCAATTTGCGCTGGGACTTCAAGTGTTCCAAGTTCCGGTGGTCAGTGTGCACCTCCACCGGAAACTTGGCCCCTTCAAGCAGATGTCGCCACACTTCAAAAGCCACCTTGATGGCCAGGAGCTCCTTCTCCCAAATGGTATAGTTCTTTTCTGGAGCCGTGAGCTGCCTGGAGTAGTAGGCGCAGGGCAACAAGTCCGTTCCCTGCGGTTGTAGCAGGATCGCTCCCACCGCCACATCTGACGCGTCGGCCTGCACGATGAAAGGGGTGCGGGGGTTGGGGTGCTGGAGAAGCGGCTGTGTGGTGAACAGTTGCTTCAGTTTCCGGAACCCCACGTCCGCCTCCGGCGTCCACCGGAACGGCACCTTTCCCCGCAGGCACTGGGTGATAGGATCAGCCCACTTGGCAAAGTCCGGGATGAACTTTCTGTAGTAGTTGGCAAAGCCCAGGAACCTTTGAATGTCCTTTTTATGAGAGCTGGTCCACATCTTGGTAGGGGCAGTATACTGAGTCACCGCCCCCGTTTTCAGGGTTCTCCCATCAATAGTCTGTACCCCCTTGGGCTCTTGGAGATCAAGAAATTGTAATCCGGCAGACTTGGCATAGTCTGCATCGATGAAGTTGTTGGTGGCCCCCGAGTCAATCATGGCATGAACCATCATCGGCCCCTTCTCGGGCGACCACAGGCCAACCATTACAAGGAACAATTGACCAGTCTTGGGTTCAGGGGGAAGAGAAGCGACGTCGGCCGAGTGAGCGAACCCTCTTACACTCGACCGGCCCCTTCCCCCGTCGCCTGGATGGCTTCTTCAGCCTCCGGGACCCCTCCAACTGTGGCGGAGGCTCGAGGAGTCTTTCCACGCGGCTTTTGGGGGCACTCCTTGGAAAAATGTCCAGCCCCCCCACAGTACCAACACAGGTTCAAACGCTGCCGCCGAGCTTTTTCTGCCTGGTCCACCTTGGGCCGCACCGTGCCGAGTTGCATGGGTTCCGGGTCATCCAGGCCCGGTGGTGGCGGAGCGAGCTGTCGGGGCACGAACTGTCCAGTCCCAGGCTCCCTTCGCGCCGTCGGCTTCTCCACCACACTTTTGTCCCATCGCCGCCGGGTTTGAAGTCCCGCTTCGACACGTAAACTCAAGGTGATCGCCGCCTCCAAATCCTCGGGGCGGGGTTTTTTCAACATTTCTTGCTGTAGCTCCGCGGTCAGCCCCGCGGTGTAGTGGTAACGCAACGCCGACACATTCCACTGCACCTGGGCGGCCAGCACTCGAAAACGAGAAATGTATTGAGACAGGGACAGGTCCTTCATCGTCAGCCGGGCTAAGTCGCGCTCGGCCAGCTCTTCATTCACGGGTGGCCCCCAGGTCGCCCGGAGGGCATCTCGGAAAGCCCGGAGCGTTTGAGTATGGGGAGACTGGGCCCGGATCAACGACGTAGCCCACGTCGCAGCCGTTCCCTCCATGAGGTTAAAAACAAACCCCACTTTGGCTCGGTCAGTCGCAAATTCGGTGGGTCGCAGCTCCAGGTACAGGTCCACTTGGCAGAGAAACACCTCAACTTGAGCAGGGTTGCCCCCAAAGCGGCTAGGCGTAGCCACTCCCGGGTGGCGCCCGGCTCTGGTCCTCAGCTCTCCCACCTCCTGTTGTAGGGCTACCACCTCTGCGTCCGTCAGGCCTGCCATGGCCGCTACCGCCGTGGGTCGCTTCCTTCGGCGTCCCGTGATGTGATAAGGGGTTCGTAGGTTCTCCGGCCAACTGTCACAATGCACGGACTTGGCGGGCCCCTTAATCACACACACAGAGACGTACTGAAGGCTAACTACTTTATTGAGTATAAAAACAGTTCCAAAGAATATAGTCCAATATGAAGTGATAAAGTCCAAAAGGCTTGAAGTAAGAATATCCAAAATAACGAAGCAAACAGGCAAAAAGCTTGGCAAGGCTCCGCAGCCAATGCGGATCAGGAACCAAGGCAAGGGTCCGCAAACCAATGCGGATCAGGAAACAAGGCAAGGCTCCGCAAACCAATGCGGATCAGGAAACAAGGCAAGGCTAAGCAAGGCAAGGCTTGATGACCACAGCTTGGCTTGTGGCCCCACTCCGCTTCATGCCTATTCAAGTAAGACGTGGCCGGAGAACTGAGGATTCATTCCCACGGATCCTATACTTAATCCTTAGGCAGAGGTCCTCTACGCTCTAGGCTTCGTCGTCTCCAATCCCTGCTGACGGACCTCGGCCGGTCTAGGGCCCGGGACCAATCCCTCCTACTAGCCTCGATGTTCCGTCTCCTATCAAAGGTTCGACCTTGTCTCTCGGCAGCTGTGTTGCTATCTTCCTGAGAGCTTTCCTCCCTAGCCATTTCCCATGCGCTTTGTTCCATATCTTCCTCAGGGGGCTCCTGGGAAGATCTCCCTCCCGGGTGTTCATAACTCCCTGGATCGCTATCAGACTGCACCTGGTGATCTGAATTATCCCTTGGACCAAAACACATTTCTTCCCAGGCCAAGCTCTCTGTGGGCGAAAGAGGCCCTTGCGGGGAAAGCTGCCCTTCACCCCAGTCATCTAGCTCATCCTCAGAATCCTGTTCTAGCACGGCCGGTTCTAATGCTAATGGGACCCCAGGCCCTGTCCCCTGCCCTCCAGGCACAAACGAGAACTGCTGTGCTACAAAATGTAAATCAACAAACAGTAAAAGAGACTGCAAAAATGTACCTTGGCATGTTTCATTAGCATGTTTTCACGGGGTATGCGGAAATTGTCCATTTTTAAATAGCCATTGTCCATTTCATCATAACCAAATTTTGGCCCAATATCACCAACAGTAATGCCTAGCAAACAGAATAAACAGTGGAGATGAACATAAGACACTCTACATTCTTAGTGAAAAGCCAAAAGGTTGCGATTGGAAAGTATTTTCCTTTACAAAGATAACCAGTTACTTGTAACAAACTATGACAACAGAATGATTTACATCCTGAAATTGTTCTGATGACAATCTATAATCAGAAGGGCATCATACCAAAAAGGGCTTCATTTGTCATATCACTCTTGCCTAAGAAGTCATATTTTAGCTAATCGCTTAAACAGAGATTATCATTTTTTTAGCTGGCCACATGTCTTAATAGACTGGTTTTCATTACCGTTCTCTCTTGAGAGAAATACGTACTGCTTTCTCATTTCAGTGGTGAATGAAGTCAAGTGCTTTTGCACAAAGTATATACCAACTTATATAAATCATACTATTATGCTAACAAGCCTTTCAAGGTTTTTGACAGTATTTTTCTGTACTTCACTACCATATTGTTGTATGATCTATTACACTGTTCAGATTTTTAAAATTTCTGGGTTTGGCATCTAGTTTCAATGCTTACATTTCACTGGGCTTAGATAAAAACACATCTTAACCATACATATGTTCATCTGCTTCTTTGAACTTGGACGGTTTGTTCACCCACTCATGTCTTTTTACCAACTCTTAAAGACCATAATTATGATCTGCATTTATCACTTCATTGCCACACTAGCACATTTTGCTCATCAAAATGTACAAAGGTTTGCGCACTGAAGCAGTACTACAAGCATCTGAAGATATGGGCTGTAGTTCATGAAAGGTTATTGTGAAAAGATGTTTGGTGGATATTCCTAAAGTATGGAAATCCTTAGATAGCCCTCTCCCTTTTGTCTATCTGTTGAAAAGCAAATAGCTTTCTATGCAGGTAGGCCCTAAACAGCTGACTGCTTTCTATGGTCTGAAATTTTACGATAGATATACTGCATTTTATTATTGTTGCATTTTAAATTGCTTTAATGTTGCTGTAAACATATACAGATAAATATTTTAATTTATATTTTAATATGGATAAAATGTTATGTTTTCATTGAAACCATTTGAAATTATCTTGTTAGCCATCTTGGCTTTCAACTCTGAGAAAAAATTAAATAAATAGAATAAAAATGTGAATTTTAAGTCGCAAAATATGTACCTCACGTCACTAACCGTTGATACAACCTTACTGTCTATATGGGTGTTTTTCCTTTTCCTTTAACTGCTTCTGCATACATTGCAATTTTTGTTTAATTTCTTTAGAAACAATAGCAGTCCGTGAGAAAGTTCACTTATTCTACTTATTTCAATAATCTTAAATGGCCTCCCACAACCTGTGTTCTCTACATGCATTGGAATAAAACTACCATTATCCTCAGCAAGCAAGGCCATACTGTGAGTAAGAATGACAGGAATAATAAGCCAATAAATCCCAAAGTGCTAGTTTGGGTGGAAGCTGCTTTAGAGCCACACTAAACACTATTATTAGGATGATGATGATTTATCTTCTTCACTTCCTCCTCATATTACAGGGGTAACATAAACAACAGAATTGCTAACATATACACACAGGCACAGAGGCAGGGCCATACCTGGCAACGGCTCATGAGTTCCCAACTGGCGTATTGGCACAATGAAAGCATGTAAGCCATGACACTTGCCCTGGGTATAAAGCTGAGCCAAAACAATGGCATGGTTTGATGTCTTACCCACTGCAAGAAGACAAAGTAAACTGAATGTTAACAGATGGAAACTTTTCCATGCAATCAATCCACAACCATCTTAATTTATTTTAAAATCACTAAGCTTTGTTTCTTATAAAATGAAACCTATACACACACACACACACACACACACACAATAACATTGCTGCTTTCATTAACAACTAGGATAAGATTCTTGAAATATAATTGTTTTTTGCCCCAGTGAGAAAAGATTCAGGTTTTGACTGAACAAGGAGCATACTGTGGTGGCATCCCCAAAAGCAATCTTCCCTATCCTGGCACCCTCCAGATTCCAGAATTCCCAGACAGAATGGACCAATGACCGTGAAAGGGATGCTGGTCCTGGTCCTACATATTTATGAAGTACAGAGTAAAGGAAAGAAATATATAAAGAAATAGTGAATGTTAAATCATTCCTCTCACCTCACTCTTTAGGCACAAGAAGAGAGCATAAAAGACTGAGATAACTTCTAGAACAGAGAGCATTTAATTCTGAGTGGTACATTAGATTAATACGGACATTACATGACCGATGAACAAAATGGAAGCTGGTGGACGAGGTGTGGGGTGCTTCAGGTTGCATTTAAGAATTAAATTAATTACTTTAACTGCCTTTAGGGGGGATTCTTTCTAAAAGAAGAGGAGCTTAGAAGTTTAAACAATCCACTTACATCCCCCCGGCCACCACTTAATAGAAGTCACAGTTGGGCTGTTTAGGATGAATTCCTGGGTCGCAGGATCATAAGTGGCTGTGGTTTCCAATCCTCGGAGATGAGTTCCTATAGACAAGTAGCACACCTTACTTCGTAGGATACAAAACTTTAAATTACAGCAGGCATTTTCTATGTCAGTGGTGCTACAGGCATAGATAATGTAAAAGCTAGAAATATTAAAAACAAATGTGTATCTGCACCACAGAGAAAGGAAAAGCACTTAACATTCAGCCCTCCACATTTGCAGGTTTAATTTTTGTGAATTTATGTATGTGTTTGATTAATATATTCTCTCTAGGAATTTATAGGCCTCCATGGGTTACTCTATGGGCAACATCTGCCTGTGGTTGACTACAGAATCATGCTGGAGGACCTAGAGATTCCTAGAGAGAGATAAGTGATGAAAATAATAATAATAATTCCGCTCCCCCCCAAGTAATCTTTAGGGCCCTCTAGGATGATTTTATCGTCTTGCACTTCTAATCCCTGAAACTGTGAAGGGCTACTATGCAAATACAAGCAACTATAAATGTGAAATACTGAACGCACACCAATCACCAATTTTACCTCAGATCATGGTCAGATAATTTATTTTTAAGGTCACCTCTAACCTGACAATGTACTGGTTTTATTAACCAAAAGACAGCTGCTGCACATATATTTAATGTCACAACTATCTGACAAGATTCGACAAAGAGAGACACAGATTTTTTTATCCCTTTCTTGTGGTGAAGCTTTGCTGGTAAATCCAGCTATTGTCTTGCATGGAAGTCTTCACTGCCAGAATGAAATATTCAACAACTGCTTCCTTAATGCATTTCACTTTCAAGTCTTCATTTTGCTCCCACTTGCTGCCACTCCCAGGCATAACCTTCATCCTACTTCTTGGAGATAAGATCCATACAATTCTCAAGTTGAGCAATGGAGCTTGGCAAGTGCTGAGGGTTTTCATCTTCTGCATCTCAAGAGTATGGAGAAATCCAGTTTCATGCAAGAGTTTTGCCCTTTGGTTGTGATAAAGATGCAGACATCAAAATGTTAACTGAGATTTTACTGTAAGTTCAAGGTAGAACCACTTTTTTCTCAAAGAAAAAAATGCATTGCATTGTATTATTGTCAACTGGTGGTGTAGGTTTGCAAAGAAAATGCATAGGAAGCAGTATCGGTGGGTTTGGTTTTGAAAGAGTTCCAACACATTTAACATATATTCAGTATTTTTAAAGATGTTGACATAACTATGAACAGGCTAGAGCTATGCATCTTTGACCAACAGCATCATGAATTATGGCATTCTTCTTCTTGAGCAAAGCCATTTATCCGTTCTCTCAGCTTTTAGTCTGTTAAAAGATAGGTGTTCAGCTATCGACAAACTATTTATTAGATCCCCAAAAACATTCTGCCTTGAAGAAAACCCTGAAACAAGGAAAGCAGAAGCCATCTTCCGTATCATCATTTATTGAGAAGAGGTTCATTCCGAAAAAAGTAAGCAGAAAATTCCAGTTTTCCTGAGCACAAGCAAGACTGCCTTGGTAAGTAACCGGACGACAGAATATGACATACAGCATTTACAGCGAAACTAAAGAGCCACGAAACAGATATTGATGGTTATGGTTTTTGTTTTTACTGTTACGGCTTATTAACGTTATTTTATTGCTTTAATGTCTTATTCTATAAGCTGTTTTGACATAACTTCACTTTAAAAGCAATATAAAATATTTTAAACCAGCTAATTGGGATGGTTCTCAAATAAAATTATACTTTATTGCTTTTGTAAAACCTCAAATAAGCTTAATACGATCTTCAATTTGAACATCCCAACTAAGGCAAGCATCTTCCAAAGAGTGCATGCCTTTGGAAAGTAAGGGAGCTGCCATGGGCAAACAATCACCTCGTCCTGTATGTTCAAAACAAACACTAATTGCAGGCTGTAATTATGTGAAACTAGAGTGCCTTTCAAATACATCCAGATAGAATGTTGCATCAAGATCTCACAACTGGAAACTGACATAATCCTTTGAAATCAACTGGATTTAACAGTAATATTAATTTTAAAGGATTCATTTTTCCACATGATATTATGGGAAACAGAAAAAAAGATTCTGTTTGGTATATTTAGATGAACATTTGAAAACCTAAACATTTTGTGATATTTTGAGGTTACGTTTTTATTAAAGATACATAAATTAATTTGCCTGGGAAACCTAGTGTTTCCAATGATGCATTGAAGTAAACAAGGTTTACATTAGATGTTGATTCAAGTTGTAAAATCCACTGAAGAGAGACTATTTTAGTTAACTTTGCAAAAATTCCCATCCTGCTACTCTTTAAACGTATTAAGCCTAGTGTTTCAGATGCAGATATATTTCCAAGGAACCACTTAATTTAAGTGTCATTATGGACAGGATTAATTGGGAATCTTGGAAAAGACACTACTTTTTAATAGGCCATTTTCAGAATTAATTTCATCAACTCAGAATATTTCTTTCTTGGTGAAGACTATGTGCTAATCTCGGTCTTTTAAAAGCCTTCATGAAATTTAAATGTGTAACTTCAAAGCTGATATATGACAGTCAGTGGAATAAAGCATGCCAGAAAGATGGGCAAAAGGCACACTGCCATTTTGCTAATAGCACCCTTGGTATAAAACTGAGCAATATCTCTATACTATTGAAATTTCTACATCTACCTCTTTTTCAGATAGACGGAAGCCATGGTTGTGAACTAAACATCCTGAAGTACCCTGGACATAACATGCTCAAAAACCTTTCAAGAAGACCTCCTACCCAGATGTACTATTCTTTCAAAGAAAACTGGGAAAGTACTGTACCATGACCCATCTCTGTTTGAGCATATGTGCCAATGATCTCCAAGTTCCAAGCAGGCATGAAGAAGCGATCCTGCTGTTCTTGGGTTGCCTGGGTTAGAAGTGTGGGTAGGAACATGCCCAGATGGAGGTCCAGAGGTTCAGGTCGCCCACGGTGAGCAGCACTGTGGAGAAAGGCCGAGGGAAGGGAAGTGTGGAGGGAGATTACAGGATTGAAGCAGGTGAGATTAGATGTGCAGATTGGAAGGTTAAGAGAAAACAAATAATTTTACTCAAATATGAATTTAGTACGCATAATTTTATCAGAGCACCATTATTTTCCTTGCCTCAAAATTAATTGCTCAAGTAGAGGGTACTCCAGTCCTATTACAAAAATAGGAATAGAATAACAAAGCAGTACTGGTAGTACGGGGGTTTATAATTACAGCATTATTTAAAACAAAGTTCAGTTAGTTCCTTCCAACTCCGGAATATACTTTCTATCAGAGCATTGGCCCTACTTGATTTTGGGCCAAATTAGATAAGGAATGTTTCGCAATTGAATTAAAAGAATCCATCCATATAAAATTCAATTTAAGAGAAAATACTTAAGAGAAAACAACATTTAAAACAAATGGCAAAGTTAAATTGTCTCTTTTTGTTCCCATTACGTTTTGTGCCATTGAGTTTTGTTGTTCTAATTAACTCTTTAGGAGCTCTGTGTAAGAAAAAGAACCATGCTCTGATCCAACAATTAAAGCTAGTAAATAGCTTATTGTCAACATCCAACATTTAGAAACAGGTGAACCATCACCAGCAAAGGCCACCCAAATACAATACAATAAATCATGCTTCCTCGTGACAATTCAATAGCCATACACAAATGTCTTGATTGAGCATTATGGACTCCTTGTCCCCTTGTATCTTACCAACATAGCTTTGTATATAGTATTTTTTCTATTTTCCAAATGAAGTGGTATAATGACTACAAGGAAGGAGCTCCTTGGTCAAAATTTAACTGTTGCCACAAACATGCTATGTATACTTTCAGACTTGGCACCCAATCTGAATCACACAGGCAATAAAGGAGTAGTATATAGGTTTACAGTGGATAGAGATTTACCTGTGCTTAATTTTTGTGCTATTTATTTAAAGTAAAGTATATGCCTTCAAGTCATCTAGTGACCTATGGCAACTCCATGAATTACATACAGTTCTCTTAGGCAAGAAATACTCAGGAATAATCTACCCTTTGGAAAGGACCAAAGGCTGCTAATAAACTGCTCCTGAGAGACAGCCAGTATTCCTATGCTGATGGTAAAATCTCCCTCTACTCAAAGGCCAATAGTGATGGCCACCCTAGTACTAACTGCACGCCCAACACCAACAGGCAGTAGGAGTAGAGGCTCTTCCATAGAAGAGTTAAAATATTATTATTTATTGCTAACACATTACAACTAGTTGGAGTATTCTTAGTCTATGGAAATTAAGGCAAACTGAAAAAACTGAACTAAATACTGTTATAGGAACAGATTGTATGGTAACACATTGAAAAAAATTGCAGCTTTTCCAACCAATGCAAAGTACTCTTAATTAATACTGAATGGAGGCATATTAGCATATAGCTTATAATTAAGAAAAAGTTTGAGATCCATTGGAGTCATAGGTATGAAGACATAGCTCCATATAATCTCATGATTCAATTCCTCAAGCGTTTCTTAACAGCCATTGGCTGCACCGAACAATTGGAGATATCCAATAGGCAATCAGTGGTGCAGCCCAAATCACCAGCAGAACAAGCTTCCAGCACTTGGTATGAATGCTCGCTGTTGACCTTTTCTAATTGTGGCAATAGTACTAAAATCATAAACATAAAAAGCATACAGGAGACTAGCCAGTATCTCGAATTTCTTTCAATTTTTAAAAATAAAAATGACAAATACAAATCCACCACACACTGCATGCATGTCTTCAAAAGTGAGAAGCAAAACATGATCAAAATGACATGAAAGAAGTGTTTTCTAGAGGGCAGAAGATACAACTAATATGCAGTCCAAGCATAGGCCTGAAGCAAAGAATATAATCTATTCTGGGATCTAGCAATCTTGTAGCCAATTTAAAAACCCTTGCCTTTATAATTTGAAATGAGAAAATCAGCAGAGTATTATTATTATTTAGAACTTATTATTCAAAGCAGAGTTTTCAGTAGAGCAAAGAAACCCAAAACATCTGAACATTAAACAGAATTCTAGCTCATTATGAGGAATCATAAGAGAAAGAAATTGCAAGTTACACTACTACACCATTCCTCACAACTGTGAAGGTATCAGCATGATTCATTTATCATTAATAACTGGTTAAATGAGATTGCAGTATTGTTAGTAAGGAACAGCATGCACAAAATAAATCATTGTCACCAAGTTGGAAGGAAAGGGGAAGACAAGCAACATACTCCATTGGCTTAGTCCCAGAATATTCCATTTGGCAATTATGTTCAAATAATGATGTGAAGTAGAGAAAAGGGACTATGTGTTTATATTCACCAAAGAAAGACTTATGAGTTAAAAACAGTGGATTCACCACATAGCCCACTATTCTTGATTCACCATTCTTCAGGTTTGATGGCTGATAAACTAGAAACTACAGGCTTTTCCTTCTCATTTGGGAGAATCCATGTCTTCTCTAAAATCCAGCACAGCATTAAAGGATTCTAGATTAAGCCATTACAGTGGTCCCTCGCTACTTCACGGTTTGCTTTTTGCAGACTCGCTGTTTTGCGCGTTTTCAATTGGGCTTAAGAGCATTTGTCTGTATGGAGAGGCTGCCTCTGCGGATAAAGCCGGAGCCCAGGCTTACGTGAACAACACGTTCAAGGAGGATTATGTAGTGTATAAATGTGGGGGGAGGGTTTATAAAGACTTAAAATAGTGTATAACTACTAAAATAATATATAAATATTAAAATACATATAGTGTCCCTACTTCACGGATTTTCACTTTTTGCAGGTGGTCCTGGAACGTAACACCAGGAATAAGTGAGGGAACACTGTAGTCCTAAATATCGTCACGAGATTTATGTAGGTTGTTAGCATAAAAGAGACAAGTCCTTTGAACAATTACATGAAAAAAGAAACCAATCAGATGCTTGGGCTTCAGTCTCAATTTATTCCGTGCTTGATTTATTTATTGTGACAGAAGCAAATAAATTATAATACATAAAAATCCACAAAGTCTTTAAAAAACCCAAAACTTAGCATTATGCTAAATTTCTTTTGATCAGAAGTTGGCCACTTCGATTTCCTCTGGTGTCGCTCTAAGAAGGTCTTCCATTGTGCATGTAGCAGGGCTCAGACTTCATTGTAGTAAGTGGCCTGTGATTTGTTCTTCACACTCGAATGTCATGGACATTGGCTCTCCACCTCTTAGTATCAGGTCGCAGTCTGTTCAGCGCCTCCCAAGTCACTTGATATATTCATTTCAGTCATGTACTTGAAAAAAGTTGTTCATCCAAGCAAATATTGAGTGTGGTTGAATGGTGGGCACAACTAATGGCTGTCTTAGTAGACATAGGAAAGCCAACATCTTAACTCTTCACAGACTGGCTGATATTTCTCCCTCTAGTAATTCTAGAGGAAAGTGCGACTTGCAGAACATTCGCACAGTTTCCATACAGGGCTAGTGACTTGAAAAGGCTTGTATTAACTGGTTCACTCTGTGCAGAAAATCACATGTGGCTCAATCAATTTGTCTGACAGACAATCTTAGAGATCACCAACCAATGCTCAGTGTGTCACATGTGCTGCTGTGCCTCACACAGATATTGCAGAGGGATGTACATGTAGCACAAGCATTTATTATTCTTCCAAGTGTGGTACTCAGATAGCAATATTCGTGGCCTTCTTTCATTTTATGCACTTACACTAGAACTTCCACTGTACTTCAAGTATGCAATTTAAATCCATGCGGTTTGCAACACATGATTCAACTTTTCATTCGTATGTGTTTAAAGCGACGTTGATCTAGGAATTTGGAAATACAACACTGAAATACTATTGGCCAGTATTTCCTAAATTCAGAAGGAAAGTTAAACTAGCTAAACAAATTGCTGAAACTGATCATTAGCAATCTTTGGAACAATTTTGAGCATGGCAACTATTATTTTTTGAGCTAAATTTTCAGAATTTACCAGTGCTTGCTTGGGGATGCCAAGAGCTGCAATCCAAAAAGCCAATATTGTTATACTGTGGTATTTGGCCTGATATTGTTCACGATCTGACAGCAAGGAAATAAAACCAGCAGATAGCCAGGGGGTGCCTTTGGATGTGCAAACAGCACAACTGTGTGTATACCACTACATGGAGCCAAGACAGTCAAATGTGGAGAAACTGAAATTTCGATATAGTAAATCTTTGCATTCTACCCTAAATATCACTGTAAGGGAGGGCTCACACTGCACAGGGTCACTCATAAGTCTCTGGAAAGGACTAACCATGCCCCATTTCAGTCTGAGCGTAGGTGCCGATTATCTGGAATCGAAAGGCCAGGGGCAGCCATTTCTCTCGTTGAGTATCACTGCACTGGTTCTGTAAGGCGTTTGTAAACATGCTGTAGTGTAGATCAATTGGCAAAATAGGTTTGGGCATGCCCGTGCATACACTATGGGAGAAAGAGAGATGACTAATCAGGGTTTCACCATTACTTTGTTAGGCTACAACAGACGTCTATTTTTCTGCAGACATTCACAGAAATGGATTACAATACTTACGTCTTTCCCCCCACATCTTAAGCTTTCAGACACAGCAGTAACCATGACAACAAAGGCATAACCAAATTGCTGTTCTTTTAATATGATATCAAAATGTAAAGAATTCATATTAAGTCCATTTCCCCCCACCAAAAGAAGCAGATTCTAACTGAATGTGAGCATATTCATTATCTTCTAGCCTATTAGAAGTTTCAAAGTTTGAAGGAGAGAGAAAGCAAACGATTGTGTTAGAAGATTTTAAAAGTATTTTTAAAATTTCATGTCACTCACACCTATCCATACAATAAGGTGGTAAGCTATAGTACCAGAGCTGTGTGCTGGCTGATACTATGGAAAAACAGGAGAGTAAATTGAAAATAATGTGATGCAAGAGGCAAAGATTACTTTCTTGCATAATTTGGCATCTGTACAAAAAAACCAAATAGGCCTAACAGCTAACTGCAATAATTTCTGTTGTAAAATTAAAATGAGAGGACACAAATACTGAGAAACTCTACAGAACTGTCTGGATTAGCTTCTGCCTTAAAGCAGCGGGGACCCAACAAGTCACCTAGTCACACAACAACTTTACAACTCACAAATACACCTTTGGTATGGTATGAGTCCACATGTGGTAAGCAGTGATGCTTAAAAAGTAATAGCCATCTAGTTAGTCATTAAATGTAACAATGATTTCTGGGAACAAAGATTAACAGATGAGTTAGTTGCTCATGCTCCAGCCCCAGATGAATGCTAGGACCTAATGCAAATCAATTATTTTAAAAATTAAACTAATTAAACCTTTTTTTGCTTTAAAAAAATCTACATTTATATTCCACCACAAGCAAGGTGAATATAGAGCTACTGTCTTGGGGGGAAAATGAATTAACGGTTTGCTAATGGGACTAATGAATTAATCCTGTCTCTAGGGGTTTCTGAGACTGATTATCTGGATTCATTTCAATCTGGCTTCCTTGGCAAATGAGCTACTCCAGAAACGGTTGTTTCTGCTAGACCTCTTAGATATATTTAACACTATCAACCATTTTCTTTCTCTGGATCACCTCAGTGGGATGGTTTTAATTCTGTTATTAATATTCTTAGTTTTGTATATTTTAACTATATATCTTTTTTTGTAGCTACTCAAAGTCCCAGCTTGGCAGAAAGGCACGGAAAACCCCCCAGATAGATGTCAATCTCACACATTCACTTGGTTTACAAACAGAAGACAAACAAATTATGATTGCCTGATTTCTTCCTCATTGAGGGATCTGAATGAAACTCCCCAAAAATCCATGGTATGTCAGCCAAGTACAAGCCACAAATCATGGATTTTCTTGGTTTACGATCTGGTTACAGCTCTGTACTTTTCCCATTCCCTGGCCCTATTGTTTGCAGCCTGGCCATGTTTACATTAGCTATCGCCACTGCTGGATGAGTGCTGTTTTATTCTGAGTGTTATGCTTTGTGACATGCTTATGTGTTTTATTCAATTGTATTTTATATTGTGTTTTATTTCATGTCTTGCTTTAGACACCTTGTGTCTTGTGTACTGTAATCCGCCCCAAGTCCCTCCGGGGAGATGGCGGCAGGATACAAGAATAAAGTTATTATTATTACATTATTACATGTCTGAACCAGGAATTGTAGTTTATGAGTGGCTATATTTGGAATCTCCTGGATAACTAAAAATGAGGATTCTAATTGTATGTGAGGTTATAAATGTTAAAAAAGAAAATGTTTGGGATTTTCAGACCTGTTGAAATATATATATATTTTAAAACAGATAAATCATTATTAAATATATACTATAACAATGTGTAGTTAAGATAGGATTGCATCCTATGAACATCTTTACCTATTCTGGAAGTATCAAAGGTGGTTCTGTAATTAAGAAAAAGCAACCAGGCGAGACAGCTCCTTTTATTATGCCACCAGAACTTTGGGACACTTTACATAACCGCCCTTGCTGGATTAGGCCATGGTTCATTCGTCCAAAGGTCTATATGTGTAACTAGTTGGCCTTCCAACTGTTTGCGCCCAGCATTTGGCCTCTGTACAGAACAGATTTGTGCAGTGCCATCTTTCACTGGGCTATGCCCAACTAACTTTGTCTACCTGAATAAGAAAAGCAGCAACCCAACCAATCACCAGCTAGTATCATACCTTGTGGGTATAAATTCCATATTATTTACAATTTGTCTGTGGATTAAACTTCTGTGGACTAACTTTATAGGCGACGCTGAGTTCTTGCACTATGCTATAGGAAAAGATTTACTTCATCACTAGCTTACTATGTTGTAATTATCCTTCTTGAATTCGAAAAATACAACTAGATATACCTTCTGAGAAGGCAGTGTGCTCAGTGAAGCCTAATATGCCAGGATGTAAAGAGAAAAATGGCTTGGGGAGGGAGGCAAGAGTGACCATACTACACTCCCAGCGAGTGAGTTTAACTTATTTGCCCTCTGCACTTCTAACTTGACATTGTTAAATATTGAAATTTTTAAGAGAGTTTTCAGTCATTATTTAAGAATGTAAGAAGAAATCCGAATGAAGTTAAAAAGGTTTTGTGGTAGGCACAGTCATAGACTTGGATTTCTAAACTATTTTTTCCATCTCAGTTTAATGAATACTTGAAGTGCAGGATTCAGTAACACCCTTCAATGCCTTTAGCATACAGGCACTCAGAGAGAAAAGCAGCTGACAAGGTAATGGAACAGATTCAATGGCAACTTTCCACTTTCCTCTTTATCCACACACAGAACCAGCCTGTCATCAAGTTGCATGGAAGAAGTTGGAGTTCCACCCACATGACTTTTACCCCATTTATATTGTGTTTATTGAACTTCAACCCATCCTGCCACAATTACGGAGAGGGGAGAGGAAACCTTTCTTGCTCAACATGAAAGTTAGTAACCTCTCCATTGTGTAGTTCAAGGAAAACACGTTCCACACACTGTCTAGGACAGGAAAGCTTTAAAAGTGATACTTATTAACAGCTCAAGAGATACCAAATGACAAATGATAGATATTATATCATCTTAACAGAGTACTGTATGGCACAGGGTTATTAAATGCTGTTATTTCACAACGCTTACTAAAGGGCCTTTAGCTATGTTATTGCAGAAGAACAGCGCGACTGCAATATCTGAAAGTTTTCCAGCCACAGAAAGACCATTCCTCCTTGATACATAGGATTAATTAATACCTATGAGATTACAATATGCCACAGGCACAAAAGAGATCTCAACCCACGGAGGGCTGGTATTTCTGAAATATCAAAGAGAAAAATAAGGGCCTCCAGTCCAGTTAAACTAGGTAGGAAATCTCTCACAGCTTCAAAATAAGTAATGTCTCAACTGGGTCAAATATTTGCCATGTAGGATTCTGACATCTTAACACCCTTTTCCCCGACTTGTAACGTCTGAGGCAGGTAGTCAGACAGGCAGCCTGTTACACAAGGATTTGTGGCACTCTGGAACAGGAGCACAAGAACCAACCAGTCACGCACTCCTGTCCAGCGCTGCATTGACGGATGTGCGCTATCCCTTTAAACCAGAGATCAGCTCAGAGATGCAAGGATATTCAAGCAAGAGAACAGTGCAGTTTGGAAATACCACTCACAAGATCTTTGGCTGACACAGCTTTACATCATAAGGTTTGTTTCATTTGGGAACATGGTCATAAACACACCCTTCACACAATCTGCTCTTCAAAAATAAAGTTAAACAAGTGGTTAGCATAAAATATAAAAAAAGATAGTAGGGAACAAGACACTAAGCACTACCTTAGCCACCTCAGTCTATCATGAATAGATGCAGACAAAGAGCAAATGACACTTGGTATCTGTTTCTACAGAAAGGATGCAATTCCAATCAACCTTGACTATTTGTGATGTTACCTACCAATAATGGAAATTGTAGGCCAGCAACAATCGGAAGGCTTCAGTTGTTTAGCCTTCTATTATGGGCAAATGGATTTGGCTTTTTAAAATAATTTGATTTTTTCAAACATATAAACATAAGTTTACTACTAATTTTTAGTGTTAGCATAAGATGAGCCAGATGCATTTCTATACCACTTTGTAGTGACTGCTCTTCTAAAAAAGTAGGCATAAAAGTTGGAAGAGTTCAAAATGTAACATAGGATTTATATACCGTTCTCCCTTGACATTTGTCGATTTGACTTTTGCAGATTTGATAATTTGTAGATTTGACTAAAATGTTTTCTCTAGTATTCTAGTATAACTCTATGGTCAACAGTGCGATTCTATGGCCAGCTTTTGGAATAAGTTAATCTGAGTTGTGCTGCAGGACCTAAAATTCCTAGAGATATATTCCCACGTGTAAAAAAGAAAATATTTTCTGAACTTCTTTCACATTGTGATGGGAAGTCTTGCATCTCTTATTCCAGCGAAACTGGAGGGCTGGCTGTACTGGAAGTCCTTATTTATTTGGATATAAATTGGTTATCACTAGCATTGAGGCATTACGCATGACAGCACAGTCAATAGACCTGCTTGATTAAATCTAGCAACTTTCTTTCTCTACTAAACAGACAAGCATGACAAGTTGGAATGAAAATAATTCAGAAGAACTGAATGCTACAATTTATTATTTATTTATTTATTCATACTTGATTGGCCGCCCTTCTCGAAAGGCTTGGGGCGGCTCACAGCATATATAAACAGTCAAGTATGTTTCCTGTTTTATTGTATGGCTACATAGTTGACACATGTTGGCCTGTTTTATATGTTGTGATCCGCCCCAAGCCTGCAGGGAGGAGCGGAATATAAGACCGAACAATATATAAATAAATAAAATAAGTAGAAAACAATGGTTAAAAAACAAGGTTAAAACACATCTAAAAATACAATAAAAACACAAAGCCATAAACTGAGTAAGGTAAAGTATGCTATATTATTTCACATGCTGGCTTGGTTGCTGCCCTTAAAATAACTATATTTACTGAACTAAATAGAAGAAAAGAGTATATAAAATCATACTGAATATTAAATGGACCAATGAGTTGATTACATTTCAGAGAAAAGGTTAATCCTCTCCTTTTAAGAATTATGTGCTAAATAGTATTCAAGCAGCCAGCAAAACATCTGGCAAACTGATACTAAACCACATTTATCTAATGTGTTCAAAAGTCACTCAACACTAACAATTAAATTTATTGCTGGCTGGCAATATCCCCAAGCTGTAAACATGTTTTGAGTTTCAATAACATCACTGATTAAATACAGATTAATGAAATACTCAATCCATTATACTTAAACATCTCTAGAGGCAGGAAAGGAGAAGTGGAGGAAAAACAGAAATATATCAAGAAAATCACTATATATAATTTGAATATAAATTCAGACAACAGTATAGGCATTCCAGAAAAGTGGTATACCCACCCCCTCAATAACTCTTTGTGGGTATCAAGAGTTAGTTTTCAAACTTTAGGAAACATGTTGTCAAAGGCTTTCAAGGCCAGAATCACTGGGTTGCTCTGAGTTTTCTGGGCTGTATGGCCATGTCCCAGAGGCATTCTCTCCTGATGTTTCGCCCATATCTATGGCAGGCATCCTCAGAGGTTTTCTGAGGTCATTTGGAAACTAGGAAAGTGGGGTTTATATATCTGTGGAATGTCCATGGTAGGAGAAGAACTCTTGTCTATTTGAGGCAAGTATGAATGTTGCAATTGGCCACCTTGATTAGCATTGAATGGCCTTGCAGCTTCAAAGCCTGGCTGCCTCCTGCCTGGGGAATCATTTGTTGGGTGGTGTTAGGTGGCTCTGATCGTTTCCTGTCAGGAATTTTCCTTTTTTAATGTTCCTCTTTATTTTCTGTCCTGATTTTAGAGTTTTTTTTAATAGTGGTAGCCAGTTTAGGAAACATATTGGCACCAAAATACATTTATTGTTACACTTTCCACTATAAAGGAAACCTGAAACTGTATCTCTTTCCCGAGAGTATTTATTCACAGATGGTCTACAAATCAGTTCTTTATACAATTGTTTTGCCTTTCATAGAAAACTAGAAGCACAGAATAAACAAATAATGAAACACGCATGGAATGAACTATGTAAATCATTTCATGTATCTTGCACTGCATTCAAGTACCTTTTAAACCAGTAGATCTCGTCTGGATCTGCAATTCCATATTCTCTGAGCTTCATCACCATAAGAGCACTCTTTTTGATAGCTTCTTCATAGCGCTGACTGCGAGAGAGGAAATTTACATCCTCGTGTGCAAAATCGGGGTCATTTACAACAAGCGTTTCTGTAAAGACAGTAATAGAAGTAGAAAATCAGTGCTTAACTAAACTAAAAAAAGTTTCTCTGTGTGCTTGCCTTTAAATTGCCTATTGATTTATGATGACACCATGAATTCTGAAGGGCTTCCTGAAGCATGGAAGACTCAGAAGTGGTTTTGCCTGTTTCTTTCTGTGAAATATGGGCTATATCACTTGTTATTCGTTGGTGGTCTATCATTCAAGTACAAAGCAAGGATGATCATGCTTAGCTTACAAGATCTCATGGGGTTTGGTAACTTTAGGGTTTTTGGGACATACATTTCTTCCCCAGCCTTAAAGAAATGCCTCCTTGAACTACATTCACATTTAGAGTAACTGTGGATTAGCAAAACATAAGACATGTTCAACAACACTCTCATATTAGAAGAAGGGGGTTATAAAATGCAATGGCAGGGGGAAACAGGGTTGTGATAATGGCAAGTTATCGAGTAAAGCAGAACTGTCTAAAGGTGTGCAGATGTGGTAAAAGGAAACACAACAGAAACTTTCCCTAAGTACCTCATCAGCAACCATGAAGTAGGAAAAGTAACAATTCCATTGAACGCAATAGGTATTTATTTCCTAGGCAAACTCACTGAAGGTCTTTTCACAGCCAGTTTAATCACCTCATAAAACCTTATTGCCGCCTTAATCTGGTAGGATTCCCCATTCCCCTCTTCACAAACCATAATTCAGTAAAAGGGTTAAGAGAACAGGTGCAGGCCAGAATCAAATCCCTCCTCACAATGAACTTCAAAACAGAATTAGTAATAAGGGGTGATGACAACCATTTACCTGTTTCAGTCATTAAAGATTTTGTTGGTCATTAAAGTCTCTATTAGTCACTTGACATACAGTATACTTATTTTATACACAGTACTTTAAGAAACAATATGTGGCCAGGTGTTATTCAGGAAAGAAAGCTTCTTTCAAAGGAAGCTTAATGAGGGATGTTTTATATAACAGTTTCTATTTTAGCGTGATATTTACCGTATGTAAGTCGCCCCGAGCCAGACGGGAGTGGCAACGAACAAATTGAAATAAATAAATATTGTTTTTAATCTATACTTTTGCATAAACACATATGATGGTTTTAATTCCATGGGTAGTTTAACATCATTTTCATTTTAACTGTCTGTATGTTTTTAGCTATATGTGATTTTACTTGTGTTTCTTTTATTCCATAATCCACTTTGAGTCTCATTCTTCAGGAAAAGCTTGGATATCAAACAAGGTGACTGAACAGAACCTACATTTTTAAAACACGAGTGAGGAGGCATTCTGTGAGGATGGCCCTTTCTAGACACATTATGAAATTTTAATCAATTTTTAAAAACCCACAAAACTCTCTCACATGTTTATCTGGGAATAGAGGCAGGAAATGCCCCAATTCACCCATCCCAGCAAGTAGTTATTTGGTGCAAGGAACAGAGGGAGACATGAGAAACAGGGCTCCCATCAAGGCAGGATCCTCCCCCAGCCTTCTTTCCAGTAAGTGTCCTTCCATTCTTCCCTCACTTCAACCTTTCTAACTGCCTTCATGTCAGCCAATTTTTCTTCCTTCCAACTTTCCCTCACTCCAACCTACCAATTCACTCTTACTTCCAACCTTCCTACTTTACAACCAATCTTCCTTCCCTCCAACCAAACTTCCTTCCAACCTACACCATTTCAACTAATCTTCTATTCTTCCAATCTTGTTAAAATAACCATTATGTTTTTATAGAATCATAGAATAATAGTGTTGGAAGAGACCACATGGGCCATCTAGTCCAACAAATACAGGTACTGAATCTCTGAACATGAATCGTGCGTCAGACTTGAAAAACAGGATTCAATTTTATATTCCCATTGCTTTCAGCATAGACATTCACCAGACGAATTGAAATTCTCTTGTGTCGAAATTGTTAAAGCAGATACACACGCTAATATGCACACAGCACTCATACGTGCAGAAAATCGCTGGATCTCAACCCTCTCCACAGAGTTCCCTCAAGGGTTAAATGAAAATATATCCCTTCAATCTTTACTCCTTTAAGGATTCTTCCTCCTCTTTTGGTGTTTGCAATTGTGACTTAATGATTCAGACCTTAAATGTAATGTGTTGTAATGGTTATATGCCTTACTCCCTTGAGTTTGTCCCGTGCATAACTATCTACTAGACTGTGGTATGTACAATTTGCTATTATGTTTGCTATGTTCACTATGTTTGATATGCATCTGTGCATTTTCAATTTTCAATTGTGACTCAATGATTCAGACTTTAAATGTAATGTGTTGTAATGGTTATATGCCTTACTCCCTTGAGTTTGGCCCATGCATAACTATCTACTAGACTTGTTATGTTCCCGATGTTAGATATGTATCTGTGCATTCTCAATTTGGACCTACTGTGTATTACCTGACCCTCTATATTTGTTGTAGATACGGTGGATGCCTCAATTGCCATATCGTTATAGTGGTTTTGATAAAGCACCTACTGGTGCGAAACGGAGAAGGATTCCTTATGCTGCCGTCAACCAGGCTTTTGATGTTCTAAACATTGGCACCACTTGATATGATTTCGCCCTTCGTATGCACGTTATCTACTGTTGGACTATGATTATGAACTTTAATTTGTGATATTACTATCCTCCGGACCAGTGAACTCTATAATATTGACTGAATGTACTGATTGAATTGCGGTCTGTGAGTACAACATTGACTGATTGGATATACAATAATAATGTTTCAGATCTAAATAATTTTGATTATTGCCTTTATTTCACTTGGGTCTTTACACTTGTGTTTTCCATCTAGTCCAACCCCATGGTATGCAGGAAAAGCATATGTACGGTTCTGGCCCAGCTTACTTGTCCGAACGTATCTCCCCTTATGTCCCACCTCGAAATTTACTATCTTCTGGGGAGGCCCTGCTCTCAATCCCACCTTCGTTGCAAAGTGGGATCCCACCCCCACCCCTTTGGTGAGGACGAAAGACAGGGCCTTCTTGGTAGTGGCCCTCACCTGTGGAACTCACTCCCCAGCAAAATAAGATCAACTTCTTCCCTCCTTTCCTTTAGAAAAAAGCTAAAGACGTGGCTTTGGGACCAGGCATTTGGTTGATGTGGAGCAGCAGATGGACAATTTGAGTAGGATAGGTTTGTGTTGGTGGAACGGGGATTATGGGGGTATTTTTATATGTAACTGATTTTAATCTGCTTTGTTGTATTTTTGATATGTGTTGTTCTGTTTCTTGTGTGTGGCACTGAATTATTGCCTTTTGTTAGCCGCCCTGAGTCCCCCTTCGGGGGTCGAGAAGGGCAGGTTAGAAATGAAATTTCTTTTCTCTCCACAAGGAGACCCAGAGCAACTTACTTTAAAAGCATTTTGATAAGAATTTACAAATATATAAACCTTAAAACAGAATTAAATATCACTGTATTTTAAAAATTCAGTTAAAATTCATTAAAACCTATTCAAAACTAAAATCCACAGCAGCCCTGGCTTGATCTTAGAAACCTTCTTCTTGAAACCTCCTCTGGTTCCAGCCTATATTCCTTCCTACCAACCGACCACTTTTACTTTCCAACTTTCCCTCCTTCCGACCTATCTTCTTCTCTCCTTCCAATCAACTCTTAATTCTTTCCATCCATCCTTCCTACCTTCCAACCTTCCCTCCCAGTGGTTCTCAACCTATGGGTCCACAGGTGGGTCCAACTTTCCCTTCTTCCAACTTATTTATTTACGACATTTATATGCTGCCCTTCTTACCCCAAAGGGGCCTCAGAGTGGCTTACAAGTAAAATGTAAATACAATATATTATATTATTGCCATAGCACAATATTTTTTTAATATACATTTTTATTGTTTTTCAATATATATGCATACAGCGAAAGAGGAGGAACAAGTGATTATAGGAAAGTAAGAAATATATTAGAGAGGATAGATCCATATTACATATTACATTGTACTATAACATTATACTGTAATATTAGTAATATTACATGTCATATAAAATATATAATTATATCATATTATTAATAGTATTATTATATCATTTTACATTATAATATGATCAATATTATAGGCATATACAATATTA